>PVIJ01000023.1:156136-504810 GCA_004024925.1 Scalopus aquaticus | reverse complement strand
CTCTCTCTCCTCTCTCTCCTCTCTCCTCTCTCTCTCTCATTTACTCATGGAACCAGACTACTAGGCTGGGTAGGAAGGAAGTTTAACAGCTCTGTGGATAGCTTATGTGTAGGAGCAGATAGGTGCCTGATGAGCATTGTCATTAA
Source organism: Scalopus aquaticus (assembly GCA_004024925.1). Classification (NCBI taxonomy): domain Eukaryota; kingdom Metazoa; phylum Chordata; class Mammalia; order Eulipotyphla; family Talpidae; genus Scalopus; species Scalopus aquaticus. Next base: position 504,664 of record PVIJ01000023.1, on the reverse strand, counting down.
CCAGACACGCAAGTGAGTGAGGTTTTACATGACTTCAGATCACAGCATTTCGGTTGCACCTGTTGATGCCAAATGAAGAAACAAGCCACAGATTTGAAACACAATGTATGCTGCTGTTTTAAGTCACTAAATTTTGGGGGATTTGTTATTCAGCAACAGATATAACAGAAAACTATTTAGACCCTTCCTCTATATTCCAGACCTGCCCACTCAACATCTCCACTTCAATGTATTATAAAACATTTAATTTGATATGACCAAAAAGAATACATGATTTCCTCGACAAAACAAACTTCCCCTGCTCCAGTCTTCCCTATCTTCGTTAAAGGCATCACCACTCAGTCTTCTATTGCTCATGCAAAAATTTAGGAAGAAACTTTGAACAAGGCCTTTTCCTCACACTGCACATACAATGTATTAGCAAATCTCAAAATAACTACCATGAAAATATACCTAAATAGTCATTTCTTTTTTTCCCTAGTATAATCTTTTACCTTTTTATTTTTTAAATATTTATGTATATTTTACATCATTATTAATTTTTGTACAATATTTGCTTTCTCCTCCCAGGTGTATTCCCATAATTCCCACCACCCTGTGAATCATCAACATAATCCTGTGTGCTCTTCCCTCCCCTGTTTTGATCCCTCTGTCTCTCACTCCCTTGCAGAATGTCTCTAATTTATAGTTGCCTGCTAATTTTGTTTGCTTATTATTTTTTTCTGATCCCTTTTTTGGTTCCTCTATACTCCTCCTATAAGTGAAACCATTTGATATTTTTTCTTTTTCCGTCTGGCTTATTTTGCTGAGCATAATCCCTTTCTGCTCCATCCATGTTGCTGTGAATGGCATGAGTTTATCTTTTTTGATTGCTGAATAGTATTCCACTGTGTATATATATACTACATCTTCTTGCTCTAGTCATCTATTTTTGGACATTTTGGTTGTTTCCATGTCTTACCTATTGTAAATAGTGCTGCAATAAACATAAGGGTTCAGGTATCCTTTTAAATTAATATTTTGTGTCCTTTGGGTAGGTTCCTAGGATTTGCTGGGTCATATGGTATGTCCATTTTTAGAAGTTTGAGGAACTTCCATACCCTTCCCATAGAGGTTGAACCAGTTTGCATTTCCACCGTCAGTGAAGAGTTCCTTATTCTCCACATTCTCACCAACATTTGTTGCCTGTTTTTTTAATGTGTCCTGTTCTCACTGGTGTAAGGTGGTATCTCACTGTGGTTTTGGTTTGCATTTCCCTGATTATAAGTGATATTGAACATCTAAAATGGTCATTTCTAACTACCTCTCCCATCTCTTATAATCATTACCACCATCTTATCTCTTAATATCTGGAGTAATACAATAGCCTTCAAAAGTGTTTCTCATGTTTACCATGATGCAGTCTATTGTTTGGACAGACATCCTCTGCCAACCCACGCTTGAATGGCTTCCATCAACTTACCATAATTTCCAAGTCCTTATTGTGGCCAAAAAGGTTACACATGAAAGGGTTCCTGACTTCATCTCTAATTTTACCTACCCAGGGATGGGCTGCTTTCTCACTTGGTTGATTTGTTTCTGTCACACTGAAGTTTTCTTTCCAGAAACAGGCTACACTGATTTCTGACTGACAGGTTTTTATTTGTCAGTATTTTTGTCCAAAATAATAATTTAACTTTTCAGGACACTCAGGTCATTTCTGCTTACATGCTATCTTCCTATTACAGATTGACCTTCCTTTATATGTTAAATCCTAGTGCTCTGTGTTACCTGGTGCGGAATTTGAATTTACTGTAGCTCTCTGAAATTATATTTATTAATTTATTACACTGACATTCTCGCAGAAGAAATGTCAACTCCATCTTGTCACATAGTTACCATTTATTTTTTGTGGTGAGTACATTTAAAATGTACAATTTTAGCAATATTCAAGTATATGATATGGCATTGCTAGCTATAGATCCCAAGCTTGTGAATCTAAAATTAAGTGTGAACATTGACAAAGAGCTAATTTGAGTCTTGAACAGAAATGTTTTTCACAGCATATTTATCATCTAACTTAAAAAGAAACAGAATTTTTAAATTCAAGGTGATGGTTGTCAAGTGACCAAGGAGAAATTACAAATCTATTGAGTAAATAACTATTATTTATCTATTACCATTCTCCAGGTCTGGGTACTAAAGTCATATCATCGAATTTATTTCTCTGGAGAGGTGCCATAAAATTTTCAAGCAAAACTGCTCCTTCTCTTGCCAATGCTGTGTCTCTTCATTTTGCACTTGGTATTCAGTCTCTGAGGCCAATTAAAATAATGTCTCTGGAATCTCTTTTCCAGATTCCTTGAGGCAACCAGGCTCTCCCATTGTGCCCCATTTGATGGTTACTAGAGTGTTTCATCTTTACTTGCATTTGTTTCTGTTTATCCTACTGAATAATGTATATTTTGATGGTTAGAGATTCCATTTGATTTACCTTAGAATTCTCGGTACCTAGTAGTGTCTGGCACTTATTAAGTGTGTAAATTATATTTGATAAGAGGAGAAAGAGGAGGTGGGGGGAGAGAAAGGAAGGGGAGGGAAGATGAGAGGAGGGAGGAAGGAAATTTTCTTAAAATTTACTGTCGTATTTCGTAGGCATTCATTTTGGCATATGGATAAGCACACCGGCTCTGGAACTAAACATCTGAGGTGAATTCTGGGCCACTTCCCTATTGTTGTAAACCTTTAACATATTGCTTATCTTTTTCTATGTCTTAGACTTCTCATCCACAAAATAAATATAATACTTGCAGCTGCTTGTAAAGGTTTGAAGAGCATCAAATGAGTTTACCCTTACAAATGACTTAGAATGATTTTTCACTCAATAATTACTATCATTGATAGTAACATTGAAGCATCTCCCTCTGATTCTATATATAATGACCAATTACAACTTCAGAAATTAATGGCTTCTCAGAGGTGTCTTTAAGTTATCTCTTGTTAACAGATAATTTGATCAGACAGCAACTCAATGTCATTAAGAGAAGGATGTAGAGAATATTATTATTATGATATGTTTTGGAAAAGCTATCCTTTGTAATGCTAATTATGTCCATTGTTACAGAGAACTCTCAAAGTTTATTTTAATTTTTACTATGCATTGTAACACTTTTCTTGGGAAATATACCCTGCTAGGGTTGATGGGAAAACTCAAATTCTCTATTCTTTACTGAACTTGCCTGGAGATCACTATAATTTTCAAATTAATCCACAATTCTTGGTCAGATATTAAGATTGACGGAATCTGTCTCATAAACAACAAATAAGAGTGAATGATATTCCCAAGACTTAACCAACTTTGTTTGAATAGATTTTAGCATCTTTCTGTGTATTGTTGCTTTATATATGCAGAAACCCTGTGCACGGGCATAAAACTGACACTGCCCAGCTATACTCAGCATCCACCCTGGGACACACATTTCAGGATTTAAGGTCCAGAGGAAGTGTTCAGTGTCAATACTGTAATTTCCATCCTAATATTAAACTATTATCAACTTATTAAATATTTGTCTCTGCTTCAGAAAAAAAATGTTTGAATATTAAATATAAAGTAAGAAATTTAAAACCTGGACATTACAATGGACGATGGATCTTATTTGATTTTTGCTTATTTTTTTTCTAGACATAGGTGATTGAAAATATATAGATGAGTTTTGAACAGCATTGTTTGAGAGCAGAGACTAATGTGTGGGAACAATTATTTTTTAAGCAGTAATGCTGCTCACTTAACTATTGTAGCCTTGATTTTTATGCCAGGAACCTGTATCATTTTATTTTAAATAGTCACCAATGTTCATCTTTCAGTTCATCTGGCATTGACCCTTGATGTTGCCATAAGTCTGTCATCCCTTGATGAATATCCCAGGCTACACACATTCCACATGGAGACCCTATGAGGAAGGTAAAACGTGCTTCATGACACTGTGACATTGTCTGGAGAAGGATGTTAATTCTTTACGAACATTCCCACGGAGAAACCTGACCTCTGTTCATCACAAACAGGAACTATTTTTTCTTTTTTTTAAACCGGAAGGTTGAGTGAGAGAGGAAACAATGTTGATTTCTGGGAGAAGTGGTGTTGGAAGTCCAGTTTGCTGGCTCTCGGAACAATTATGGGAAGCCCTACAGAGCATGTCCTTTTTACTCAGAATAATGGAAAGCACTTCCACTCCTCTGCGGAAACAGCAGTTCAAAGACAGGACGCAGAGTCCCTAAGTTCTGGCAGCTTTTAAATAGTTCTTTTCCCCCCTCACTGGTCAACTGAAAGAGGAATTTCCATGTAGGTAAACTGGTGTAATATGGCTTTTATTTATGTCCTGTCTCATTTGCCTTTGCAGATGAAGAGTAGCCTATCTAGTCCCATTCACTTATTCAATAAATATGCCCTAATCACTTTCTGCATTGGATTAGGCAGCATGGACACAAAAATTTGTCAGATACTCTCTGCCCTCAGAAATGCATAATCTCAACAGACACATAAGTTGAAAAGCATAGCATTCTGGATTGCAATTAAGCAACATGCAATCAAATTGCAATGAGTGAACAATCTTTCTCTTATTATCTATGTCAGAAAAAGTCTAACCTAAGCTCTTAAGTGCTCAACAGTGAGATGGCGCTGATGTGGATTCCATCACTATGGAAGCACACGATGGGGTGCTTTTCCACAGTTAAAAGCAAGGAATTAGATTAAACATGGGTATACTTAAAAATGCATAATGCTGAGTAAATCAGAAGGCAAGAAACAAAAAAAATCTATAACAGTACTATATGCTTAAATTAAAATACATGCACACAAAGCAACAATGCCTATTTATCGTGCAAGCAGTATATAAGGGAAAACATTCAAATGATGGTCTTTGGTGTGGAAGGCAAGGGCATAGAGTGTAGATGGAAAGGGGATAGATAGATAGATAGATAGATAGATAGATAGATAGATAGATAGATAATTATGTGACACAAACTGAGGAGTGTGAATAACTCAACCCTTAATTCCTAATATAGAAACGAAGAGAAAAAACTAATTACAGTACAAAAAAAGTTAGTGAGCTTAGACTGCAATGTAATTCTAAACAAGGTGATGAAAATCTGCCTTAGAATACAAGAAAATGTTTTGGAAGAAAGAATACAATAATACAAGAAAATGTTTTATGTAGGCAGAGGCTTCACTATCCAGCCCATAGTTGTAGCCATTTTCTGTACCAATTTCTGACTCATCCTTTCCTTGAATCTGAATTTAACTTTATAATTTAAGGAAGCTTCTTCCCAATAATATTGATAATATCTCATTTTATTCATTCCAAAGTCAGTGGAGTGAATACAACTGCAGACTAGAAAATGGAAGTTTAAAGCACAACTGATTTTAGCTTCTCACCTAGACTTGACATTCTTAAGATGGAGCCACATTCGAGTCCATTCTCCTAAGAGTAACTACTTCATCTCAAGTAGAGGTTCTGTCAGTCCCTACTGGCTATCCTGTTTTGTTCCTTAGGCTCTTGAAGTGTTTTTTATTCGTTTGCTTGCTTGCTTTTTAATGGCAAAACGGAGTCCTGTATTTCCCTTCAAATAATTAGATCTCTAGCTTGCTCTATCAAGGTCTGGCCAGGTGATACTGTTATAGGGCAAAGTGAGGGGCACCTCAGGACCCCCAAAACTTCCTCCTCAAAATGGATTCTGCCATCTGCCGCATCAAGTGAAAACATACTCTAGTTCGTAAAACCTTTAATGGAAGGGAAATTTAATGCAATTAGTGTGCAATAAAGAGAAAAGAAGGGAAAGAATAGATACAATAACTTTCACATGAAACACCTAAAGTTACCCATCCCCTTGTGGGTAAATTCCCAGCCAAACAAGGTTGGCCGAAAGCAGGACGTCTGAGGCCCAGAAGCTTACCACAAGTATAAGGCACCTTCTGGTAGGGATGGTGGGGACCTAAAGGAAAGGGGCAGAAGAGGCCAGACAAGTCTGGAAGGAAAGGAGCAAAATCAAAATCAAGATAAAGGCTGCCATTGTCAGCCTCTCCACGGGTCTCTCACTCATGTCTCTGTCTCTTTCAAGTATCTCCTCCCATGTCCCCCAAATCCCTAATACCAGTCTAAGGCCGAGAAGCAAGAACAACTTCTTCACATGTCTCCCTGCTCCATGTGCCTCGTCCAGGTCTTGTTCTTGATCTCCATCTCACTCTCTGCCTCTCTTCAGTCAGGTCTTCTCTCCTCTGTCAGTCCTTCTCTGTCTTTTCTAGCTTCACCTCCCTACCCAGCTCCACCCTTCCTTAGGGTGGGGCAGGGAATCTGGAACCTCCCCCTTCCCTGGGGAATCATCCTGTTAGAATTACCATTTGATTTATGTCTCTGGAATTGTATGTCACCTGGGTCTGCCCAGCCTTCTCAGAAAGCACAATCCTGCCATGTGCTAGCCACACAGCAGTCCACAGCCTGAGACTAAGAGCCTATTAAGGAGATATCTGTCTATCCAGCCTTGCAAGACCTATCATGCCCTCTTGTCTTTCTTCATTGATCAGTGTTTACCTCTTTTCAGCTTGGTGTCCTCCTGATGGCTCTGTTAGCTAGTCTGACTGTCTTCTGTATGCTACAGAACCCTTGAGTATATCTGATAAATGCTGGGAGGAAAGACACAGGCTAAGTGGTTATGCAACAGGCCCCATAGCTAAGCTTCCTAGGGTCAAATTCAGATGTTCAACTAATGTATTTGACCTCAGTGTTGATGGAAGGGGAGAGAGATATTATATCATTGGATACTGGATATTTATAACCCTTAAAATAGTGATATTTGCAAATTCCTTATAATAATATGTGGCAAGAAGCAAGCACTCTGTAAATGTTATCCATGCTGTTATTATCTCTAGGCTTTATCCTCTCTGAGATACTTGCCTTATTCCTAATAGCTTCAGTTCTGGCTCTGGGAACCACCAGGAAAAAAATTAGATGATTTTTTTTTTTTTTTTTGCTAAAAAGAATTGTTTGGGGGAGAATAATATGCAGTATAGTGGGAACAGCCCAGAATCTGATTTCAGATGACCTAGGTCAAAATCACAGCTGTCCCTTCCTCACTGTGTGGTGCTGGGGAAGTTTATCTCTTTTGGCCCAGTTCCCTGTTTATGGAATGGAAATAGCAATGACCTCTACCTCCCAGGATAATCGTGAAGGGTAAAACTTGTGAAGTAAAACTTGTGAAAATCCTTTCGTAAGTGGTGTTATGCTAATATTTGTTACTGTTGTCATTGTTATCTATCATTTGGTTTATGCCACTAGAATTGTCGTAATACTTCCTATAGAGTCAATGGGTGATAACCTTAATTCAATATTCTCAGGACAAAGTTGAACTTTCATGATGGTTACATCTTGTGTTTTGAATTAACTGGTTGAATTCACTCTGCCCTAGGGGAAAAAATCAGCCTATTAAGCTAAGTCCATTACTAATGTATTATCATTTAATGTGAAAAAACAAGAATTATACACACATACGTGCCAATTTTTCTCTTATTTCTCTTGGTCTTTATCTGTTAGAATCAAGAAGACAAAATATCTCAGAAAAGTCAAGACTCTTCTAGAATAGATACTGGGTATTTCATTCCTAGGTTATAACAATCCTAGGAAATAAAAGGCATAGCGCAGATGCGACCAAAGAGATGTGGGAACTTCTGTAATACCATGTGACTGATTATACTGAGGTGAGGGTTAGAACTAAGGTGACTAGACTTCTAGCCCATACTGAAAAGAAAGTTCTTTCATATAAATCAAGAAAAATTTAAATCCATTAGCTCTAATTTGTTACAAAGCATTAAACACAACATAGTAAGTGAATGTGTGTGTGTGTTTCTTTGGGATGCAAATGGGGATATAGGGAAGGTAGAGTTTCATATCAATACCTTCTCAGATATAGTCTTCCTCCACTGGAATATATTGTGATGCATGTAAGTGTTACCCCAGATTCACTAAAATAGTTTTCCAGCATAGCTCTAGACCTGAAATCAGCCTCTCTGTCCTCTATGGCCTTAGCTATTTTTCTCAAATGAATTTATGGAAACTAACCAAGATGAAGTAACAGAAATAGAAATAATGGCAGCTTTTTAACATGAAACATCCACAAGTATGAGCTTTTCGAACCTTAAGTTTCATATATTCCCATGAGTGCCCCAGTATAATCAGTCTTAAGGGAGAGAGACTTTCAGTGAAGAGGATTGTTTAAGACAGTAAAGGAAACTTCCTGTACAACATGAGACTGACTAGGAATCCTAAATGATAAATGATAGCAATGCTAAATGATAGTTCAAGAGACCATGATATCTAAAGGGGAAGAGAATAGTAATCATATTGGCTCTTGCCCTTTCTTAACAAAATCTACTGGAGCTGTAAACATATCTCCAGCTGTTAGCGCCTCAAATTCTATGTGGATCATTTCCTGGAAGAGATAAAAAAATACTTTTAAAATTGTAGAACTTACTTTTAAATATATATTCTTAGGATCAAAATGTTACTAACTTGTTCTTATAACCCTCAAGTGTGTTTATGCAGATGGTGAACTTTTATGTCCAACTGCTAAATAACACCTTAAAGTTTGTGTCTGTCCTCATCACTTCTTATAGAAATGAAATAAAAGTGGTGCATGCAGATATTTGGGGGTTTTTTTGTTTTTTGTTTTAAAGATTTATGTATGCATACAGGCTGGGGTACAGACCATAGGAGTGGGGCGTCGAGGGGATTTACTGGAGACAGAGTGGGGAGCAGACCAGGCAGATCATTGGAAACACACAGCTGAGGGGAGCAGCGGGCGAGGCAGGAGAGGTCTGCCGCACCATGTGGGACTCTCCCGGGCCGGGCGTCAAACTCGAGTCACCACTGCTGACAGTTCCACATCACAGCGCTTAACTGCTGCACCACCGGGAAGGCCCCAGATATTTGTTTATTAGACTCAAAATAGTGATTTTGGAGTACTGAGTCAAAGATCCATATTGCACTATAGGATTCAATGAACTGACCATCCTTATTTTACCCATGTGCTGAATATTCACCCAATACACTCCTGTTCAGAGGTTGTCTAATCATTGCATTATTTTTCTTTTCATACATAGTTTTCAGACAACTAAAATGTTAGAGACAGAACAGTGCTTAACCTAAATGCTAACATATAGAAACAATGTCAAATGATATTTTGTATAGTCTTTAAAATAAAATTCAATTTAGCACATTTTTTTTTTAAGTCCAGCTCTACCACTTACTCGTTTTGAGACCTTAGTTAATCCTGTTGTGAGAGGAAGCTAAGCCCCAGGCTTCAAACACCCAAGGTCTTTTCTTCTGAACTTCAATATCACTTTACACATATTTTTTGGTAGCAATTTTCATTGATTTTTTTTTTTTTTTATGTTTTGTCTTTCCCAGGCCTTGTAGATTTGAAAGGCCAGGCACGTCATAAACATCTTGTAACCCCATAGACCATACTGACGTGAGTCATAGTAGAAGTTCTGTCAGGGTCCTTATGTGTGTGCCTGTGTGTCTCTGTGTGCCGGTTTCAGCTCTGAAACTAATTGGCTGCATCTCTTTAGATAAATCTCTTGGTTTCTCTTAGATCTTTAAAGTCAAGAGATTTTATAATGGACCCTTTCTGATTCTCAAACTCTAGATAAAAGTAAAGTAGAAAATATGTTCCAACATACTGGAAATAAAAATATTCTATTTGGTTAATAAGTATAAAAGTTCCTATGCATAGATAAAGGAATACTAACATTTTAAGAAATTATTTAACCCAGCTAACATTAGAGATTTCTTCTTTGCTATTTAAAAATTTGAAACTTTTCCATGAACTTATTAGTAAACATGATAAATGAAGTGAGGAAGAAAAGGGGGACCTATATTGAATAGTGGTGAGATTAGCACATGTAAATCAGCTAGAATATTTTAAATGTTTATTGTAGGATGATTGGAGCTATATTAGGATGAAAGTTGCACTTGGAAGCAGAGGTCCAGGGCACTGGAATTCCACATTCTACGGGATGCTTTCATTAATTAAATGAGATATCAGGGAAATTGATCCTTAAAACACCTATGATTGGCGAATATCTTCTTTCCAAAGTGGTTAACAAATATAAAAGAAAGAATGCATATTTTTTTGTTTGACTTGAACTGGAGATAGAAAATACATTTTGAAAGATATAAATGTCTCCAGATAAGACTTACTGAAGTTTCCATTAGATTTTCCAATTAAGATAGGATTCATAACAAAAAAAATATATTTTTGCCAAACCACAAGGAAATTTTAGATGTAGAAAAAAATTTTAAATCTTATTTTACAGTCATATCCAAAAAATTATAAAGGATAGCTCAATTCGATACACTATTGTTAGCTATTATCAGTTACCCTCAAACCAAAGATAACCTAGCACACAGAGAAACAAAGCTGAGTTGCAGGATGTTTGTATTCTTCTATTTTCAAAGCATTATGCTAAATTACATTGAAAACCTCTAAGGGACTGAAAACAAGGTCACTGATCCCCAAGAAAGAAAAAGATAACACTCAGACAGCAAACAGACAACATAAGCAAAGCCAAAATAACATACCTACAATAGTCCACAAGAGCCAATGAATACAAAGCCTGCAGCTGATCTCATAGGAGGGAAGTTAGTCTGGGAAGGCATCTAGAAGAACAGGAGCCTCTAGCAAGGTCTTGAAGGAAGCAAAGTTTGGGTCATGCAACTAAGGAATTAGGGCCTTGCAGGCAGAGCAGCAACCTTAGCAAAACACATGCAGAGGTAGTGCAGGACCAGATGTGTGCAGAAATGGGGAGTAGGTGGATTAAAGAGATGCTGAGATGTGACTTGGAAAAAGATAGCATGACAGCAATTCATTTGGAAGATCCTTGGATAAAATATTAGCAGTTAGTCCAAGCAGTGAAAGAAAATCAGAGTTCATACAATAAATATTTCATTTTATGCTCTCCTATAGTTAAAAATGCATTCTGAGTTCCTACATGGGTATTACTGCAATTTCTTACACCTCAGCTTAGCATTCAAAATTCTCCAGAAAAGTCTGAACTTCTAACATTCAAGATTCCTCACAATTATGACCCCAACTCATTATTTCTGACTGATGCTCTATTTCTCTCACATATAAACCTCCTACACAGCCATAATGAACTTGAGTGTAGCTGAGGACATTATGTGTATTCTTTTGCACAAGACTGTGTTTTTCAGCATTTCTGTCATTGTTCTCTATTTTCACTTCTGCCTGTAAGACTTTCCCACCCCTGTCATACTGAGCTGTCTGTTGAGTAGAACCTTCTACCAAGCCTCGTTTCAGCATTTCCAGCCCTTGGTGATTTCTATCCCTGCATATATTAGTTTTGTGCTTATTGTTTTTAATACCTGTTTAGTTCTGAAAAACAGACATACTATATGGCTATCTTTATGTATGCAATTTATGTGTATTGTACTATTAGAGGCTGAGATTTCTCATTTTTCATTTCCCACATGTCTTGTATATTTTAAGTGTTCAGTGAAAATTAATATATTGACTTCTTAGAACATATGAAAATGGAACTATTCATGTCTTTGGGCGTTTTATCTCAGTGTCTTGTTCAGCTTCTAGTACGTCATATTTTTATCCTAGATAAATAGATTGAATAAGAAAATGACAATATGGAGAAGTATAAGAAGCACAGACTCTGCAATAAGACAGATCTAGGTTTAAAATCAGCCCTTCGTACTAAAAAATTCTTTACAGACCATGTGTCCTTTTTTCTTCCAAATACTCTTATTCTCCTAAATTTCATACTATAAGATTTTTGTTACTCAATACCATGCTAAATGATATCCAGTTTATTTTCCCTTATTCATGAAAACCTGAGTATGAAGCTTACTTTTCCCTCCCCAACTATAGTCATTAACATCATTGCTGGCAAATCCATGACCTTACAGAAACAGAACTAATATCCCTGCTTCTCCGAAGTTCCTTAACCTCCCAAACTGCTTTTCCCTTTACCCCAACTTGCCCACTATCTCCTTACTTATACCTTAGACCTTGGCACATAATCTCTGAAAGTGTTTCCAAACAACTTCTTCTGCCCACTACATATTATTCTTTCAGTTGCATTATTCTAAATCTCCCAAACCAACAATTATTTGATTCTGCTGGGACTCTTATGTATTAAGACTCTTATGCCCCCACTTCCCCCTAACTCAGCACAGATTTCATGCTTTGTCACTGATATCAATCACTCTTTTGTATACACTCTCAATTCTCTTGTCCTTCTATCTTGCCTTTCAAATAACGTCTTGGAAATCCCCAAGTCAAATTGCATCCTATTCATCAACTACAGAGCAGTTGAACATGGTTAGAGAAAAACAACGATCCTGAGGTTTCACTTTGACTACATGACCCCAAATCATTTGGAAGCAGTTAGCATTTCCTGGAAATTCTACTATACTTCCTTGGCAAAATTGCTTTTCCATTATCCAAAATAAACTTAAATATTTCCTTTCTGTTCAATCATCTAATACCTTATTTTGCTTCTGCTATAACTGATAAAAGTAATAAAACAAAAATCTGTGTTTTTTCAAATCCATCTAACACCTATGATTGCAGTCCTTGCCTTTTCTCCTATTTCTTTGGATGTTATTAGGACAGGCAAACCCTTTTTCTTAGGCACACCCCTGATCAAGATCCTTTTTTCTATAATGATCTGCTTTATACTGTGTATCATCAATTTCCCATTTTGTACCCCATACACATGCTGTATTCCTAAATATATCCGTACATGTAACTAGATATGCATATACTCAAATTTCTGTATAACTCCTGTCCGATCCCTCAGACCATAGAGAATAGTTCCTCAAAATAGTTGTCTGTATATTCTCTTCAATTCCTCTCTTACTAATTCTCTCTGTAGTTCACTCAGTATCCCTTTTGTCTTTAGCCCTTGTCAGTACCCATGACCTAAATATTTCCAAATCTAATGATGAAAATTCTAGTTTCATCATACTTGATCTCTGCAGATTTTGATATCGTTAGCCTCTTCCTTCTTACAATTATTTTTGGGGGGATTTATTTATTTATTTCCTACTACTATTATTACTATTATTTTTTTTAAAAAGATTTATTTATACATACAAGCTGGGGTACAGGCCAGAGGCGTGGGGTGGCGAGAGGGTTCACCAGAGACAGAGCGGGGAGCAGAACAGGCAGATCAGAAATACACTGCTGAGGGGAGCAGCGGGCGAGGCAGTAGAGGTCTGTCCCACCATGTGGGATTCTCCCCGGCGGGGCGTCGAACTCGCATGGCAAGCTGTCAACAGCTCCACAGCGCAGCGCTCAACCGCTGTGCCACCAGGGAGGCCCTATTATTACTATTACTTTTGCATAGAAGAACTGGGGTGTAGGCCAGAGGTGCAGGGGGTGTGAAGATTCACCAGAGACAGAATGGGGAGCAGAACAGGTGGATCTACTGAAATACACTGCTGAGGGGAGCAGCAGGTAAGACATGAGAGGTCTCCTGTGCCCTCTTACAAATTTTATTTAACTTCTCAGGTACTCTCTTTTGCTTTGGTTGCCATACTTCCTTGCTCTTCTTTGCTGTCTCCTTTCTTCTTCTAACCCTGATTGTTACAGTACCTCAGGTATCTTTCAATTTTCTAACTACTGACAGAATATTTTCACACATGCCAATGAGTCATCTCAAATCTAACTCTGAGTCCTTAAAAAGACCCTTGTGGTATACAGTCAAGTTAACAGTGCCGTTATTTAGCCAGTTGATCAAGTCTAGCATTATTGATTCCCCTTTCCCATGCATACACATTCAATCCACCTTCAAGCTTAACCTTCAAAAATCTGTTTTCATAGTCCATGTTTTTTTAACAACTAGAATGATCTGCCTAAAACATAAATGAGGTCATATCATTTCCCTTTTAAAAAATTTTCTTTCCTATTAATCTTATCATTCATAATCTCATTTTCTTTTTTTGTATATTTGTTGTTCCTTGTTATTGCATCCATATTCTCTTCCCTAAATGTTTCATCTTTCATGTCTCTGATCAAATATCACCTCCTTAGTGAGTCTCTTCCAAATACCTCATGTAAAACACCCCTTCCTCTGCTCATAATCTTCCATCTCTTTACCTGCTTCATTTTCATCATACCATTATTTTTTGCTTTTTAAAGATTTATTTTATTTATGTATACAAGAGCTAGCGTGTAGGCCAGAGGTGTGGGGGGTGAGAGGATTCACCAGAGACAGACTGGGGAGAAAAACGGATGGATTGACTGAAATACGCTGCCGAGGGGAGCAGCAGGCGAGGCAGGAGAGGTCTGCTGTGCCATGTGGGAATCTCCCTGGCTGGGGATTGACCTTGTGCTGCAGTGGCTGCTGATAGCTTCATAGTGCTGAGCCTTACTCCCTCATGCTACCAGAGAGGCCCCACTTATTTTAAATTATATTTTCTTTACATGTGTTTTTATTATGTGTTTCATTCTATTATGACATATCCATATTCCTTTATGAAGTTTTACTAAACCATACCAATCCATACCTGCACACTATTGCCAAAAAGGGGAATGAAATTTAGCCATTCTGATCTGTACTGCTGTCTTTTCTTGTCAACAAATACATATGATACCTCAAGTTACATGATTGAATAGGAGATCATTTATGCCCTGGAGGATTTTCATAGCTACTTTGTTTTTGGGAAGAAAGAAATTATTCATAGAAGAAATAGCAAAACAAGGTAAAGTAGAATAAATACATAAATGTATGAAAATTTAATTCCTTGTTTATGGGGAAAACACCATTTCACAGAATAACTTCTAAAGCAGACACTACTGTGAAGATGTGTGCTATTTCTGTAATGAAAAGACATTTTGGGGAGAGAACAGCACAATAGATCACTTGAGCATATGCATGTTGTCCCAGGAGTATCACTGTGCATAAGCGGTGTGCTGAGTTTCATCTTTATCATGCTTTGGTCCTCAGAACCAACTTGAACTTGATCTGAATGTCCTGCTATTCATTCAGTAATACTGCACTTTAGAATAATCTATAGTTAGAAGAGAGTATCTCAACATCTTGTTCTCAAGGTACGGAATAATCCAATCTGTGATATTTAAACTTCCTTATGTAAATCCACACAGCAAAATACTATGTTTATTACATATAAACAAAATGCCTTTGTCATCTCCAGGAACATCAAACTGTTTAGCAGTAGTAACAATTATTTAATGTATCCTCAGGCTCAGCCTTGTGAGTGCAAGCTTGTACACATGTCTTATTGGCTAATATGCTTTCAAACATGGCACTGCTGGTCTGCCAAAAGTTAGAGTATTCATTCTAATGCTGTTTAAAACCCATGTTAACTTAGTCTAGATGGGACAGGGCTGTCCCTCATTACCCCTGTTCACTCCATCTCTAGAAAAATTGCTAAATTTGTATATTTAAGATGAATACCTAGAGTATTAGGCAACCCAGATGGTTGCTGTTATTTGACGTCAAAGAAAGATCATTCACTACATTTTTATTAATCCAAAATCCTTTGTACACCTGCTTAGACTCCTGCCTTAAAATCTCTTTTGAAGAAAAATAGCCTTTATTCTTCCCTCAGAGCTCACTAAAGGCAGCACAAATTGTAGTTCCTATTGAGGAGGATTCAAATGGAGATGGCTCTTTACTCAGTCTTTCTCTGTGGATTATACCACAGAAATCTTCCAGGGCCAAATTCAAAACACATTTGTTTTAGAGTTAGCCAAGTTGGGTATTATTTTGCAATTTTAGTGCTATGTGATTTCTATGTAAAAGTGTTTTTCTGTCTTCACTCGGCTCCTCAAAGTCCATTTACTTGTTTCTGTCTCTAATATCTATTTTCAGCAAAGACAGTAAAAAAGGATGGAAAATTTGAGTGGCTCAGCTTTTGTTTGAAAAACATTATGATTCTTTCTATAAAAACTAATCAAAAACTTCCTGTGTTATTACCCACTTTTATTCCATTGCAGTGGAATTTGGGCATAGTATATATTGTTTATGGAGCTATTGGAGGCATCCTGAGAAATGATTCAAATAAATGCTTGGTGGTTGGAACATGTCTCTCTACACATCTACATGTAATGGATGCAGTAACATTGTACAAGTCGACCCCAGCACTGCCCAAATCCATCATTAAAGCAAATATGTGCCTTTGGAGTTAGGTTTTTTTCCTCAAAGGATGAATAGAGCTTTCATTGTTTGTTTGTTCATTTTAATTGTTTCATTTGGTTTAGAATCCTTTGTCTTAGGAGGTCAGCAAATGTAAATAGCTCTTAAGTGTAAACAGGCACCCTGTAGCCTGGCCTAGTGAATACAAAAGTGGAGTCCTGAGACTTACATTCCTAAATACACTCTTGCCAATGATGTAGTTCTAAAGCTGAGCGGGGTCCTTGGGTTCACCCTGGGAAAGGTTTCACCAGAGATCCCTTCGATGGCACGCGGCAAGTTTCTCCACGAGGCAAAGACTCAGTTGTAAAGAACAGGTTTATTAGGAAAAGGGTCAATGAAGCATAGGACACTTGCACAGACACAAACGGGCAGAAAGAGCTGCCCCTACGTGGGGGCGGGGGAGAGCAGGTTGGGCTTTTATCCTCTTATTTCTGTCCTGAGGGGCTCACCTTCCAGGAAGGGGAACCTTCCGCTGGCTAGCTAGAATGAGAAAAGAGACCTGAGAAGATTCTACAATGGGCTCAATCTCCATATCTTGGCAGTCTAGCCTCTTCCTATGTTTTGTAACTGAGGTGTTGGTGCCTAGGAATTGCGCTCATGGTTATGTTAATTCCTTCTAACCCCCATTTCCTCATCTGGTTTTACCCTTGAGTTAGGAAATGGGAGTTATATCTCCTCCATCATTTCCCCCCAACTACATTCGGCCAAAAATCTTTTGGGGAGTTGTGGGAAGGCGGTCCGTTTTCTGTAGCTGCTTCCTGCTGGATAGGGGCTTAGAGCTGTCCCTTCCTGGGGCCTAGACGTGATTTTCCTCTAAGCCAGTTATTGTTGATTTTGGAAGGAAGTGTGCACAGATTCCAAGGGGTGAGATGCTTCAGCTGTCTGATCTTGAAGGAGGAGTTGATTGACTGTACCTAGGCAAGAGGAAACAAATTTGACAATGAGATTAAGGATACAAGGACCAAATATGAGGATGAAGAAGTAGGTTGAAGAGGGAGGTACACCAACAGTCTGAAAGTCAAAGCTACCAAAACCTTCAGGAATTCCCAGTCCTGATCCAAAAGTTTGCCCAGTTGAAGTCTATGAAAGAGAACACCTTGCGGAAAAGAAAGCTAATGGCTCACTCCTGAAATAAAGGCACTCCTCCCAACACCTTTATTTCATAAAGCTCCTTTTGGAATTCAGTCAAAAGATACTGAAAAACTATTGTCAGGGTGTCCTTAAACTTTTCCTGGAGATCACTACTCTATATCCATGTTTTCACTTTTAAAAATTCAAGTCTCCAATAATATTTTTTATGAAAGCAAACTCATATTGAATGCTTACAATGGACTTGACCTATCATGTGTGAACATTATAAATATTGCTTCACTCGGCCCTCTCTACAGCTCGGGGTGAAGATTACCTTGTAAACTTTAGAAGGTTGATAGGGACATTTAGTAACTTGCTTATTTTTACATCTTTCTTCATATTCACGAAAGTTTTCAGACTCTTCCTCAGTGTTTCTGCACTTGCAAGATGGGGATGATACCACATAAAGTTTGAAATCTTTTTCCCATTCATCCAGCAACCTAAAAGTTGGTATACAAAGGATGGGAAGAAAATATGAAGAGAAGTAGTTAATTCCAATGGGCTGTGGTAGTTTATTTTATCACAAATTAAAACACAGGTTTTATTAGTATATTTTTGTCCAAACTGCCATTGAGGAACAAACTTGAAATTTGTCTTCCAGATTAGCTTTATGATAATGTTTTGCAAGCATCAAGTTTCCATTTAAAATATCTTGTCTCTTTTTGGTTCGAATTTGCATAATTTATATCAAAACTACCATGCTATATAAATAGTTATTTTGGAGCAACCAAAAACATGATAGGCAGAACGGAATTCTGTAAGAAATCACTCACAGAAGAATGAGACATCATGAGCATTGAACTCTCTATGCCCATCTTCATCAGGACCTATTTTTAAACAAAGATAAGTCACTCAACTACATGTCTCTTTTCTATGGTAAAAGTGATTGATTAATGGATCGTATTCAATTTTTCTTCAAGTTCCTTGATTCTAAGCACTTTAAAGATGGTTAAAAAGAGACACTGGCGTAGTGGTGGGCAGCAGTCAGTGTTCAGGTGAACATGTTCAGTAGAGAAGTAAAACACATGCACTAAAAGGCGATCCACATGGGCTTAAACTTGGCCTGGCACCTCTCATGGGGAAAAGTGCATTTCAGTTTTCAGTTCTATTTATACACATAAGTAGTAACATCTTTAAGGCAACATTTTGGAATTCTTATGAAGAACAAGGAAAGGACTATTTGTAATCCTGAAGACAATATTCAAGGAAAAATGCATATTGGTCTCAGATTTTTAAAAAATCAGTGTTTAACAGTATCTTTGGCAAAGGAAAAATTGTGAATAACATGGTATGCAGCTGTGTATGGAAAAACTAAAAACGGAACTGTAATTTGGTCTTAAATTAGAAACACATCTGAGTTTTGTTAACAATTTGAGAATGATATTAATTTGTTCCTTTCACTCCTTAATTGTGTATATGTGTGTCAGAGAGAAAATAAAGGGAGAGGGAGAGAGAAGAAAGGAGAGGGATTAAAGACAGACGGAGAAAGAAACTATATGACATTAAACATAGGTATCATGGTTCATATGCAAAATTCATTCTGCTACATCCAGGTTCTCTAAGTTGGGTAGGCATGTTTAAACTAGAAGGAGAAATTCACTGAAGTCCTTTCAAAATCAATTAACAAGGCAGCATGTTTAAGAGAAACACATAACTTCACTGTGTAATCAAATAGCACTTCAAACTTACCCCTGCTTCCAGTCATGTACGCAGACACACAGACACACATACAGGCACACACATAAATCCAAGGAAAACAATTAGAAAATTCTGATACAACTGTGAAAACTATACTTGACTAAATAATAGACTCTCAGAGCATAAAATGGATTTATTCTTATTACCTAAGGTCAGTAATAGTTACTGAAGGACCATAAATATTTCTCATTTAGCCCATTCCCAAAAGTAAATAGCTCAGCTTCCCATGTAGATCCAAGGATATAATATCTACAGTTCAAGCACAAGTCAATTTCTTGGTACTAATCTAAGCAATCTAACACCGTCTGTTGGATGTTTATTCAGTGCTAAAAATATGAACATTGGTGCCCACACATACCCTTTAAGTCACACACTATAAGAATTAATAAATGCATTAACCTTTGTTAATCTCGGATTTATCAAGTTAGCACCTTAATGACTTCTCAGGTCCTAAGGATTCCGGTTTGACTCCTTTTTCTTCTATTTCTAAATTGAGTGATTGTTCCTCTGTAAATCTGAAACATTAATTTGCGTAAGAATAACCCAGGACCTGTTCACAAGGAAGATTCTTAATTCTATCCAAGTGATTCTGATTCAGTAGATGTGCATTAGCACCAAGAAATAGATATTTTCAATGAGATTCTAGAACCTAAAGTCAAGGGCATTTCATAGATTGCCCCTTGAGAAATGCTGAATGCTTCATTTCTAAGGTTCTTCCAAGCTATAAGTTGTTTAGGTCTTATAGAACACAAAGTGGCAAAAAGGGGACATAAGAATATAGGTCAGTGATGATATAGCGGAAGGAAAATGTGAAAATAAATGGAAAACTAGTTCATTCCTCACATATTGTCAATATGCCACACACTATACGTGTAACTGGTGGGAACAAGACAAAGGGGAGCTTCGTTATAGATAATAAATAATTGTGGAGGCTACAGATAATGAACAAGTAATTATGAGACTAATGTAAGTGTAATTATGGAGATGAGTCCTCTTTGAGACGGAAAACTGAAAAAGTGATCAATTCTTGTCAGAGAGGAGAATACACGGATTAAAAGAGAAAGGATAAGGGATCTAGAATGGATTAAGAGAAAGAACTAGAGGAAGAAATCAAATTAACTATGTGACAAAGAAGAAAAAGAAAGAAAAGTAGAAAAATTGCTTGTAAATCACATAGAACATGTGAGAAATTAACAAAAAATTGAATTTATACCAGAAATGTCTCGGGTTTTTGGTTTTACTTTTTGCCTTTTTCTCTTAATTTTTTTTTCCTATAAAAATTTCTATCACTCTGAGTTCTTTAAAAAGCAATGAGTCCATATTTTATTTGTTAAAGATGCCAGATTATCAGTGTGTATAATAATTAAAATCATAATGCTATTATCTTTTTTCTGTAGTTACTGGCTTCCAAATATTGAGATTTATTAGTTATTCTGCATTATTTGGAATTTGTTGATTATTTCCATTTGGTGTTTTCACTTGGATATTGCAAAACAGAATTCTTCGGACAGTTTTTAACCACTTGACAATCACTTAACTGAACTCCATTCTCATATGCAGCAAACTAAAACATATGCAGTTTTCCTCTTTAAAGGAAAACTGCCACCTCCATGTACAATGTGTGTGTTTGATTGTGTGTAGTTGAAAAGACTAGCTGATTGTTACATAAATGCATGGAAACAGTTTAACATCCTAAAAATATTCAATAGCGGCTATTCCAATGCTAAAGTCTCTGCTTCTGCTGTTATTTTTACCTTTATTTTCAAAAGGAAAATAACACTTCAACTCTATGAACCACATGTAAAAGAAGCATCTCATAAGAAAAGATCTTTTATTTGTAAAAGTGTTTAACTTTTACATATAATTTATACAGACTTTACATATGTATTTTATATAAATTGATAAACATGATCATATGTATGCTTATTTTAAAATGAATATATATATTTTTCTTGTTCATCTTTTTTATTTTCTTTCTCTTGCTTATTCTACTAACACATTCCATTATACCTCTTCAAGTTGACTAATATCCAAACCTGGTCTCTATGTCCATGTTATCTCCATAGTCTTATAATCTGCCACACTTATACAGTTATCCTCATAGACATACACACATATTTGAGTCTTTAAATCATAAATCATATTGTGGCAGATAGAAGTTAAAGTAGCTCCCATCACCCTGTCACCTGATATTCTCACTCTTGTGAATCTCCCTTATCTTGAGTAGAGTACAGAGTACAGCAGAGGTCTGTTGGATTTACATAATTACAAGCATGTGATTATTTACACAAAATCGGAATGTCTGGCTTACCAAAAGACTTTCTTTTCCTTGCTACCTTTGAAAAGGAAAGTGACCGTGTTGAAATAATCTAGGAGGTAAGGAACTTAGGCCAGCTCCTTGCTGACAGCAAAAATATGTGACTCTGTACAGCAACTTACAGGGACATGAATGCTGCCAGCAACTATATGAGCTCGGTAATCAGTCCTTTTCTAGTCAAACTTCTGATGAAGTTCGAGCTTACACCTTGACTACATCCTTGTGAGACTTGAAGGAACTCAGCATGTCCTAACTCTTGACTCACAGAAACTGTGAGATAATAAATATGTGATTTTTTTTTATTTTTTAAAATATTTATTTATGCATATAATCTCGGGTGTAGGCCAGCGATGTGGGGTGGTAAGAGAATTCACCAGAGACAGAGTGGGGAGCAGAACAGGCAGATCTACTGAAGTACACTGCTGAGGGGAGCAGGAGGTGAGGCAGGAGAGGTCTGCTGCACCATGTGGGAATCTCCCTGGGCAGGTATCAAACTCATGCGGCAGTGGCTCTGGATAGCTTCATAGTGCTGCGAGTTAACCCGTTGTGCCACCAGGGAGGCCCTAAATATGTGATGTTTTAATCCATAAAATCTGTGCAAATATTGTTATGTAGCAATAAATAACGACTATACATATAAATGGAATTATACCAAATACATTAACTATCTGCTGAGACTTAACTACTAAATCATCTAGACAGGATGTACAAAGTAGAGGATTGAAAGCCAAATTTAAGACTATTTCCCACTTTCTTCAGAGTATTAGAGAAGAGATAATACTGTTGAAGAGATCAGAAACTGGAGATTGAAAATAGGATTTCATTGGGAGAGCTATCAATTTGCTGAAATTACCAGTCATTTCTTCCATGGGACGCTGGGTGTGAAAGTTTACCCTTCAACTGATACCTAGTGAAAGGAATTCAGAGAAATCATTTTGAGTGATTCTTCAAGTGTGACCGGTGCTGACAGAGCTAAAAGATAAGAGAATAGCTCAAGGGGACTAGGACTGGCAGAGTAGGCAATGTCACTGGGGATTAACTGTGGTTTATTAACAGAACGCCAAAGGTGGGTCTTTTTCTGTGGACAAGATGGGGGGTCAGCAAAGAGAGAGTTGTGGAATTGCTAAGATCCTACCTAAAAGGACTATTGGGAGTGGTGAAAAGGCCTCAAGCAAAGGGGGGCTGAAATTCGGGCCTCCCTGGTGGTGCAGCGGTTAAATGCTGCATTGTGGAGCTGTCGGCAGGGGCGACACGAGTTTGATGCCCGGCCAGGGAGATTCCCACATGGCACGGCAGACCTTTCCTGCCTCTCCCGCTGCTCCCTTCAGCAGTGTATTTCCATTGATCTGCCTGTTCTGCTCCCCACTCTGTCTCTGGTGAACCCTCTCACCACCCCACATCTCTGGCCTGTACCCCAGCTTGTATGCATAAATAAATAAATCATTAAAAAAGGGGGGGGGCTGAAATTCACCAGCAGATGCCCTGGTACTAGGAAGAAGTTGGAGGCTATCAGACAAATACTTTTATCAGCCCAAATCAAGTGATTTGCAGAGATATATCTAATAATGGCAGTTCTCCAAAGAACCCATAAACCATCCATTAGAAGTAAAGTCAACATTGAGCATCAGCCAAAACTAGAATGTCCACGCAGGATAAAGTAGTCATATAAAATCTTTCCTGATCTCTCATATATTTTTCCTCCCACCGTCCTTTACCACCACTCCCTTGATACTGGAGGAATCAGAAACCATGGTTAGTCAATTGTGGGAGGAAGGTAGAAACCAATAGCAGATGGGCTAGCTTTCTCTTCAGCAACAAACCGAATCTGGAGAGAAGAGAAGTTTGAACTTTGAATGAAATTACACAGACTGGACATACTTATTACTGAGACTAGTCTTCTCAAGCCAAAATGATTAAAAGATATTCTATTATCTAATAGTAAGCAATAAACTATGAGTTTGCCCTAGATTTTATCCAACAACAGACATTCTAGAGCACTATTAAATTACTTTGTAAAAGCAGTTGTAGGTAAGAAATGCTGTTAGTGATTGTCTCCTATGAATTCAGTTCTTTCAGAGTTTTTGGCACTTTTGTCACTCAATTGAACTTCATGGAAATTCTCAAAAGTCATATCATGTAACTCCAGTGCGCTTATTCATAATTGATTGAAACATAGCTCTATTTTACATTGATGGGGACACACTCCTGCCCCCATTATTAGTGTTCAGTCTTATGAGAAACAGTTTTGCTATTAAAAATGCAATAAGTAACATCCATGCATATAGATTATTAAATGTTGATGCTCTTTTATATGACATGCCCACAAATGAAATTTAATGATTGAAATAAAGACTAAAACACTTCAATTTTCATTAATCATAAATGAAAGTGATTTTTCATCAGCCAATAGTATTTGCTAAAATTCTTTTCAATGTTTGTCTGATGGACCCAAAGTAATAATTGCTGCTAATTTGTACTTCTTCAGAAAATAGCAAATCAGAGTACTGCATAATTATATAGAACACAGAATCTTATATTGGAATAGTTTTTTTAAAAAACATAATGTTTACTTAGACTTCTATGAATCTGAGATTAAGAGAAGATTGATTGACTTCCCAGGCTCACAGTGTTCCTTATTGGCAAATTTGAAGTAAATATTGCAATTGTGTTCTCTTATCTTTTAAAGCAATGCTCTGTTAATTACAGCCTGTTTAGCAGGGAAATGTTTGATTAGTAAATAAATACAGATAATAAGCACTAGCATTCTAAGAATGGGGAGAAAGGTCACTATGAGTTACAATAATCAGAACAGGAAGAGCAAATGTTTGCAAGCTGTTAAAAAGTATTTGGGAGAAAGTCAGAGTATGGCATGCATAGAGATTCTTTTATGAAAATGGCAAAAGATAAGATTGTGAACTTAAACTTCAAATAGATTTTACTTTCAATACCAGGTTAAGTTATTTGAACTTTATGTTATAAATAAGGATGAAATATTTTGGATGGGAACATAAAATAATTAGCAATATTTTAGAAAAACTAATACAGAACGTCTATAACAGAGTACTTTTTAAAATACAAATTTAAATTATTTTTTTACAAAGAGTTTAATGTTCCTAATATTTATTGTACTTATGTTACAGGGCAGGGAGAGGGGCACCCCAGAACCCCCAAACTTGCCTGCTCTAAATAGGTTCTGCCATCTGCCGCATCAAGACAAAACATGTAAGATCTTTAGTGGAAAGAAACTTTAATACAATTAGTTTGCAATACAGAAAAGACAAAGAATATAGTTTCCAAATAAGTACCCAAAGTTACCCATCCTCTCATGGGTAGAAGTCCACTGAAATGGGATTGGCCCAAAGCAAGGCCCAAGAGCCTGCCACAAGTTTGAAACACCTTTCGGCAGGGACCCATAGAAAAGGGTTAGAAACAGCCAGACAAGTCTGGTAGGAAAAGAGCAAAATCAAAATCAAGATCAATGTTGCCACTGTTAATCTCCCCATGGGTCTCTCTCCCATATTTGTTTCAATCAGTCCAGGCCAGCACTGCTTATTCACATGTCTCTCTCTTCCTTGTGCCTCTTCTGGCTCTCCATCTGTCTTCCTTCCTTCTCCAGCTCCTTTATCTTCTTCTCTCTTCTCCAGCTTCTTATCTCTCCTGCTCAGCTCCACCTTGCCTTGAGTTGGGTAGGGAACCTGGACCTGGACCCTCCCCTTTTCCTGGGGACCACCCTGTTACACTTACATACATACATATACACACTCTACATCTTCAAAAATAATCATTTGATTTCATTTTCTCGTAAAGGTGACATTCTTGTTATTATATTTTTTATTCTAATGTTTTCATATAAGCTGCTCTACATTGAAGGGGGCAAGCACAGTGAGTAGTCCAGTTTTTGTCCACCCAACTTTAAACAGCTAAACAGGTCATGTGCTTTTACAATAAGGTTTGAAGAGAAATTGTTTCCTATTTTTAAAAACAATTTTGATGGGAATGAATACATATTAAGTATATGAATAACTGGATATGAATAATACAGAAGAGTTTAACTTTTACTGGGCTACCTCATAATACACATGATAAGGGACATATCGTCCTTAAACTTTCTATAGTCACTTAGTACGTAAAGCATTCCTTGGCAAGATGTCACATATTACGTAGACCGAAAAGATTTGATGAGATTGTAATCCGTTAGTGAATACAAATTATATGCCAATTACCTAAAAGAATTCTTAACACAACAAAATCTGACTTGCTCCTTTGGTATGGGAACAATTCTATATAAATAATATATACACTTTTTGAGAGCTGCTTAGTATAAAATGTAAATACATTAAGGTATTGAGCAGAACACAAATACATTTATATTCCTCAGATTCAGAATCTATTATTTGATTGTTTTACTCAAACAGTACACTATCCTCTAATCATGGATACAGCATCAGTCTGATATACAAGGTGTAAAAGCTGTGTGCTAATAAACTCATGATCCTTTAAGCACCTGTTTCCATTGTGCACACATGCCCACCTCCCTAACAAGACACAGTTAAGTAAATCTATGAAGGAATGAGATACTGCCCCCCAAAACAAAGCATTATTTATTACCAAGGCAAAATATTGAATTCCTGAAAGAGATAACATCTCAAAAGCAATCAGATGTTGTTCATTTAGGATACATTTGCTAAGCAATGCTTTTATAATAGTGATTCAGAAAAAAGTAACTGCAAAACTTTTTCTCAAACACTTGGAGAAAAAAATACTCTGTAGAAGACAGATGTTGGCGTGTGTCTATTCTCTCCTTCCCCTTTCCAGCTAGCCATAAATCACATACATCAAAATCTTTAACTTTGCAGTGTTAAAACCTGTTAACATGTTCACTATGAAGAAGGGATTATAATTTATTAAATCTTGATAGCCTATAGGAAGCATTTTCCTAATAAAATGTGTTTTAATCATTTGTTTAAAGTAAACCTTGATCACACAGATAGTAAAGAACAATAACAGTGATATCTGGGTTTCATTTCAACTGCTGTGCTCAGCTTAATTGTACCAAATTCCATCATTCTTTCCAATTTGATTGTCTCTATCAAATATTTTTGAATCCCAATCTGTGCCTTGGAGGGAAACCTTGCCTATTGGCCTCAACAGAATTATCAGCAGTCATCCATGAAGCACAGCATGTATTGTACAAATATTTGGACTGATCATCTATTGTGCCAGGAACTTTAAAAATTGTCTTGCTTCACACATGATTTGTTCTCTAAAAATATCGACAGACACTATTAAGTTGACAAGAAAGGAAAAGAAAAAAAATAATTAGATGTGGGTGGTTGAAAGGGAGTTGTACTCAGGGTTTGAAAGGCAATTTTAGGCCATCGTTATTTACAGAAATGGGTCAGAAACACTGGTAATGGTATAATTCAACATTCAAAGAAAGAAACAGGGATAAATAAGCAGAATGGCCCTGTGATGATTCCTCTCCAAGACATTTCTTCATTCCCTTCTTCAAAGCTCATTAATGGCAAAGGAAGTCATTACAGTAAGAATGAAAGAAACAAGACTTGCTAAACTTCCTTATTGGTAGCCTGTGAAAAGAGACACAAATCCGGAGTGAGGCATTTAAGGAGCTGCTTCACCTCTTACATTTTCAGCTTCTCGAGTGCAGAAGGAGTGTTTTGACTTGAGGGTTGGCACTGTATATGCCACCTCTAATTTCTAGGATTTGTATATGCATGGCTGATTTGGCTGTCAAGAGAATATAGTCATCCAAACAACAGATTAAATTAGACATAGCAATTTCTAAATCAGCAGAACATTTTTTTTTAATTTTGAATTGATTTGATACTAAAAAGAAAGTACATGTAGAAAAGTAGAAACTGGTGCAGCCTCAGAGATTTGTGTTAAAATTCCCAAGAGACAAAAACAAATTATATGGATACATGATAATGAAGTGTTGTTCAGAGTTGAAAATACAGGTTTGAGATGTCAATGTTTACATGAAAGAGAATCTTAAAAAGTAGGAGGGCTTAAGTATCAGAAAACCAACTTGTTTTTACTTTGTAACAAAACAAATTTCGAAAGAGTCAACCCAAATAAAATAAGAGTAACTGAAGAGAAACAAGAAAAAGTATGTAGGAAATTAGAACAGAATTTGAATGCAAATATTTTTTGGATGAATGAAGATTGGGTTTAGTGGCCATCAAAATGATAAAAAGGTTTTTGTTCTTTGAGCATATGCTCATGCAAAGTTACTTGTGGTTATCATTCTGAACCCTCATGATCTATTAGCATTCAGTACATTGATTAATATTAATATTCCTCACTCACTGAAAGTACATCATTAAATGTTAAGGCCAACTAATAAAGAAAATATAATGTATCAATTTTTTCATATAATGCTTTAAAAGTCTTGATTTGTTGCCTATTGGAAATAAATAAAGATATAAAATATATATTTATATAAATAATAGATATACCATTTAAAATAATCTATCACCTGGTGGGAGAAAAAGCAGTTCACAGAAAAGGATCTACAACTAAAAGGAGAGAAAAGTAATCAATATGAATATTTTCTACATAGCTTTCTTTAGTCTCCAATGACAAAAAAAATCATATTTTTCCCGTAAGTTGCATTTTGCAGCTCTGTATTTTAGAGGTGTCACATTTCCTAGGCTGAGAACCAACTCTCTACAAGTCTAATAGTCTTATACAGGGTGTCTTCTTAATTTTTAATTCCTAATTTTTTTTAAAGATTTATTTATTTAAGCATACAAGCTGGGGTACAGGCCAGAGGCGTGGGGCGGCGAGAGGGTTCACCAGAGACAGAGTGGGGAGCAGCACAGGCAGATTAACGGAAACACACTGCTGAGGGGAGCAGCGGGCGAGGCAGGAGAGGTCTGCCCTGCCATGTGGGAATCTCCCCGGCTGGGCATCAAACTCCGTCGCTGCCGCCGACAGATCCACAGCGCAGCACTTAACCTCTGCGCCACCAGGGAGGCCTCTTAATTCCTAAATTAAGACTTAAACCCATCAATAACTATAGATATGATTTTCTTGTGGGGTAAAAATAAACCAGTCATCAGTGGAGACAGTTGAAGGATTATTTCTGGGTCATTTATTCATCTCTTCCATGCAAATGGCAAATAAATGTTTTGAGAAGATATGAGTTGTTTGGCATTTTTAACAGTTTTAATATTTCTATCTTTTTATCTGTCTATCATTTTTACTACAAAGAAGTTTATCAATTGCTTAATCCCTTTCACAAATGAATATATGCAATCCATATTATATTTATCAATTTACGTTTTTTAAGAAACCTGAAATTGAGGTGGAGCTCTCACTAAAAAGTTTTAGCAGTCAACTAATCCAATAATTATATTTTCAACCTGTTTTTTCTCAAAACCATATGTTAACTCAGTAATGACAGAAGGAGAAAACAGAAAGATTATAGATATACATAGTTATAATAGCTAACTCTAGTAGGAACAAGCAAGTTTCAAAAAGGATTAAGATTTTCAGATCATATTTGGTCTTTGTGAAATGGCCTGTAAAAAAAAGGTAGATTTAGATTTCCACTCCAGGAATAACTGTGACACATTTCAAAGCCAGGATGGGTGGTAACAGGTATTTCCTCTTTACTTACCCTAAACTAGGCTTCTCAAAATTGCAACTTTAGTAGTGAATGAAATAGTGAATAACCTCAGGCCTTAAATGTAACATAACAAGTAGGTGAAAATCCACTCTTTCTCAATGAGATTTAATTGTTTTAAGATTAATTTGCTTCCTGGTAATTTATATCATAATTATAATTTAGCTTAGATACTTTTATATTTCTTAAGAAATATTTCTTTTAAGAGTCGATCATAGTCATTATCTCTGATACCTTTATGCCTTTTCCTTCCAGAAATAATATTTATCTTTTTAAAACTATATAATAGTAACTAATGGGTGGTGATATTTAGAAACAGGTTTTTACCATGGGTCTTGATCTATTTGTGATAGTTAAATTCATTTCTTCACATTAGAAAAGGAAATAAATAAAATAAAAGGATGGCAACAAAAAATGGAGAACCTTTATGAAATGTAGATGGCTAGTTGTGTTTTAGTGGGTATATTTGTCTACTATTAAAAGTAGCCAAACCTGGGCCTCCCTGGTGGCACAACTTGTTAAGCGCAGCACTATGAAGCTATCCAGAGCCACTGCAGCATGAGTTTGATACCCAGCCAGGGAGATTCCCACATGGTGCAGCAGACCTCTCCTGCCTTGCCTGCTGCTCCCCTCAGCAGTGTATTTCAGTCAGTCTGCCTGTTCTGCTCCCCACTCTGTCTCTGGTGAATCCTATTACCAACCCATGCCTCTTCCCTACACCCCAGCTTGTATGCATAAATAAATAAATCTTTTTTAAAAAAAGGTAGTCAAAGCTGGTTACTTTTAGTTGTACTAGATTAAATGATCCTGAAGCAGGAAAAATCTGATAAACCTTGACCCAGTTGGTGGGGTCTCACCAGCACTTATGACTGCAGGACACAACTCAAAAGCGGGAACATGGTGCAAAACAATAATAACAGTATTTATTTACATGGGAAATGAGAAAAGAGAGAGCAGAGAGAGAGAGAAATTTTTTTGGCCCGTACATGGCCAGATGCCATCTGTCCTACCCCAATAATCATCTGCTGAACAGTCTGCGAGCCAAGACAAAACTACATCTGGCAGGTGGTTACTTTGCCATGGACACTACACTCGCTAGCAGTTCGGTTGCCCAGTAGCCAGCCTTGTAACTGACAAAGCCCCTATGGTTTAACAGCCAAAATGTCAGCTGTTTTTAACTGCCAGTCTCACCCCCAATCCTATTTTCCATCAGTCCCAAAGAACCTCAGAGTGGAGACTCAAAAGCTTTGCCTTCTACCATCAGGTTGGCTATAGCGCCACCCACAGACTCAGAGGTTGCTCTTCACTATTCCTGTTAGAGTCCCAGACTTCCCTTCTCATTAAAAACAGTGAAACACTAGACAAATATGTATGAATCCACTGTTCTAAGGAATGGAAGAACAGGACACTCATTACTCTGATCCTTGAGGGTAATGGAACACGACAGTGAGTCCCATGTTCATTTTGGGTTTTGGTTTGGCTTTCCTTGCATGGTGAAGAGAGAAGGAATAAAAACTGATGGTGATATCCTAAGCTGAAGAGGTAGAGAGTAGAGTTCTAAACTGCTGATGCTATTGGAAACGTCAGAGACGTGTACTACACAGCATGTATCTACATTAGTAGACAGAACTATAAATTGTCAAGCCCAGTGGAAGCCAAACAGATTGACTAACATTATAGGATGTGAAAAGAAAAATATGTATTGTCATTCTGTATCCATACCCAGCAAAAATTACATTAATAAATAAGGGTGAAAGAAATATTTGTACAAATGAGTGTTCAAATAATTGGTTAAAAAACAGAATTACCTACCCCCCAACATGCTAACCAAAAAGTTCTTTAACCTAAAGTCAAAATACCTGAGAAGAAAATTTGGATACAGTGGAATGAATAAAGAATACCAGAAATGACAAATATATAATTATCTTTTTTCTCTTCTTTCTCTTCTTGAATGAAGAAGTAAATGTTTCAAACAAAAGCACTCTGTATTATGGAAATTATTACGCATGTAGATGTAAAATGTTTGGCAATAGAATGAAGTGTGAGGGTAATGCTTAGAGTTTTACATGAGTACATAGAATGAACTTTAAATAGATTATGATAAGTAAGTGATGAGTACTATAATTTCTATATTAGTAAGTAATAATAAATGATTAACCCTCCAATAAAGGCAGAAAAGGAGCAACAGGATATTTTTGAGTACACTAGGAAATAAATAACAAGATGGTAGACAATCCTACCATATCTATAAAACATTGTATCTCATTAAAACAACTCTACCTAGAATGCAAAGGTTGTCATTCCACATAACAAAGAAAACACATCTCAGATATGTACAAGGTACTCATTTTAACACAACAGTACAGATACATTGAAAGCAAAATATGAAAATATGTTACAGAAATTAGAGGAGAGGACATAGTCTAATTTATTTTATGATGCCAGCAAAATTTAGACACTAAAACCTTAAAGATTTATGCCAAAGAAAATTAAGAATCAACATCCATCATTAACATAGCCATGACAATTCTATAAAATATCATATCAAATTTAAAAATATATAAAAAGGATAATACACATGACCATATTGGGTTGATTCCAGTAAGAAAAAGTTTATTTGACATTCAAAATTTAATTGATGCAAAAATGTATCACAGTAACAAAATATGATAAACTCAGCAATTGATGTAGGAAATGTAATTGCCAAAATTCAACTTCCATTCATGATTAACACACCCAGAAATCGAGAAATAAAAGAGAAAGTTATGAATCTAAAAATGGAAGTTATCTTCAGACATAGCTGTGAAAAAACAATTATATAATACTTAATATTCACTTATTAAATCATTTTCACTTTACTGTGGGTCAAAGGTAAGGACATATCTATTCTAACCACTTCTACTAAACATTATATTAGTAGTGTTATTCAGTGCCTTAAGTTCAAAGAAATGAAAAGGAAAAAAAAAAGGAAGAGAACAGTTTAAATGGTTTGTAGTCACAAAAAATAACTGTTTAGAAAATACAAATGAATCTACCAAAACCCCTCAAAACTAATAAATTGATTTATCAAGCTTGCAAATTACAAGGTTAATATATAAAATCAGCTAGTACTGGTACAAAAACTAGCACAAAAATCAATGTGCTTCTAATACAAGTAGTAAATGATTGAAAAAAATAAATCCATAACAATATTTGTAATATATACAAAAATATGTATAGCATATTGTTTTAAAGAATTATGATATATTTTAAAGAATTATATATAGCAAGAAAACACTGAAATAAATTAAACAAGACATAAATAAATGGAGATATATCATGTTAATGAATTAGAACCTTTAATATTGCTAAAATGTCAATTGTATACAATTTAACCTATAGGTTCAATATAATCTAATAAGATCTCAGTGAGTGTTTTCAATTTTTATAGTAAATTCCAATTGGATTCTAAAGTTAATGTGATAGTACAAAAGTGTTAGAATAGACAAAACAATCTTAAAAATTAAAAGCACTCATGAAATAGTTACATGATCTGATTTCAAGTCACTATCATAATGCTACATTAGCCAAAATAGCCTAATAATGGCATAATGATAGAAAAATCAATCAGTAGTACATAATGAGTCTAGAAATAGACCTATTTATGCATGATTAATTAATCTTTGACTAATTGCCATGGGAATTCATTGGTGAAAGGAAGGTCTTGTCAATAAATGATAAGGAATAATTGCATAAATATACAAAAGGAAAATTCTTGTGTGTGAACATTAAAGTTGAGATACTGAGATCTGACCAGTGGTCTGAGATGCTATTGACTACAAGAAGCATAAGGAAGTGGTCCTGCTGAATTCACTATTATCTCAGTGCTATCCTGTTGTATTACTTCTTTTCATTCACAGATTAGAAGTTATAAGCAAACAAACAAAAATCAATGTGCATCTGCTATATGTTACATAATATTGTAGCATAGATTGGTAGCCAAAAAAAAAGTAATTTTTTTAATGTATATTTGAAACTATTTGGAGAAAAAATACAAACACCAAATTAGAGCATATTAGAATGTAATTCATGGAGGAGAGCTGTTGGCTTCTAATATCTGATTGATTAGTAATTTTTTTTTTTATACATACAAGTTGGGGTACAGGCCAGAGGCGTGGGGCGGCGAGAGGGTTCGCCAAAGACAGAGCAGGGGGCAGAACAGGCAGATCAGAAATACACTGCTGAGGGGAGCAGCGGGCAAGGCAGGAGAGGTCTGCCGCGCCATGTGGGATTCTCCCCTGCCGGGTGTCGAACTCGCGTCGCCGATGCCAACAGCTCCACAGCGCAGCGCTTAACCGCTGCACCACCGGGGAGGCCCTGATTAGTAATTTTTAAAGGAACTCATAAGATGAAATCAAGAGTCAGACTTTAGCACTTTTTAAACTCCAAATTCATATGTCATTAGGGGAATTTTCTTTAAATGTTTGTTATCAAATACTGATTTTATTGTTCTCCAATATTGGAAATATTGCTATTTATATTATCATAAATATAAGTATATCATAAAATTGATGACTGGTAAAAATGCAATGGCAATATAAGGTAGTTTTTTTAACTAAAGAATTAAAATTAATACCAGAAGTTAAGAATAGAATCATTCCAATACTTCCAAACCATGACAGTCAACCTGAAAGGCAACTGAACACTATTGGCCAAAGTAGGCACTCAGTGAATGTGTTGATGAATATGATTTTAAGTAAATAAATTCAATAAAATAACAATAGATTAAGAATCACAAAATTCAATTCTATGAAAAATCACATAATCTCTCTGAGATATTACTTCTCCACATATAAAATAAGAATAATACTAACTGCCTTACCTATCTCATAAGGCTGCTGCTACAGTCAGAGGAAGGATTAGGTGGCAAAGCAATTTAATCTGCTATGAAAATATTAACTAATCCTTTTGAGGTTAGTAGGACAAGACATATTTTTGAACACTTATGAACAACAAACCAATAGTAACTTCATTAGTTGAAACATCAGGACGATGAGGGGAATGGGTGTTATAAAAAAAAGTACACCTTGTAGAATTGAATGAATCCACCTCTGGAATGTGAATTTCACACATCTTTTTTATAAACTGAACAAAGAAGTGACAGTAGTTTCTTTATTTCTTAGATTTATTGCACTAACTTAACAGCGTTGTTTTCTGCATCTGGGCAAAGAAGGGATTCTTTAAGAAATATGTTTTAACCAAATGATGGAATGATCCTTGGTGTTTTTATCCAAATAAACAAAAAACCCAAAGCAATTGTGAAAGGAAACCAAAGAAAATAGCTCCTCTATTATCTTCATTTTAGGTCAAGCCATTTGGAAGCAAGTCCCTGCATTTGGCTCAGACCTAATAATATTACACACTGAGCTTACCATAATGGGAAATGCTAAGGTTTGCATTTGAAATATCCACATTTGTCTTTCCTTTATATGACCAATGATCCTTAACCTAGACCACAATCTGGTAGTAAAAGAAATGGAAATGAGCGTGGTTGGTTGATATCCATGTTGTGACTAATACTAGTACATTTATCTCAACTTTCCCAAGTACTGGAGTTTCTTAAAGAGAATTTAAGTTTTGTTACTGTAAATTACTAAATTTTCTAGAACAAATAGAATGGTAGTATCATTAAACTGTCTAGAGAGAAACATGCCCAACTACAAGGCGCTTAATTTATTTCCCACAGAGTTCTACTTACCCTTTCCTTTGCAAAAAGAAATTTAATATAAGAACTGCCTTGTAATCAACCAGGATTATCATAAAAATTTTTTCTGTGTTCACCACTATTTATTATTGAGCATGTTGATAGGCAATTAGAACAGTGCCTAATAGGCATGTGCATGATAGGGATTAAATAATTATATATTGAATGAGTAATAATATAAATTTTAAAAAAAATTAAAGCAAATATTCTAAGTTTCTCCCCCCCCGCCCTTGGGTTGCATTGTCTGAAGTCAATTTAAATTTGATTGATAATTTTGTTAACTATCTCTCTCAGCATTATGTATTACATATATTTGATTTGGGGTTTGCAAATATTTTCAGTAGAAGAATTGTTTCAAATTTTTCTTTCTTTCTTTGAATTCTGTCCATTTATGTTTATGTCTCAATTATCCTCCAAATTGTCAAAAAAATCAGTTTTGTTTAAGTTTTTTTTTTAAATTGGGGTACCATTAGTTTACAACACTGTGTAAGTTTCAAGAACACAGCTTCACACTCAATAAATGAATTTATCACACCATACCCATTACCAAGGGCCCATTCACCATATGCAGTTGACTGCTATATCCATTCCTCCCATTCTCTGCTTCCCAGATCTCCTTCTGTAACCACCACTTTGTACTCAGAGTCTAAGGGTTGGTTTTGTTTTGATTTCTTTCTTTTTTGGGGGGGTCATTTGCTTTGTTTCTTTATTTTCCACGTATGTAAAATCATTCAGTATTTACTTTCTCTTTCTAACTTATGTCACTTAGCACGATTCCCTCACCACACTTTGGAATGAGTATTGACTTTTTAAAGCAAACTGACAGAGCACAAACTGCAGAGACCAAGTCTTGAGCCCTAGAGAAGATGGACCTGAGCAGAGCCAGATCCCCCTTTCAGAACATTCCCACCAGTAATTGTACTGCTCCAAGACTGTCTCCAATGCTCTGACTAAGCAGTTGCAAGATTAGGTATCTAGAACTACATAACCTGAAAAACAAAATATGAAAAAAAATATAATAAAACCACAGCACCACCTGCTAAAAAAGAAGTAGCAGAAACCCCTAAGCAACTACTATAGATACTTTAAAAATTTTTTGGAAAATCTAAATCATCAGAATGGGAAGACGGAAAAATAACGACATATGGCACCTTGATACTAAAAGGGAATATGCCAACCCAAAGGAAGAACAACTTTTCAGAATCCAAACATAAAAACAAGCAAGATTTGATTTTGCTGTCAGAGTTCAAAATTGTCATGATAGAGAAATTCAAAGAAATGAAAGAAAATGCAGAATAGAAAGTCAAAGTGAGACAAGAGTGCTCTGAAAAGGTACTAATAATAAAGGGGCCTTCCTGGTGGCCTAGGGATTAAGTCTCAGCACTGTCACCACTGTGGCATGAGTTTGATCTGGACCAGGGAGCTAACCCACGTGACACAGGAGACCTCTCCTGTTGCTCCCCCTGCTCCCCTCAGCAGTGTACTTCAGTGGATACCCTGCTCTGCTCCCCACTCTGTCTCTAGTGAATCCTCTCACCCCCAGCACCTCTGGCCTATATACCCCAGTTCTTCTATGCGAAAATAAATAAATAAAATCTTAAAAAAAGCGAGATACAATATTCTGAAAAACAAATATCATGGGAAATAAAATTAATTACAGAAATGAGAAATTGAAACTTTAACAAAATAAGAGATGCAGGATGTTTAAACACCAATATGGGAGATAAAAATTTTGGAGAAAGGTATGGAAGCAGAATAGACAAAATGCAGAATTGAGTCAGTGACCTTGAAAATAATAATGCACAAAGGTGGAAGAAAAAAAAAAGAAATACAAAGAAAAAATAATGAAGAAACATGACAAAAACTATCTGACTCCATTAGGAAATTCAATAGAGGGATGATAGATACTCCAGATGAGTGAGAATTTATTCAGAGAAACAATAAAAGAGCTTTTCTCAAATCTAGGGACAGAATATAGATGCTCATCAAGCTAAAAGTGTACCTGTTATCTAAATGTAATAAGACCTAATGACCAATTTTGCATCAATAAAAATAATATATAAAAACAATGTTAAGTGATCTCAGTCATATACTGAAAGTATCTTATTTTAACACTAGAGATAAGAAAAGTTATAAAAACAGCTTGCTTAGACTGGCTATTTTTATTGCCCATGGGGTTTAAGGCAGAATATTAGTATCAAGTTTTCTGCTGTATCATCTTTCTTGAACCAGATATTCTTGAAAAAACCACCCAGATACTCATGCTTTATATTCGTAACAGAAATATTTGTATATGTACAAAACTTGTATATATAAATTATTTAAGCATATAGAAATATATATGCAGATATATATGTACACTCAAACATTTTGTTCTTTACCAGGCTTGCAGTACATGTAAATTACAAGTTTGATACAATTAAATTTTAAAAACTGTGCTAGTTTGTTTTAAAATGCAATTAATTGTCCCCTATCACAATAATATAATTTTTGTCTTCACTTTTCTTTATGATGATTAGTTTTCATAAAAGCTATAATTCTTTCACCAATAAATATAATTTAGGACAAATATTAGTATGGTTTTGCTCTACCAGCTAAGAATATAAAAGCTCAGTAAGTTCATTCAACTTTCCCAAGATCACCTAACTGGCAATTCAGCTGAGATTTGAACCCAAGCATAGTGATTCCAGAATCCATTTGCCTATCACCTATTTTTTAAGTCTTTAATTGTCAAGCACCATGATAGATTTGTATTATGTTAATACTACCTTCTTATGTTAGTCCCATTGCAAAAAAGGCAAAATTATTTCGCACATGGTCTAAATTCATATTCAGGATGACCCAGAGATTCACAATAAGTATTTTGAGTAATTCAAATTAGAACATCAGGGAAGGAAGAAAGACATAAAGTGAGGTCATTGAGATTTATATTGGAAAGATTATTTCATTGAATGCGGAAAGAATGTAGTTTGGAGAAACAATGACTCACAACAATGACACCATGATGTGAATAGGAAAGCTCTAGGGAACAAATCACATTTCTGAAATGAGAAACCTTTGAAATTATGGTAAGGTAACTTGTTCTCAACTTCAGTTCTGTATCCTCTGTGTAAAATTCTTGTATTTATAAATTGAAGCTTCTTATTTTGTGAATTAAGCTATTCTTTTGAAAATGAGAAATTCATTGACTATCAGGTAATAAAAGTATACTTAACGGTAGAGTCTAAATGCTTCAAGTTTAATTTCCATTTCTCTTTCCTATTTTCCTTTTTGCTTCTATTCTGATGCTGATCTTCTCATTAACAGTTAGTTGTTCTCCCTATTTTGCTTCATTTAATGATATCCTCCCCTCCAATTGTAAGTGTATCTTGTTTTCTTGCTTCCGGTCTTTTAGGGTTTTGTTTTTTTTTTAAACCACTTAGTTGGTAAAGTATTAAATTCAACTTCCATTTGCCTTTAGCTAAATATAATCTGGGTTATTTTTACTAATTGGTTATCTGTTTGAATAGTTCAGGTGGATACATTTCTAAACTAACTATATTGACATAAAATTCACTGTAAAAAGTCTTTAGTGGTTCACTGAAGAATTATGATTTGATTGTTCAACTTTAAAAAACAAAAAATAATGTCTGAAACTTATCATTTAGGAGCAATATAATTTGAAAACATTTTATTCACTCTGTTGTCCATCTATATAAGTCCTAAAATATCCATTAACTATAACAGATATTTTAAGGAAGCCAGCGATCATAACACTAGAAAGCCTAGTCACAGATAGGGTTGAAAGTATTTTAAATGTTTTTTTTTTCTTTTTTAAAAAGATTTTTATTATTTATTCTTGCATATAAGCTGGAGTGCAGGCCAGAGGTATGGGGCAGTGAGACAGTTCACCAGAGACAGAGTGGGGAGAAGAACAGATAGATCAATGGTAATACACTGCTGAGGGGAGCAGTGGGCGAGGCAGGAGAGGTCTGCTGCACCATGTGGGAATCTCCCCAGCAGGGCATTAAACTTGAGCTGCAGCCACCGACAGCTCCACAGCACTGCACTTAACTGTTGTGCCATGAGGGAGATCCCTAAAAAATGTTTTCTTGAAAATGAGTTGGAATTAAAATGTAATAACTCTTGTTTCCTTATGTAAGTTTGCTTTTTTCCCATGGACACCCCTCAAAGAAACTACATTGTCTTTGCTTATACTTGGGAAAGAGGGAATGGTATAGCATTAAATTAGTCCTCAAAGTACCTTTTCCTTGGCTATCAGAACAAAAAATAATTTCATAGCCCCTTGAAAAATGATAAACATTTTTGTTCTAGGTGAGAGATAAATTGTGTCTGGTTCGTCTCAGTAAAGGAAACTGAATTAGTAATAATGCATACCTGTGCTAGTCACTAATAGTTATAAGGTTTATTTAAGAGTGACAGCTTGTCCTACAGAATACTTAGTAATTATATCGCTTCATGTGTTTCCAGGTGCCAAGCAACTGCTGGCTATTGTATTATAGATTCACTCCCTGCCAGTCCATTGTGTTTCAAACAATAGTTGATGCAGACCATGGGAACCTCAGTGAAAATGTATTCCCTAGAGTGTCCGGATGTCAAACATATATTTCTGCTGGGAAAGCAAGGTGAATAAGGTGGTGTCATTGACCACAACAAATATTTAATGTCACTTAATTAGTTTGAGGAAGTTTATGCTAAATTAGGAAGTATGTTTGGCCAGGATAGGAAATGCCATATATTTTGAACATGCAAGGAAAAAAACATTTTCTCCTGTTTCACATTAAACAAAACAATTAAGTTTCCCAGGTGTTATCAGAGTTAAATTGGTTTGCCATTTAGTTTCCATTCTTCTTTTTTAATATGGTTCAATTAGTTTGTCTCATTCTAAGAAATGACTATAAGCTATTTTTTTTAAAAAATGTCTAGATTCTTTTTGTGTAATAACAGATATGCATTAAATTATCTGATTATCCCCAAATATTTTTCAAAGAAATGCTAAAGTAAATTGTATTCTAATCTTATCAAATATTATTGAATACAAAAGAGGAGGGTTCTAAAGTGTGCTATTTATGAAAAGTAGATGCATCTAATTTTCAGTTTCTTATTATAGAAAGAACACTGCAAGTTTATTAAGCTGACATAATACAAGGCATTACAAATCACATTTAGATCTCAGAAAAAAAGGTTAATTTCATGTCATATTAAAGTTTCAACATAAAAGAAAAACAAAATATAATATGAACAATTGGGACTACATTTTATAAACTAAAAAATCTGTATAGCAAAAGTAGTAATCATAAAACAAAAAGGACACCTTAATGAATGGGAGTAAATATTTGCACACCACACATCTAACAAGGGGCTAATATCCAAGATCTAGAAAGAACTTGTACAACTCAACATAAAGGAAACAAGTAATCCAATCAAAAAATGGACAGAAGAACTAAATAGGTATTTCTCCAAACTAGGCATGCAACAGGTACATGAAAAAATGCTTGTCATCACTTGTCACTAGGGAAATGCAAATCAAAACCACAGTGAGATACTATCTCAAGCCTGTGAAATGGCTCACATCAAAAAGATCAGAAATAAGAAGTGTTGGCAAGATGTGGAGAAAAAGAGATGTCATACACTGTTGGTGGAATGTATGGTCCAACCCCTATGGAAAACAATGTGGATGTTTCTCAAAATATTAAAAATAGATCTGTCGTATTATGATCTAGCAATTCCACTCTTAGAGATCTACCCAAGGAAAGCATACTCTCTAATATGAAGGAATATATACCCTCCTATGTTCATTGTAGCATTATTTACAATAGCCAAAGTTATGGAAACAACCTAAAAGCCAAACAGAAGAAGATGTAGTATATAGACAGAATAGACTACTTAGCTATAAGAAGATAAGCTCTTGCTTTTTACAACAAGGATGGAACCTGGAGAGTATAAGCAAAATGAGTCAGAAGGATAAAGACAAATAATTGATTTCATGTATATGTGGAATATAAACAAACAAGGACTCAGATAAAACCGATAGCAAATGCTAGAAATTTGGGTATAGATTCCCAGATGGGAAGGTCTAGGAGGGAGAGCAAAGTGGGGGGAGGGCCACAATGGACTGCAGGGAGGACAATGGATGTCTTAGAGTTGAGCATGGTGTGATAACATAGACCTATCCTTCTATATCATATACAATATTGTAAACTAATGTTACCTCAATAAAAAATAAATTAAAATATTTTAAATGCCTACATCTGGGATGTGAATAGAAGCAAACGCTAGGAGTCTACATTTCAATGGGGACTGTATAGAGGAGTAACGTCACTTATTGCAAAGTACAGCAGAAATGCCATGAAAAATAAGATTATAGACAGGATTCCATGTTTAGATTGAGGGAATATTTTTGGTGTCAGAGTGAAATTCACGTTTTTAGTTATTAAAGTATGAGTAGAGAGAAGGTATTGACACGGAAAAAGCCAGTGCAGGTAATTTGATCCGCTATATGGGCAAATCTAATGGGCAAGAATTTCAATTTGATAAAATCAAATGAGTGCTTTCCAAGACATTTTTCCCCCTTTAATCCAGGTATAGACAGCCTAAGACTTCAATCCTGGCTCAGATGATCAAACGTGAAATAATAAAAATGCTTATTCCTTGAAAAAAATTGATGCAACCTTGTGGTCTTTCAAAACAGAAACAAAGAGAAAAATACTCCAACAAAGAGATCCTAACAGTCACCCTTTTTAATGATGTGCCACAGAAAAGGAGCAACACAAAGACCTAGTCTTCCAAAGTGGAAATAAAAGTGGAAAGGAACTTGCCTGGTATCGGTAGATGTAACAGTAAATCCAAGAGAGATATAAAAGGTTATTGGGGAAAAGGACAGATTATAACTTAGTGTTTATTAAGGATCATAAATATACAATCTATTTAAAAAACATTCTTAAGGAATTTTTTGAAGTGCAAAGGCTAGAGGAATTTATAGAAAATTGGGGAAATTGCAGGGAGCTGCCATCTGTGGCCTTCAGCAGACATTGTTGACCCTCTATTAAGGACTACCCAAATGAGAACAAGGAGAAGCAGCCTGCCAATGATGCTTCTTGTCCTTTTAAGGACATACAGGGAGTTTGTGAGCGCCATGCTTAAGCCTCTAAAATAGGCCTGTAGAGTATCCAAGAAATTCAATGTAAAACAGTTAAGTATGACATCCAAAAAAACCCTGGGTTCTAAAGTGGTAATTCCTCCATCTAAAAATTGGAACCAAGCATCTCCTTGTTACAAGGTTCACACCCCGCCCCCCAGAGACGACTCTTCTGTGTTACGCTTCCCTATCACACAAAGTATCTCACTGATTGAAAACACAGATGCACACCACATCCCAGAGGTTTGCAAGTGATGTTTCTCTGATGTTTAAATACATTATGTATTAATAAAGACAATTACTTTTGATGAATGAATTCTCACATCTTTATCACTTGAGTAATACATATATGGCTTGGTCATCAGCAAGGGACAGAAAATCTAAAATAACTATAAAGAAAATGTTGTCATTATTAATTTAAAGGTCCATATTTCTATATATTTAATTTCAAATGAGGCTTAAGTGGCGCAATGGTATGACCAAAGATCATTTTCCATCTCTCTGCTCCACCCTCTATGGTAGTAACTTCATTCTAAACCTTCAAATTTGGTCTCTTTGGCAATTGCTAGTTTCCTTCTTAGAGTAGGTGGCATGGCTTCTTCAGGTCTTGAATTTTTCTCTTCACACCATGCCGCATGGGAAGAGAAAGGTTGTTTCCTTTCACCAGTCTGCACAAGTGTTCTTTCTTATTTTATAAACTCTGATTAGATAATAATCTAATCACTGGAGCAATCACTGTGCTTTAAGGTTGGAGTGAATGCATGCCTTAACCAATTTGTACTTCCTGAGGACAGAATGGAGTGGAGAATATCTTACCACAAATCACTTATCAAGGAAATAGCCAAAAAGACTATCCAGAGGCTCACTGTAGTTTTCTTTAATACTCTCTCCTTCTAATAAAAACAAAAACAGAGGAGGCATAGAAGAATGCTGAGTAGTATGAATACCAGTTGTTAAATCTCTCCCTGAATCATTAGTTAAGGAAAGGTCTAAATGAGACAAATTATTCCTGACCAAAGACCATAAACAGTTTTATCATATTATATGAAACATTGATTAGAGCAAAATACTGGTCCATTTAATAAAATATCAGTCAAATATAAGTATTGAATCAGATGAAAATAAGACAGTTTGGAAAACTGTCCTTTGTTGGTCTTTTCCTAAGGAGAAAATTCCTACCAGCCAAGAAAATGCTCTAGGAGGGTTATCTCACTAGGCAAATACATTTCTTTCTGATTCTGATTAGAGTATCTCCATCAGCATATTTATTAAGTCAATATAATTTTGAGGTTCAATTGAATCTCATTTCTGAGTTAGATATCCCTAGTAGAAAAAAAATTTTTTTTCTGTACAGGTTATTCTATCCCTGGAATAAGTCAATCTCTGGAAAGATTGACTGGCATAGGTTTTCACAGAGCATAGTCAACCCTTGGTAATCAAGTAAACAAAGTTCAACCTAAGTTGACTATCAGATTTTAAGATCTGTTTTTCTAAGAAATAGAGCTCTATGGAATTCACATGAAAAAAGAAAACATGAGACCTTTTCAGACTTAATCTGCATGCAGTACTGTTACAAGTTTTCACCTCTACAAGAAATATGCTGGGAATTTTGGGAAATAGGAGGGCTTACATTCTCACCCAAATTTTGTCATTCACTTGTGAATTCAGCAAATATGCAAGAGAAGAAAAGGCTATTTAATATGTGTTGGTAACATTGTTCCAAAATAAATCGAATCTTTTAAATATTGATTTGAATTTTAAATATTCCTTGAGAAATATCAGAAGGGAAAACTAAACTTCCTATCGTTATGGTAACCTGAACAGAACACTTCATTTGAAATCTTGGTCATGTAAATATTAACTCCTAATAAATTAATTCCTATTAAGTCCTGAGTTCCAGATTTCATGGAGAGTTACAGAGGTGTTTTATGTCTTATTAGCTGAAATGTGTATATAATTCTAATATGTTGCCTTTCTTTAATGAATGTACAATAATAGAAATAGCTTTCTGATATTTATATATATAATTTGACTGTTTTATATACATTATATTTGTTATACTTAACATAAATATATTATTAACTTATGAATATATATTATATTTTTATATTTATATTCAATGATAAAAAGAGGAGAGCAGTGATATTGCAAGGTCTCTTTTTAAGATTTAAGGAAAAATTTAATGACTTTTTTAAGGAAATAGAATAAACAATTATCAAATTTATGGATCCACAAAAAGTCCCAAGTAGCTAAAAAAATATCTTGTGAGAAAAGAAGAAAAATAGAAGCATCACACTTCCTGACTTCAAACAATATTATGTAGCAACAGTAATTAAAATAGTATGGAACAAAAACAGAAACTCAGACCAATGGGACAGAAATGAAATTTCAGAAGTTATAAGCCATTATTTCTTTATTTCATGGTTTCATCCGGCTTTTCAACCCCTTTTTCTTTACTTCTTCTGGTATTCCTATTATTCATATGTTGGTGTTCTTGATGATATCTAACATTTTTCTGATAATCTACTTTTTCTTCATTCTTTTTTCTCTTTAAATTCTAATGGTATAATTGTTATTGATATATCTTCAAATTTGCTAACTTTCTCTTCTTTCAGTTCAAATCTATTGCTAGGTTCTGCTAGTGAATTTTTATTTTGTTCATTTTATTTTTCAGTTCCAGAATTTCTACTTAGGTTTTAAAAATAATTTCAATGTTTTTATTGATATTTTCTATTTTACAAAACATTGTTCTCATACATTCCTTTAATTATTTCATGGTTTCCTTTTTTTCCTTGCATATACTTATAATGACTACTTTAAAGAATTTGCCTATTAAGTTCCATGAATTAAGTTTCAGTAGTCTGATATTTTTCCTTCTGTATGGGTTTTTTTTTTATTTAAGATTTATTTATACATACAAACTGGGGTGCAGGCCAGAGGTGTGGGGCGGTAAGAAGACCCACCAGAGACAGAGTGGGGAGCAGAACAGGCAGATTGATACAAACACACTGCTGAGGGGAGCAGCGGGCGAGGCAGGAG
Organism: Scalopus aquaticus; assembly: GCA_004024925.1. Classification (NCBI taxonomy): domain Eukaryota; kingdom Metazoa; phylum Chordata; class Mammalia; order Eulipotyphla; family Talpidae; genus Scalopus; species Scalopus aquaticus. The sequence goes on along the minus strand of PVIJ01000023.1, from coordinate 459,722 downwards.
AGGTCTGCCATGCCACGTGGGAATCTCCCCAGCCGGCACTGAACCCGCGCTGCAGCTGCGGACAGCTCCACAGCGCTGCCCTTAACCTGTCGCGTCACCAGGGAGGTTGTATGGGTTGGTTTGTTTGTTTTTTTTAAACTGCCTATATAGGTGTTGCTTCTGGACCCACATAAGCCTCTTACTGCTTAAAGTTTATACTTGGGAGCTCATTTAGCAATTCAAATTTATACTTTATTATTGTGTATAGCTATAGCTTGGAGGCTATTATCACAGCTCAAAGAGTTTCTGTTTTTGCTCCATATTGAACTAAGGTTTAGTTGTTTTTATTCTGCCTCTCAGATTATTTATGAAAATACATAGTTTGGGGCATGCACATAGCCTTCCACACTGCCAAGGATAAGTGTGACTTTATTTTTAATCTTGGCTTCCTAGGAGTTGCTCCTTTGTAAGAGTCATTTATTATTCAGTCATTATTTACTCAGAGGTTGTGCTTAAGGTCCCAGAAGCCAGTGAAGCTTCTATATTTTATTGATTGATCTGTGGGCAGCTGAGGGAACATTTTCAGGCTTGCCTCTGTCCCTGCTCTGGTGGCCTCCCAGGAAGTGCTGCCTGGAGCTTGCATACACACTCCCTTCCAGCAGGGCTGACTGTCATCCCAGGAGTGCTCTTATTGGCTTTTTTCTTGGTTCTCTCTATTACACTTCTGATTGCTTTGCCATTTTGCTTATTTCTACTTGTAGCATGGAGTTATGAAAGTCGTAATTACTTTCCCCCCAAATCTACATTCTTTTCAACAATGCCATTAAACCAGGAATTCTCCACACTATCTTTCACATTTACTCTTCTCAGGGAGAGCTATAGAACTCTATTTTAAAAAAAGATTTATTTATTTATCCATACAAGAACTGGGGTGCAGGCCAGAGGTGTGGGATGGTGAGAGGATTCACCGGAGACAGAGTGGGGAGCAGAACGGGTGGATTGACCCAAGTACACTGCTGAGGGGAGCAGCGGGCGAAGCGGATGAGGTCTACTGCGCCATTTGGGAATCTCCCTCGCCAGGTATCGAACTCGTGCTGCCAGTGGCCATGGATAGCTTCATAGGCTAAGACAACGATTATGCCACCAGGGAGGTCCAAGCTACAGAATTGTCTTTTAGTGGCAATTGTCTCTGCTCCAGGGTGGAGTTTTAATGTGACTACACACAATCTAAAGACAAAAAGACCTATTTCTTACAGAATGACAGTGTTGCTTGAAAGTTGAGCTCTGGGGCACTCACTGGGGGCGTGGTGTGGTGGTCCTTAGTTTTCTTGTTTGCCTGACCCAGAGTGAGATCTATGCCCTACCAATGAGCTGGGCAGGAGCATTTGGGATACTTCCATGTGACTGACCTGCTATGCCTGGGTATACTTTCTATACAATGAAAGGAGCATGTAGGGGAGGAAAGACCTGATCCTCTTAGCTACTCTTGCCTAAAATAAAGCTTGCACAACATGGGACTGGGGGAGTTGAGAAAATCTAGCAACCTGCTTCTCAAAGGGTGAAAAGGTAGCCTTAGACTAGGACCACAGGGGAGAGGGAGTGCCCATCTTCTTTACTGAACTACCCAGAATTAATGTGCTTGTGCAAAAATTTTTACAAGCTGGAGCTTGGAGGGTAAGAGAGGGAGGGAGTGGGTTGTAGTTCAAATGCCACAGACTCTCACTGGTTTATAGATGTTTAGTGCATTTTATTGAATGAATATTCCTCTATTTTCTGTATGTACATAGGGAAAATTCCAGGTGCTTTAAATGTCTATTTGAATAATTTTCTCTAGATCAATGATTATTTTAGGGGAAGAGCGTAACATGCTACTCAGCCATCTATTCTAGACAAAACTCACAAAACAATTTAAATTTTGAAAGTCTGAATATTTACTAAATATCTTAGTAAAAAAAAAAAACTTAAAAAGAACACTGATGAGCCTTCTAGCAATAATAATTTATCACAGGTCATAAATCATGGTTTGCTTTAGCTTTTTGGGCAGAGTTTGTGATTGTGTTAGAGCAACATATAGAATACTTTTAAAGTGTGATTTTGGTGCAAAGGAGAAATGGGTAAGCTTCATTTTCTTTAACATTATTGCTCTGTTCAGCACAGTGACATTTGCGTGAAGGGAGCAATCTTATACCCCATTTCATCCTTAAGGAAGGGTGTCATCTAGACTCAGTGAAGCCAAATGTAGATTGCCACATGACAAGGTCTGCTGTGCATGAAACCACTCGAATGTTCTGGAGTTCTGCCTATTCTCCATGGATTTCCATTCCAACAACTGGTAACAAGATGGCATCCAGTCACTGGAAAGGAGCACTCTTGTATATGCTTATTTATTAAGTAGTATGATAATATTTATGTTCTCTTCATACTCTTCAATGTGATGTATTCATATAGGAGAACCTGAAACTCTATAAAGTCAATTGTTTCTGTAAATTTTTCTTGCATATTGCACATCATTTTTCTCATTTCATTATCATTTAACCCTATTTACTACAAAAGTCTATACAGAAAAGATGTAAGTAAAATACTCCTGTGTGGTCACATCTATATGTAGCACAAGCATGTGTACAAAATACACAGGCCATAATTTATGTTACTAGAGTAATGTGAAAGGTGGGAAGGGAGAAAAAGGCACTACTTGCAACTGAAAGATAAAACATACTGTTTCTGACCTTGGGTAATTTATAGGCTGCATTGGCACATAGTAGCACTTGAAAAACAAGTGTTTTTACATTTACAGAGAATGTAAAGGTTCTGTGATCACCAGGACCCAGAGCCTGTGTGGTAATACGAAAGTAGAGTAACTGCTGCACCTGTGGATGGAGCAAATCTCTCCAGTTTGCTCCAGTTCTTGCCATTCCTGAGAACTGTCCACACCATGAGACTGTTACTTTCATCATTCATGCAATGCACATGTCTCCTTCAGAAGTGGGGAAAAAAATATTGACTGACCTTCCTAAAACTTGGCCTGGCTTCACTCGCTTAGGTTACTGATCTAGAGGATAAACAAACAGACCAAGAGAAGATTGAAATATTAAGCAATACGTACCCTAATCGAAGTAAGCATCGTACCATATACATGAGGTGTTCCAGCTGAACACATTCATATCTTATAATCTAGTTCATTGTGACTGTGTTTAAGAGTTCAAGCAATGCTGTGAATTCTAAGTGCCTGGTAAACTTCTTCCTAACCATGGCTGCAGTGCCAGCTAACTGTAACCTTTTCCTGGCACAGCCTCAATGAAACAAAGGTTTGTTTTGTCCCACTCAGGGACTGAATATTTTAATGGTCATGGATTTGCTTCTAACAGGTGCTAGTCTCAGTCCCAGTGGCGTATGTCATATTCTGGCAGGAGACTCTGCATGAAAGTTTTCAAGGCTGAAAATATAGCCTAGAAAAACATGCAAACAATGTACTGTTGTGGATTTGGATTTCTTCTTCTTTTGGAAAGAATTCTAACATTTCTACCACATTCCCAGCAGGAAAGCCTTCTTTTTTCCCTTCTTTCTACTACTTACTGACATGGAATGACAGGCATGCAGGGGAACTAATTGCATCAGTCTGCCAATTTCAGAACCATGATAATTTGCAGTTTCCCTAGTTGGAGAGGTGAGGTAGACTAGTATAGCAATAGAGAAAATAATTCCCTTTAGAGTGTTCATTTTTCCAATGCGCTTTAAGGAACTACAGGTGCAAACCCTTTGCAGTCAAGAAAAAAAAAACCAAAATTTATATATACCTTATGTCAAAGTCACCTTTTTATGAATACAGGATTGTCTTATCTGAAGTATGAACTAACGTAGAGGTTAATAGAGCAAAGCTGAGACCCTTGTAATATTAAGTCACAGCTTATGGCAAAGGTTACTTCTCAGTACCAATCTTTTCCTAAAGTCTGTTTTCCTGAAGTCTGAAATGTTAACTATCTAGAATAAGTTTATTAAAATATGGTCCTCAATTCAGCCCCTTATTTGGGGCTGGAGCTCCTTATTTGGGAAACTTAGATCTTCTGTTCAACTGTAATTGATAATAAAATAACATAGGCATGAAGAAAGACTGAGTTTGATCAGTTCTATACTTTATCCCTAATCTCAATTTCAAAGCAATGTTTCCTCTGTGTCTTTCCAATTTCTAATTCATAAAATGGTCACACACATCAACTCTGATCTGCTCTTCTAGATGTAAAAATGACGAAGTATATGCTAGCCCAGAATCAGAAGATATTGCTGTATTCTTTGTACTCATCCTTGCCTGATAGATTATAAATTTTCAAGGAGACCTTTCATTTCCATCACAATGTATATTGCACTGTTTTCTGGATAACTGTACCTGTTCTTCCAGCATGATCTCTAACCTCTATAACCTCATACCTAGACTCCAACCACCATACCTCAAGTTGTAAAGGAACAAACATTACACAGTCTTTAATTACTGGCCCTTCCTTCCTTCCTTCCCTCCTTCCTTCCTTCTTTCTTCCTTCCTTCCTTCCTTCCTTCCTTCCTTTTTTTAAAGCTCAAAATAGGTCACAAGTTTGTAAAATCTTCTCTCAAGTTTTAAGATTTAACAAGTCCTCTTCCAAGTCTAATTAACTGACGTGTTTTTAGTAGCAAGTTTAGCAAAACTAAGAAATTATTTACTGAAAATTTATCAACCTCAACTTGGATGAAGCAAATGTGGAGAATAAGCCAATAAGGAAACTTGCAGAAAATGTTCAATACCTCTTTGTGTCTGTGTAGTGGTATTATGTTACTTTGTGATGTACCTTTACCTAGTTGTCTTTTAACAATTTCAAAGCATAAAAGATACTTGTATGACTACTGAACCAAGCATCTGGAGAACAAAATAAATAATTGAAATGGGAGGCAACTTTAGCAAGATAGTGGAATAGAAAACCTTGGATCTGCCTTTTCCCCATAGATGCAGCAATTCAACAATGGCACATGAACTAATACCATTGCGAGTAGTCCAGAAACCAGTTGAGAAGCATCTGCATTCCAAGTAAACCAGTCACATGAAACCAGTAGGAAAAACTAAGATACTTTATCACTATACTCCTTCGCCCAGTACACCACCATATGATTGGGAAGAAACCTCTAGTTCCTACCTTCTTTACGGGGAGAGAAGGAAATAAGTAGACCATTCATCCACATTCTAATTTTAATGGGATTTTCCCAAGGATCTGTTTCTGTTTTGTCTGAATCTGAGCATTTGCAGAAAAAGACTCCAAATTGGGAGACAGTGAGAAAAAGAGAGCAGTTTAGACTAGTATGCATGCTCTCCACATAATCCAGCTGGTTGAGCACAGAGCAGATGGGTGAAGATTCCAAGTTCAAGCTTCTCTTGAGAAGGGAAAATTTTAGACCACCCATCCAATGTTCTCACTTTTCTAGAGACTGCCAGAGGATTGGCTTCTGTCTCTCTTGTCTTGGAAAATTTATGGTGACAAGAATACTTGAGATGCCTGAGGAAAGTTCAGACTAATATTCATTCACCCAACATAGTCCCTTTCCCCTGACTCCATGCAATACATCTGGCAAAACTGCCAACCTATGATTCATCTCTGAAATGGAAAAAGAAGACTGTTATGTATGCCCAATGTCTAGATTTTTCAGGTGGCTCCTTGAAGGACAGGTTCCAATTTTGCCAGTCTCAGAGTGTGGATAAAACCTTAACTATGGACCTCCCTGATGGTACAGCGGTTAAACGCTATGCTGTGGGGCTGTCGGCAGCTACGATGCGAATTCCACGCCCAGCCGGGAGCTTCCCACATGGCACATCAGACCTGTCCTGCCTCGCCTGCTGCTCCCCTCAGCAATGTATTTCCATTGATCTGCCTGTTCTGCTCCCCACTCTGTCTCTGGTGAACCCTCTCGCCGCCCCATGCCTCTGGCCTGTACCCCAGCTTGTATGCATAAATAAATAAATCTTTAAAAAAAAAAAACAAAAAACCTTAACTATACTAGATGCCTTTAGAGCCACGGAGAACAACAAAAAAAATGAAGTTGAGTCGTACTCATGAAGCAGAAGGTACCTAGTACCACAGATGTACATCAGAAGGGAAAAGAGACTACAAGTTCCTGGGGGAAAATAAAAATAAAAAACCAGCACATCTTTCTAACTGAGAATTTACATATGCAAGTCCAGAGAAGATGAATACAGAGAGGTCTGAGGGCACTTCAGAACCTCTGTCTTGGTTGATTGCTGTGTGTCTTCGTCTTTATAACCCTGTCTGTGTGGACCAGCAAAAGTGATAGTTTTTCTAATGAGCAGATAGTAAAATAAATAATAAAGAAAAATTAGCAAACAAGGTAACATTTCCCACAGAAAAGAACTGACCAGAAACTGACCATGATGAAACAGAGGTATAACAGAACTCAAAATATTTCTGATAAATATGTTTATTGAACTCAGGGGAAATATCATGGATAAAGAAAGAATTCAACAAAGAGATAAAAAACATTTCAAAGAATCAAATAAAAAAAACTTAGAGATGAAGAATATGGTAATATAACTAAACAATAATCATCGAGGGGTCTAGTAGCAGATTAGGTCATGCAGAAAAATGAATCAACAATCTGAAATAAATCATTTGAAATTATCCAGTCAGAAAAGCAAAAAGAAAATGGAAAAGAGTAAAGAATGCTTAAAGGACTTGTGAGATGCCATTAAGAATTATGGCTGTTCCCAGAAGAAGAGGGAGAAAATGGATCAGAAAGCCTATTCAAAATAAAGCTCAAAATGTCCCAAATCTTGGTAAGAAAATAGACATCCAGATACAAGGAATCCAACAGTTACAAAATAATATGAGCCCAAAGAAATTCATCTGGGACATCTTGCAATCAAATTGTCAGGAGTTTAGAAAAAGAGTATTTTAAAAGGAACAAGAGGAAAGCAAGTTGTTAAGTACCAGAGAAACCCCACAAGACTGAGTGCATTTCTCAGCAAAAACATTGTAAGCCAAAAGACAGTGAGATATTTTCAAAATGCCGAAAGGAAAAACTGCCAATTAAAAATACTCAATATATACTTGGCAGTTGTCTTAAAAAATGAAGGCTCAATAAGACTTTTCAAGACAAATAAAATATTAGAAAGTTTATTATGCTTGATCTATCTTACATGAAATGCTAGGAGAAGTTCTTTAAGTTGAAACAAAAGAATACTAAGCAGCAACATGAAAGCATAAAACTCATTAGCAAAGATAAATATATAAACAAAATAAACTGTGATATTGTAAAGGTGGTGGATAAATCACTTAATTCAAGGATAAAAAATTATTAAAGAAAACTATACTATAAAATTAAGTTAATGTTCCATTATAAAGATTTAGATTCTGGAAGCAATAAGTTAAAGAATATGAAGAAGGGAGTAAACCTATGTGATTAAATTTAAGATGTTAGTCAAAATACATTGTCATATACATAAGATCTTTTATGTAAGCTCATGGTGGCTACAAATAAAATAGCAATAGTAAATACAAAAGAGGAAAAAAAGAAAGGACTCAAAGTATATCACTATAAAAATATCAGTAAAATACAAATTATAATGGCAAGAAAGGAAAAGAGTAAAAACACACACTCTGCTAAACAACTGCAAATATACACTGTTCTTAGGGCAAATGGAACACTTTTAAGTACAGATCCAGATGTATTAGGGCACATAACAAATCTAAAAAATTCACAAAATTGAATCATACTAAGAATTTTTTCCAACCATAGAACAGAACTGTGGAGTTTCATAAGATCAAACATGAAATCAATAAATGAAAATATGAACAATTCTAATAAAAATCTACACAACTAAACAAAATGCTCTTGAAGAACCAATGAGTCAAGGGAGATAACAAATGGAACATTAGAAAATAACTTGAGGCAAATACAAATAGAAACACAATACACCAAAACTTAGGGGATGATGAAAATGAAATCATATAAAATGCTGAAATAAAATCACAAAAGTCAGAAAAAGAGCAGAAGGCAAACACAATAATAAAGAACAAAGGCAATAAATTTAAAATAGTAACAAATATTATAAGTATGAAACCAACTGTAACAATAATCACTTTCATTGTCAAAGATCTAAATTCACCAATTAAAAGACAGATTGTCTAACAGTATAAAAACTTGACTGAGAAGCTCTCTTGCCCACCTGTGACTATTAAAGTGGCTCTCTTTTTCTCCTTTTCTTAATAAACCTGTCTTTTTTAAATGTTAAAAAAAATAACCTGACTATATGTTGTCTTCAAGAAACCTATACTTAACTATTAAGACACATATAGATTAAAAGTAAATGAATGGAGAAAAATGTACCATGGTAACACTAATCAAAAGAAAGTAATAGCTACATTAATTTCAGACAGAACAGATTTCAAAATAATAGATGTTAACAAGGATATATGATGATAGATCAGTTCCCCAGAAGATAAAACAATTTTCAAAATGCATGTGTATTACAACAGCACCTCAAACTACATGAAGCCCAAACTGATGGAAACTGCAAAGAGAAATTAACATGCATACTATGAGATGGAGACTTCAACACCCTTCTTTCAGAAATGGCCAGATACAACAGAGAGAAAATCATTAAGGGCGTAATCTATCTCAGCAACACCATCAATCAATAACAATTGATACCTGTAAATTATATCTTCCAAAACCAACAGGTACTCTTTTTTTCTAAAGCTTTCATGGAACATTCACCAAGATGATTGCATTCTGGGTCATGGAACATATAGGATGAAGCAAAAGCAAAACTAAGAGTAACATACTATGATAAACAGAAGAAAGTCTTAAATAAGCAATATAACTTTGTACTTAAAGAAACTATAAAAAGATCAAATTAAGACCAAAGTTAGTAGACAGAAGTAAAAGATTAGAGCAGGAATAAGTAAAATAGAGACTATAAAAGAATAAACAAAAAAAAGTTGGTTTTTGAAAGGATTTTAAAAATGGACATAACTAGCAATCTAAAAAAATGGATGACTCAAATAAAATTATAAATGAAAGAGCAGACAACAGATTTACAGAAATAAAAAGGATAAGAGATTATTTTCAACAATTATATAGCAATAAATCTTATAACCTAGGAAAAAATAGATAAATTTCTAGAACATACAATCTGCTAAGAATGAGTCATAAAAAAATAGAAAAGCTGAATAGGCTTGTAGGGAGATTGAATCATTATCCAAAAATCTCCTAACAAAAGAAAGTCCAGTACTAGATGACTTCACTGATGAATTAATGCCAATTCTTTTTAACTTTTAGAAAAATCTAGAGAAAGGAACATTTCCAAACTCATTTTGTGAAACTCATGTTATCCTAATTGTAAAGTCTGAGAAATATACTACAAGTAAAGAAATTATAGATAGGCCTGTATTCCTGAACAATGAAGATACAACATTCCTCAGCAAAAGTATTAATAATCCAAATTCAACAACACATTATGGGATCATACACCATACCAAGTGGAATTTACTCCAGGATACTTGAGTAGATGTAGAAAATGTGGTATATACATAAAATGGAATATTATTCAGCTTTAAAGGAGAAGGAAATCCTGCCATTTACAACACATGGATGAATCCAGAAGCCATAATGTTCTGTGAAATGAGCCAGTCACAGAAGGACAAATACTGTGTAATTCCCCTTAGAGGAGCTATCCAGTCACATAGAAGCAGAGCAGTGTGCTGGTGTTTAGGAACTAGGAGAGGGTGAAATGAGGAGCTGTTTTTCAATAGGTGTAAAGTTTCATCTATGTAAAATCATTAAGTTCTATACATCTGCTCTGTAACTTTGTACCTAATCTTCTAATATTGAGTTGTATGTTAAAAGGGTTGTTGAGTGAGTAGAGTTCAAATTAAATTATCTCATTTTAAAAAATCATTGAGATATATAGAACTCAATTTTGAACTAAAAGCTTGGTTATCATAATCTTGTGGAATAAGAATATATATATAAGAATATATATATATATATAAGAATATATATAAGAATATATATATTATATTCATGCAAAGTATATTCATAGTTTTAGAATATCCTACCTGAGAGAAGATATTTGTAAACATATTCAAGAAAAGTATAACTATATCTCTTATATAATAATATGATAATTAATGCATGTATAATTATAGACTATGTAGATGTAAGATAAAAACTCCTGCCATAGAGAAACAATTGGAAAGGGATTCAGGCTGTCAAGAAGCGTAGAAATAAAATGTATCTTGTACATATCTTGTAAAAAGAACTTTCCCCATTTTAATACCCTTGCAATAAAAGTGAAGCACTAACTAGGAACTCTTTATCAAATGATAATCAAGTGTATAACTCACAATTCTTTGTGATTTTGAAAACTGAAGTAAATATTTAAGTATAATCCTATTTTTAACTGAGGAAATATGTCACTAAAGTAATCAGCCTTTTTCCTTTCCCTGTATCATGCCCTTTCTTGCCTATCCACCTCTCTGAACACACACACAGATCCACACACATCTAAATATGTATGGAATGGATATATGAAGTTATTTGTCTCAAAATATTATGCAATCTTAGGTCTTTGGTCTTAAAAATATCAAAAGTTTTCTTTTTCCATTCCCTAGGCCTGTATGTGATTCTTTATAGCTTATCTTAAGAATTCTAAGATTGTGGTAAAACTGAAAATAAAAACTGATGGTGGCCTTGGAAATGTCCAGGAGTTAGTTTGTATCTTATTTCAGCTAATTTGATAACAGAGTAAACAGTATGGAATGTAGACGTGTGATTTGGTCTGTTTTCATTCTCTCCCCATTGTGATCACGGCAGTCAGCTATGTACACATAAAAAACAACGCTTTTTTTTATTTTAATGGACAGTGAGGTACCTAAAGTCATTTTTTTTTAAAAGATTGATTTATTTATGCATACAAGCTGGGGTGTAGGCCAGAGGTGTGGGGTGGTGAGAGGATTCACGAGAGACAAAGTGGGACCCCAACAGGTGGCTCGGACTGACTGAAATACACTGCTGAGGGGAGCAGCGGGCGAGACAGGAGAGGTCTGCTGCGCCATGTGGGAATCTCCCTGGCAGGGTGTTGAACTCATGCTGCAGTGGCTCTGCATAGCTTCATAGTGCTGCACTTAACCCGCTGCGCTATCAGGGAGGCCCTTAAAGTAATTCTGAAGTATAGTCAGATAACTTTTAATTTCTCTAAATATAAAACCAAATTTTGAATATTCATAATCTGCCTTAAAAGATAATACTATTTCATATTTGTGGGTAACATAAGGCAATATAGTGACAGAACTATTTACTTTGCCTTCAATAAATGATTATAACATTTAAAATGAAATGCCTGAAAAATGTATTAACTTTTCTTTGTGAGGTCATCCACAGTCAAGTTATTAATCTTCAGTGGTAGGATTACAAATATAAATCTCTCTCTCATGCTACAGAATTTAATATCTGCTTGGTTACTTGGTAGGGCTTGCATAATTTAAATTTTAGATCATCCTTCTTGGATCATATTTCTGCATATTTTAGTGTAGGGAAAGGCACAAACACCGAGTTCAGTGTCCTTTTATGATAATGAAGCCATATGCATGTCCTTTATTTCTTTACTTTTGGTTACAGCTCAGATGCCCACAGTCATTTGCTCCATTTATTTGCACTTAGATGGTGATAGCTATAGAATGTGAAAACATATTCTACGAAATTTCTTCACCTTAATCTATCAAGAGTTGAGTCTTCAATTTGACGCTGAACAGTGATTATTTTTCATCTTCAAGGGATGTGTCAAAATCACAAATGACATTTAGTTGATTCATTCTTGTTCATGTCACTAAGTAAGCATTCATATGAGCCTCAGATTAACACATCACCTTGGTATCATAACACTATTCAAATGACCAATAATAGCCTCTGAAAATACTCGCTGTTTACGTCTTCATTCTTCATGACAATTGTTTTTCTATTGGTCAGCTTCTCAGGGGCACTAGAGTCATGTTCTGTTGTGGTTCAGGGTTTCCATCAATTATTAAGAAATAATTGTAAATTTGATCAAAATTGTGTGACATTTAAACAACCCTAAGTTAACACAAAGCAAAACAAGTACAATATATTTTATTATTTTGTTCCTCCCATCAAAAGGTTTACCAACCATAATATACTGACAACTTTCGCTACTAGGGAAGAGAAAATACAACAAATATAAGACACAGTTGCCATAAAAATTCAAGATCAGTCTGGTAGATAAATCACATATAGATTTTTGTGCCTATATTATATGAGGTACTTATATAATATATAATATATATATAATATATTATATATATATCCACAATAATGGTGCATGCTAAAAAATATGGCATTAAAGTACAGGACACAAAAATCAGAACAGAATAAAGGAGAATAGGAAAAGGAAGCAAAAGCTCAATGGACCAGTGACATTTAATCAGAGACAGGATTCAAACTTGACTGTGAAAAGGAGATTGGTCTTAGAAATGTAGAGCTGGGGAAAGTTATTATGGATACAAACTTTCCATGTAACAATGCAAGTAAAATGGGCCTGTGGAAAGAACACTAGTATTTTCAGTGCAATTTTTAATCAGGGGTAGACTGTGGTGATAACTGTAGAAAAATGTATATGTGTTAAATGAAATATTAAGAATCCACTGTTAACAAAATACTGTACGAAGTGCTGAGAGAAAAAATATATACACAGTCTCTTTTCTCAAAAACACCTATATTTTTGTCAACTTTTGATCCAGTGGAATAAAAAAGTGGGAAGAGCCAATAGCATTGTCTAGAAAAAAGCAGAACAAGAAAATGTAAAACTATTTTGAATGATGTTATGCATCTTTAACACTAATGTTGTCAGAGAAAATTAAAAATACTACGCGATTAAAGAGTAATGAAACATCCTTTCCCTGTTCTACACTTTAAGCAGCTTCTGAGCATGTGTTTAGAAACAGAAGAAAGGAAATGGAAGAAACTGGAGGAAAGACTAGAACTAAAGCACTTTGATGGCCCAGCTAACTGGATGGGCCAAGCACAAGCAAATCTCATACCACACTCGGGATACCTTGGTTCTTCGACTATGTGATTTTTTTGCTCATTACACCCAATTTTGGTTGATTGCCAATGAGTCTCTATACATTTATATTACAATTTAAAAAAATTCTTATTATATATATTTAACCAAAAGTAAATGTAATCATAAATATTCAGATGCAGTCATTTTCAAATAATTTGTTCAAAATGAGAGTAAATCAAAGACATAACTGGAAATTTATTTCTTAGGAAAAAATAAAATAACATGAGACTCACCAGTAGTATTTGTTTTCCTATATTTTAGGTGAAAGTAAGATGTATTGCAATAAGAAAAATGAATTCAGTAGGAATATGTCAAATGTTTTAATCAGTAGTCTAAATCTATGAAAAAATATTTTGTTCTTCTTAGATTAAATAGTGAGCTACCATTTAGGCTTTTAAAAATACAAATAATTTCATTTTTTCCCATTATGTTGCAAATCTTGTAAGAGTTCATTGGCTGAATTAAAATGCAAAACATAACAAAGTGCAAAGTGTTCTTTGAAATAGTGACATCAAAGAGAAAAAGAAAAAAAACCTTCCTCTTCCACTGTGCTCTCCTCCCCTTCCCACACCCCCCATCCCCGACAATTTCATCTGTCATACTGAAATAAGAGGCCAAGGGTTTCTTTCTCCCACAGTTCTGTTTGTGGTTAAGGAAACAATAAAGGATATTGTTACAAATAGGTAGGCAATATAATGAGAAAAAGAAGTGGCCTGTGGTCATAGTTGCAGCTGTGCAGGCAAGACATAAAGTTTTCAAGGGTGTAAGAAAGCAGCTAAAAATACCCATTAAAGAATAAAGAGGTTTTTGACTGCTGTGTACAATCAGATTATTTGGAACGTATTAGCTACCTCTAAGCTGAAAGTTCTGGCTGTGGACTCTAAAGTTTAGGATTCATTTTTTTATTTGCCTTTTTCTAGAGGGCTTTTGCTTTAGTGAGTTTTCTGTTTGTGTATTTGGGGTTCTTTTCAGGAAGCAGGTATCTTATATGAAGAGTTTGACAGAAGAAATATGAAAGTGTGCTCCTTCTACAGTCTTTACCCATAAGGGAGGTGGTGGAGTGTGTGCCAGCACAGGGAGTGAGGGCAGTAGCTTTCTGCATAAACCTCAGAGGATCACAGAATTTGATATTTCATTCTGGGATTCATGAATTTAAAGCATATCTCTGAGACCCAATTAAAATGTTCCCAATTTGGAATTTGTAGTCATAGTGGTGGCTGATAGTTGATTTGAGCATTCTGAAATTGGGAAATCTGCACCGCAAACCAACACTTAGGGAATGTCAATGCAACACAAAACAAACCTCCCCTGATAATATGCCCAGACTCAGAAGACAAAACTGTCAACTGAACTGTGGTTGTATGTACTACACGCCTTGTTGATATTTAATCAAGAGATGAAGGAACATTTACTAGTTAAGAATATAAAAACTACGGAGAGATGTCTGTTTTTAATGCCAGTGTCTTAAAACTGATAGCAGCTGTTTACTGGAGAAATTTCTTAACCTCTCCATAATTCAGATCATTGTAAATAGGGTTAACAATGATACTTGTATTATAGACTCGCTTTAAGGATCAAACAAAAATAATGTAGATTTTTAAGTAATGATTTTGGAGTAATTTAAGATACACAGAAAGTTGCAAAGATGGTACAGAAAGTTTCTCTATAACCTTCACCCAGTTTCCTCTAATGCCGTTATCCTCTTACATTCCCATGGTACATTTGGCAAAACCTAAGAAACCAACATTGGTACATTGCAATTAACCAAACTCCAGACTTTATTCAGATTTCACCAGTTCCTCCACGGATGTCCTTTTTCCATTCCAAGATTCAATTCAGGACACCACATTGCACCAACGAAAAATATGTATTTTATTTTTTTTAAACATTTATTAGAACAGTGTCTGACACATAGTAAGCACCTGCTAAAGGTTATTTAATCCTATTAGATAATTTTCTCGTAGGCAAGAGCAACATCTTTAACTCTGCCATATATTAAGATTTTATTCCCTTTAATAAAATGAAAGTTCCCATGTAAGAGAAATACATGGAATTGTTTCACTAGGATGTTGCAAAAAAAAAAAAGTACTGTTATAAAATAAGAGGTGACATATTTGCACCAAAAACAACTGTTGATGAACTGTTCTAACAGGAAAAACTTTATAGTTTGTTTTCTGAAGATTAGACACACAAATCTTACCTCAATCACTTAATCTGTTCATTCATTCATTTAAAAAAAATATTTTTCAGCACCTACAGTACACAAGGCAGGGTGCCTGGCTGAGGTGCCGTGATGAAATCAGATGCAGTCCCTTTTTCGTGTTTTATGAAACTAACATAGTTTCGCCTTCTTTTTGTTTGTTTGTTTTTTAGTGTATTCTTATGCTACTTTTTTAGCCTACTCCTAATGAAAGCAATAGAATACCTCATTCAAATACAACCAGCAGAACCATTCAGATACAACCAGTTTACCTAGAAATGGTGATGGAATATTAGGTGAACGAAGGAAACAAACACTGTCGAGTTTGGTTCCAAGTACCCAAAAAGAAAGGCCCAAGGTGAACCAGATGAAGATATAAGTGCAGGGGAAATCTGTGTAGATTTGTTCATTCCTCTCTGAGAGGCATACCCTTGTTTGTGACTAGTAACAATGGCAGCTAAGTGCTATCACTTAAGGGCTTCCTCTCTGCTGGGCACTATTCTGGCATTATGTGTGTTAATTAATATAAATCTCACAACTCTCATATAAGGTAGATAATATTATTCACAACTTATAGATGAGAAACTGAGGCAAAGTGATCAATGCAAGAAAAATAAAAAGGAAGATCAAAAAGATACTGGATTTCTACAACCTTGTGTATACAGAGGCAGAAATTGCTCCTGGGCATAAATAGGTAGAAAATGTTTATTTCCTCTTGAGTGAAGGAATTCAAATTGAAATAAGTCATCTTGACTTTTGCATTCTGGAAGACAATATTCCTACAATATTGGAATAGTTTCTAAAATACCTCAATAACTATTAAGCAAACTTATGTATAAATGTACATGTATTATATACTCTCAGTGTTTTCACAACTCAGCATAATCTAATAGTAATTAAAACATCTATACTGACTAGGCCCCTGATATATGTTATATCAAAAACAAATATGAACATGGCGGCTCCTTCCCTCAGAGACCTTACACTGTATAGAAGCATTGCAATTTTTTTCACAGGAATAACCAAAAAAATTATGTTGGACTAAAATAAACACATCTAAAATAGCTAACGTGCCAACTGGAATATGATAGGAATCACTAGAAACACACAAACATAATGCTACACGAGGCAAAAAGATAAACGGAAGGAATTATACCTTGCTGGTGTGCATGGCGTAGCATCTGAACACTAGATGGTATTTTAACAAGTTGAGACAGATGACAGCATAGGATATTCATTGTGAAAAGAATTGTATTGGTGAAGACAACAAGGTGGGTGATTACAGTTTGTTTTAGGAATACCAACTACTCCTGTTTGAAGAGTAGATTCCTGGGAGAGGATGCAAGTTCAGTAGGTCATACTTGGTTAGACCCAAGTGACAGGATGAGGATATTATCCGCAGTAGAGCAGGAAATGGTTCATCCTTGAGAATTTTGTGTAGACAGTTGATATAATTAAAACTGTACTTTTGAAAGATTAATTTGTAAGTGTATAAGATGGATTTCAGAGCGAGAGAGATAAGAAGCAGTGATACCAATTAAATGTTATGATACTATCTAGAAGAGAAATAATTACTACCCTGAAATAAGCATAGAACAGAAGAAATAGAAGAGAGAAGATGGACATGGCAACAGGGTGACCGATTTAGGAACTGATAGAAAAGAAGGCATCGGAGATTTTTGAGGAGACTGGATGACTGAGGAAACAGTATTGTTATGCGCAGACTTGAAACAAGTCAGTTTGCTATTAAAGAAAATGTGATGAGTTTGTTTTTAGACATGTTAGATTTATGAAGCTTCTGGAAAACTAAAGGAAGATTTTTAAGCAGACAAGAAAGGAATGCAGAAGATAGACTAGATAGGCAGACTCTGAAATCATCTCAGCAGAGGTGATAATTGAGACTGTTGGAGTGAAAATGGAACGACTGAAAAGACACAGACAGAGAAGACAGAACCCTGAGGGAATACCTACACTGGGAAATTAGGGAGAGGATGAAGACAAAAGAGACCAAAAGAGAAAAAAAGTGAAGACAGAGAGATTATAAGAGAGCCAAAGAAATGTACTGTTATATTAAAAATCAAGATACCAGTATTTCAAGAAAACAAAATTGGTTCATAAGATAAGAAGCTTTGTGGATATAAAAACAAGTTTCCTTATTTAAAAAATAGAAAAATAGTAATTGTATTACTCTACTATGCTTCATGGAACACTGGTTCATTTAAATAATTCTCAAGCAAACTTTTCAGGAAACAAGTTCACTTCTGAAAACCTACACAAACTCATTAAAAAACTTACAAATCTGTAAAACTTTATTAAGCAGCAATCTGATAAAGACATATAGGTCACCCATGTATTTGAAAACTTCTGTTTATGATAAAATATTTTGTTGGAAAAACCATTTAGTCTCTTAGGGTTTTTGGAGAAAATATGTTTGCAATTATTCCATTGCAATGCCTTACTGCAATTTGTCTTCATCCTGGGGGTTGGAAAGAATAATTTTTGAATTAGAACATATTTCAATTTCAGTATGATTCTTTGTTTAATAGACTTCTATTTCCCCCCATTTTAATCCTTTAAAATGGAAGAGGTTGCCAAATTTGTCTAGACCTTCCTGCAACCAACAAGAAAACTGAAATTCCTCTGAGAGACTGTTTCTTCATGCATTGAGAGTTAGCATTACTTTGATAAACTTATAATCTAAGTACAAACAATATAAAGTGAATTAATTGGATGGCAAGATACTGATTGATTAACTTAAAATATTATATATTGTGTTATAATTTAATTTCTAAATGCAATCCATTCCAATTTCAAATACTTAAGGATGACCTCGTCTAACAGTTTTCTTTTCATTATGCAATAGAGAAATGACACACAGATACAGATAGGAATTCCTTCATCTCTGGTGTTCACTCACTTCCATCCAGCCAAGATTTTGAGTTGTTGATACCAAGACAATAAGAATGAAGAAAAACATGTTCCTACATCCATAGTTGGAACTAAGAATGCATTTTTTTATAAAGTAGATGTAAGTAAAAAAAAATTACTATCCCTTTCAAGTGTACTTTGGATTAAGCAAGATTTGACTTACCAAGGTTTTTTTGAAAGAATAATTGATGCACATGTGAGTATGTTAATGCACTGACAATATGAAGTTTTTTACATATTTATGATATTTTTCTTCCTTGAGGATGGCAATCCCACCTTCCAAGGAAATTCAGTCATGACATTGCCCTTTATTGCATTTTAACTTTATTTCCAGTTCATAAAATGTTTTGTTGCATGTGTGTATGTATAGATTTCATGTACCAATATTAGAGTCAAATAAGAGTCATAAAAACTTTATCTGTTAAAAATAAAAAAGGATGTTTAAAAAATAATAAATATATATAAACTATAATTAAAACAGCAGAAAATAGGCACGTATAGTTGCCAACATAAATGTAATACATATAGCTAGAAACAGTTTGTGATTACTAAAATTTCATTTTTGATTTCCTAATTCCTAATAATAAATGCAAATGTAAATAAACATATTTCTAAAATCAAGGAAAAACACATTTGAAATTTTAAAATAAGAAAACTACAGGGTATCTTCTAAAATGCAGTACATTCATACAGACAATGCTGTCATAATGTAAAAATTGAATATTTATGGACATATATAGTTATACATGAATATTACAAAATTGGTCATTGTTCTTATGTTAAAACCTACATGTTTATAGTTTTGTTATATAACTTGAAATTAGTGCTTATTAAAGAAATATATTTGAAATTTACATAGTATTATAAATTTTCTGGAGACTATTACATATTAAAGCACTGGAAAATTTAGAAATATTGTATATTAGAAGATTTTTAAACATAAGAAACAATGTAACAATCAAAGCAAATCCAATAAATGCCCTCTTGTTTCATCCCTTTGAAATCAAAGAACAGAGGAATAATTTTTTTTTATTTTGTATATGCAATAGCTTTACGAAGTAAAAAAGAGGATTATGGGCACTTTGTTAGTGGGAAACGTGTGACAACATACATCTGAAGAGGTGTGAATATATACCCCTAAATTACATACAGTGTTAGAAACCATGACATCAATAAAAAAAAATGCAATTAAAAAAATAAAAATGAAAGCCAAAAAGAAACTTTTTCAACAGCTTCAAACTTGTTACTTTTGATACTTCTCCCTCAGTGTTCTCCAATTCTGTTTGATCCATGCTTTTGTCTAGTACTATACTGAATTCTTAGGAGCAGTACGTCTGCATCTTTTTACTAAAACATTGCCTGACTAAACGCGGCACTTAAAAGCTTCATGAAAGAAAGTTAAGAGAAATAAGAAGTGTAGGATTATATTCTTCTAGCATCCTTACCTGACACTTGCAGACTACTCTGTAAAGTAAAATCTCTCACAGAACAAGACTACATTTAGTAAATCAGATCTAAGGCTATGATTATGTATTGAAAGTGTATCATAGAAACATTTTTTTTCCAGTCAGTGGAACCAAAAGCACTTTTGTATGACCAACAAAGATTTCACTATGAACAAGTATTTTAATGGTTCCGTTTATTATTTACTATACTAGTGTACAAAACAAGCGGTATAGAGATGCTGATTAGAGACTAGTAAGAGTACAGCTTAAGCAAGTAGCTGCCATAATCAGGGTGT
The DNA here is from genome assembly GCA_004024925.1 of Scalopus aquaticus. Lineage (NCBI taxonomy): Eukaryota > Metazoa > Chordata > Mammalia > Eulipotyphla > Talpidae > Scalopus > Scalopus aquaticus. Next base: position 439,760 of record PVIJ01000023.1, on the reverse strand, counting down.
TTCCTGATAGGGAGAGATTGAATTCATTTGTACAGATTTCCCCAGATCACTTAAGTCATACCTCCTCAAACCACATGCCCCTGAGACACACACACACACACACACACACACTTTTGCAAAATAACAGTGGGCTGTTTAAAATGAACTGCAATTTAAAGCTGCGTTATGTAATCTCTGCATTTATTTCACATGTTAAAACCTTGCCCCCTGGTCCACTGATCCAAAGCAGGCGGGTAGTTGATGACTATGGAATCCATTAGCCTTTCTGATTCCATGTGCTTACATTGCAGATTAGCTATGGTTCTAACTTCCAGTTTTAATGGAAATCACTGTATGGTTGGGTTATGCGCTGTTTGTATATGTGCACGTGTGTGTGTGTGCATGCGTAAGCATACATACGTGCATGCACACCACGCACACATGGGGAGAGGGGGTCAGTAGAGAAAATTTCACCAATTCTTAAAAATTCATTTAAAACGACAGTACTTTTACATTGTGCTCTTTGTGATGTTTTCTCATATTATACCTCCTCCTTATCCTATGGTCCATTATTCATCCCTATAACCCACTTCCTCAAGACCCCAAGTTCACATAAACTTATAAATTCAAGAAAGTTTTTCCTTTTATTTTGTTTTTTTATCTTAGATGAAAAAAAAAGGAGATCAATTTAGGGCAATTAATCTATACTACAGAGTGAATTCAAGCTAATTTTAATTTAAAAAGATGTTTGTGACCAATAACCATTAAACTAAGTTTGTAAGACTCCCCTTCATTTCCCTAAATTATGTGCACTGGCTCATTAAAAGGAGTGCTTGTTTGGTAGGTATATCTTTCCATAGGCACTAATTCGAAAATAGTTCTGATGTTGATTCAAATTACTTTGAAGGGTAAGAGAGAAGTACGTTTATAAGCAACATATTAGAATTTGCCTTGTCTTTCTTCAAACTCTCATGTTCACAGTGTTTATAAGAGGATTGACTAGCACAGAACAGATTTTATTCCGATCACCAAATATTTAAGCTGTGTATTTCATACCAAGTGATTTTGTCACCTTTTGCAGAGAATCTACATTAAGTAGATTCTTTAAAAAAAAAAAAAAAACTCTTGTTTTGAAATCTATCTCTGCTCCCTTCCCCAAATTAAACATATCCATCTTCTAAAATATAAATTCCTTGCTATAATTTGTGCATTTCACTGTAGAATCCATCTTCCCCATGGAGAATAGTAATTCCTACCTCTCCCTTCATCACACACATAAAATGGGGTTTGGTCAGAAAAGTAGAGCTGATTGGACATGAAAGTGTTACTAATTCCAAAGAGTCTCTTTGTCTGACTTCCACCAATTAATCCCCCAGAAACCTTGGAAGAGCCAGTATAGCTTTCAAACAAGGAACATTAATTGTGAATCACACATTAGGAGAGCGGCAGCAACTACCCCAAGTCACATTCTTCACCAGGGTGAGATCTAGGGGGGTTTTTTTGCAAGGAATAAAGAGCGATGATCACCCAGGGCAGCAATAGAGCATGTTCAGGAGGGCTGATCTTATTCCTAGCATTCACTGTGGGTGAGAATTCCAGCACTTACATCTATGTCTTATTAGCATTTTAAGTGTGCCTTTAAGCATGCTAATGAGTCTTCAGTCACCTTAGGTCAGGACCTTTGTCATCTGGGTGTGCCTGCTGCTCAGGTTTCAGCTGTTTCTGGAGCTGTTGCCAATAACAAAATCTCTTCAGGGGAGAGGACATGGGTGGTCCTTACTATCGATTGCTTGGGCGAGGGCATTGAGATTTTGTAGGTCTGGATACCCAGTAACATGAAGGTTAAACAAGGTCTAGGTCCAAGTAACAAAAGTGACTGGTAAAATATCAGGGCTCTTATTTTACAAGGAAAAAGTAAACTACAGATTAAAAAATCAGAAGGGAGTTTAAATTAAAGTCGGGACATTTCATATGTCATACATTTGCCACATAATCTATAAAGTAGAGGTTGTTATTTATTCACTGAAAACTAAACTAGAATAGGTGGGGCATGCAGGTGGCCGGGGGGCTGAGGAGAAATTATTCCTGAAAGGATAAAACTGTCCAAAAATACTGTAAAGCTGAAGTAAAAATATGTGAAACCAATGATGCAAATTGAGAAACGTGTTATAATTTTATTCTGCAATAGCATGAAACTCACACATTTTTCAAGTGGGCTTTCAAACAACTTTAATTCTAAACCCGTTTTTCTCTGAAAAGAATTATTTTTACCAAATAGTATAAAAAAATAAAACCTCACAGATAGGGTTGCTTTAGCACATGCATATCTACTTTCTCATACCCCCAAACTTTTCTAGGAACATGCTGTCAATTCTTTTAAGATTCAAAATAAAATCAGAGCAAGTCGGAGCGCCAGAATATCGTTTTAGCTAAGCATGACATAGCAACTGCACCATCTCAGGAGAATTTGATTGTATCCCCACAACAAACCATCCCAATATTTTAACCATGCTAAGACTATGAGAACAAACATTTGGAGCTGCAGGGTGCTTGTCTAATTTGCATAGTATTAATTCAATTATTAAAACAATATTTCTTAAACATTGATTTAGAGGAGAAGCTGTGAGGCACGTGGGGGCAGGGTGGGGAAGTGGCAAGGCTGGGATGGGGGCATCTCAGTTCTGAGCAACCTATAGAGCAAATTAGAACCCACCCCTCCTCAGGGAGGCAGTTTAATGACCATCTGTTTTCATTCAAAATACTCATTGGGGGAGGGACTCATCTCACCTCATACTCCATGCAGCTTATCAAAGTATTTCCTTCCAACTACAAGACAAGCAAGTTCTCTGAAAAGAAACCTGGTAAATATTTTTTCTTCATTGTTAAAAATCCTATAAAAGTCCTGGGATAGTTTAACAACTTAATAAGGTTTAACTATTCCTTATGAAGGATCCGTCCCTCAGGTCAGATCCTACCCTTGATCAGGATCTAGGCAAGATCTGCTGTGTTCTAGAGCACTCTGCTTAGTGTTTCCATAAAATCTAAGTTATTTAATTCCTATACAGCAAAATAGGAGTCAATAACCCTTTTCATAGATGAGAAAACTGGGCCTTAGAAATTAAGATATTTTAAGTCATGTAATTCATAAATTTTAAGTCTGTATTCAAAGCTATGTCTCTAAAAAGCATGACCATGCACTTTCCCTGCTTTTCTGTTGAAAATACTGCACTAGACAACACAAGGCCTGGATTGTAATAGGTAAGAAACAAAGCCAGTGAAAGTATGCAAAAGAATTTGGATTTTATGGCCAGAGAGACTATTTTGCTTTCCTTTTAAAAAAAAAAAAATAGCATCAAGGTATATATTATAAAGAGAGTAAAAAAAAAAAAAAGAGGGGAACTGAAGTAGAAACAGTTTAAATGAGAAAATTTAGGTTGGTTTTTGTAGAACTGAATGAATAAACTCTTACTTTGATAGTATTGTTTTCTAATATATATTGAGAATTTGCCATATAACTTGTTTTAATTACCACCTCTAAACAACTGGGATATCATGTTCTTCACTTGGATTTCTAGACAGGGCAGGAGGAACTTTGGGAAGTGCATGATCACAGAGGTTACATGGAAAATATTATCTGCAAAAGCACCTCTCAGAGAAGAGGATCAATAGTTTTATTATTCCTAGCGCTTAAGGAAAACAAAATTTCTATAGTTTAACATTGTACCTTCTGGGAAATTTTACCCATTCTCAGAGTTTTAACAACCGTATCTATTGCTCAACATTAAGCTTGTTTTCTCTTTCATACTCAGACATAAATACTTAATCTCACACTACATATCTACCTTCTCAAGCTTGTTATACAGCAACTCAAAGTGAACGTGCCTGAACACACGTGCACAAGTTCTCCCTCTGCACTTCATGTCAAGGAAGGTGACACCTCCCTCTTCTCATCCATCCTAGAAAGCTGGTAAAACATCCTATTATTCTCTCTGCTTCTTTCAACTCAAACGCAAAACCCTAGTGATTACACCTCATAAGGAACTAGTGAGGTCATTCCCTCTTTTATAAGGTCTTACCATGCCTTACTGGCTTTTATAGCAACCTCCTATCCAGCCTCTTTAAACTACCACATGCTTATCAGAGATGATGACTTTGCATCATGCACATAAGATCTACAGCTTTCTCTTGTTTTTACTATTTTTTCTCCACGTCCACAACCTTACATGCCATTTTCAGGATTTTTATGAAAAAATCCATCCATATTCCTTCTTAAACTCCTCACTCTTTGTAGATCACCCATTCCTGTTCACTCCCTCTGGCATGTTTCTGTCCAAATTAATGATTCCTCCTTCCAGAAGCTCTGCCAGACTGCCTGACAGATTAAACAGCACTTCTCTGTGCTTCTTTGCTTCAGGGTAGAGAACAGTAGTCTTCAAACTTTAAAATGCTCATAAACACAGGTTGCTGATTCAGCCTCTGATTCAGCAGGTCAGGATGGAGCTTAAGTGTTGCCAGGTCAGATAGTCACTTTCTAGAACATAACCCCATACTTACTGGACCATTTTGACTTCTGGGTCACCTCTGGTTCACATAAAGTTCCTGCCAAGATTATGGGTAAGCATGTTACCAAGTAGCCACCGTCTATGCATAGGAATTGTTCTTGCATTAATCTTCTTAGAGGGGTTCTGGAACTGGCAGGCACAAAGAAACATAACCACCTATCAAGCATGTGAGTCCCAGAGGTCTTGAACTATCTTGCTCTTTTTATTGAGATCAACATTGTATCTCCTGCAGCTGAAATCACTAATCACATCAGTAGTTTAATGATTTTATCTGCAGAATTTTCAACTGACTCTTTTTGAAGAAAATTATCAAGGCTATTAGAGTTGTAACATCTTAGAACTAGATTGATATTGAAACTTGTACTTCCTAACTATAAGAAACAGTATCAAAGTGAATAATTATTTCATTCTGCCAGCAATTAAAAAGAGCACCAGCAATGAAAAGGTAGTTTTACGGTTTTTGGGAAAACAATGTATTTGCAAAGATAAAAACCTCAAACTGCTGAGACCTATGTCTGTATAAAAATAAATTATGCAAGATTTTCTTTTCCCATCAAAGAATAAATTTATCCAAGAACAGTGAGGCAATTTACCTATTTTGAAAAAGAAATAGGCAGGTTTCTTAACAAAGAGCCCTTCTTTGGTGCTGTATTTACCAATATGATAGTATAAGTTGCATTACATAGTTGCATTACAAATAGTAATAGTAATCCACTTTATCTTAGTACCTGATTCTCTGCTTTGAGATTCTTGAAGGTCATTTTGCTATTTAAAAAATCATAGAAAAAACTTATTTTGTATCCATTTAGAAGATAACTTTATGTGATCCTGAAGAAACATAGGAACACCAAGAAAAATATAACTTCTTTCTCTACTCCTCCCCCATTGAAGATATTCTTTTTTGTTGTTACCATTTATCAAATCAAATATCCTTTCAAAAACTGTCCTCAACATGTTTCGGATTATGTAGCATGTTTAAGACATTACCTACTTTGTTCCTGTGGGATAAATACACATCTCTTACATGATCTGTTCAATATCTGGTGCCTAATGAATGTTAAACATCCTGGACTTGGCTTCTTCCCGGTGAGTCAAAGGAGGTGCTTGTCATTTACTCTCTCAAACATGGATTAGAAAAGAGCCTCAACAGCCCCTTTTCCCAGCAGTTGTTTTTGCAAGATTTCTTTTGATCGGCCCCAGAGTTCCTAACTGGAAGTCTCTCCGGACGCCTGTAGGTCCTTCTAACTTTACAGGGTACGGTAACTTATTTCCTGAGTCCCCTAGAACACCAGGCAAACCTGAACAGGCAAACTTTTGTGGATTTACTGGATTTATCAATGCCTTTATAAAAACAGCCTAGAGTCATACACGTGTAGAAGGACTTTTCTGTTTAGTTTTCTTGTATAGTACCACACACAGATGCTTACTCACCATTTTTTAATGATCAGAACCAGCCTACTAATTTATAGCTTTTCAAACTATATTAATGCCCACACAGATGTTTTAATGCTTTTTATCTATTGGGATATAGAGTCAAGATTCCCAATAGCTCATCTTTTTAAATAAATTCTTCCTCCCTCCCATACCCCCAACCTCCTTTCCATGGCAAGCTGGAACAGAGTACCTTATTGCAACAGTAGGGAGGGAAAGATAAGTCCAGTTTCCAGGGTAGGCTATGTCCTTGGTTTCAACCCAGCTTCATACCATGACTGAAGTCATCAGAAAACTGTTGCAAGAACTTTGGCATTTCTTATATGATAGCAAAGAAATTCATCTCTCGCCTTTATAGACACCGAAGTATTTCTTGCCTAAGAATGCTCGTGATATCTCTGTAATTCAGGGTCTAAAATGATCTATATTTATCCCTAAATTTACTTTATAAATAAAATTCTTGGTTTTCTTTTTCATACTAATTTTTCTTAGAGCATGATTTTCCCCTAAAAATTCTTCGCTTATTTTAGACTATAAGAATTCTAAGATTAAAAGCAAGATTTAGGGTAGTTCCCCAAAAAAAATAAGGAAAAATATCTCACGTAAAGTTATTAAAGACATTTGATTATTTGATTTGATTGTCATGGAGATAAAAACATTAAACATTTCTGTTGAAATATACCCTTGATGATGTGTTGAATTAGAAGAAAGGCAAGTCGGCAAGTCCAGGCAGGGGTGTAAAAGCTGCAGGGAGCATCTAAACATGTGGAATACCAGTGCCAGGCAACCAAGACCACATCCATATCCCACTAACACTGGGTACCCAGGAGGTTCCAATCTTGGCCATCCACCACCTGCAGTCCTGCCTTTTCTCCATGCCCCTTTCCCACTCCCTGCTACAAGGCCCCAGGGGAAACCAGCTTTTCCCCCAGGCAGGTCCCCTCATACTGTTTCACAACCAAGGTATCTAGAATGCCAAACCCTACATCCTTATGCCTACCACCTGCCCCTGGCATGCCCCTTGACACCTGGCATGGGAGAGGCAGGAATGCCAGTAGACAAGAAGATGTGGGAGAAAATGAAGAAAGCTCATAAAAACATGCAAGAACATCAGAAGGACAGCAGGCATTCCTCTTTCTCTTCTTCCTCCTCTCCCAGCAGTGATTCTGACTGAATACCGGGCCTGTATTCCCTCAAGCCTCTCCAGTTCTACTCTCCATCAAGCTTCACATACCATCTTGTACTGGGGGAAATGAGCCCTGGTTTTCACCCTTCCCTGCTCCCATCTCACATCCCCCCACACACACCTGCCACCTCACATCTGAGCCTTACTGTGCTGTTTAGTCGTAACTCAATAGGCAAAATAGGAAAAGAATTGCCATGGATAAGCAGAGGCCACTGCTGAGATGGAATTTTTAACTGATAGTTTAATAAGAGAATTGTTTTGTTAAGAAGCTGAGATCTTTGAGCTAAACACTGAAGATTCTAAGATCTACAAAATGTGACTTTTTACTTCATTTTTAATGCTGGTGGTTAGGGAGTTGTCATGGAAATTTGATGGGTGGTGGGAATCAAGCTGTCCTCTTTTGTAATGGTGGTGTTACAGGGCAACCTCAATATAAAATAGGATGCCTGACTGTAGGTCCTCACCCATGTGCTTAAAAGGGACTTATAATAAGACTCAATTGAGGGACACACAATAAAATTAATAAAGGGTTTATTTACAAAAGGAGTAGAAATAAAAGACAACTCAAGAAAAAAAGAGAATTGGTGAATGTGTCCTACCAGTTCTGCTGAGCTAGAATCCCAATGGTGCACCAAAGCCCCGTGAACCGCCAGAGAGAGTGAGAGCCACCAAAGCCCATATGTCTGGTTAAATACCAAACATCACTGCTTAACTCCACCCCAGCTCTCAGCATCCTCCCTTCGGTGATGATGGCATCATGGTATCCGTAGTGCTAGGTGTCTTGGATCTCTCTGGTCTGAGGTGGGGGTGAGGTCCATAAAAACCTATCTGTGGAGTTTATTCAGGCCATCCTTTCTCCCCCAACAGTGGCACACTTGTGATTTAGTGGCTAACGCATTTCCCAGAGGCCTTTTATTGATTGCAACGATTGCTGAGATTCTATTTGGTTGATGAACTTTGATTGTCTTTTTCAAACCCAGTCTCTATTCCTGAGTTCAGTTAAGCTATCTCAGGTCCTTCTCTCAGTCTCCAACTTTCAATCCAAGTAAAGCTTTTTGTCCTGGTCGCTATTAAAAAAAAAAAAAAAAAAAAAAAGTAGGGCAAGCCAGTGGGTCATTAGGCTTGTCAGTTTATTTGCTAACATTTTGGACATTGCCTACAATATCTCAAAATAGTATGTTCAATATTTTGAAGATTATTATTTTATTCAATACCCATAATAACACAGAGATAATATTATTTCCACTTTTCAAATATGAAATTAATGCTCAGAAATGTTAAGAATTTATCCAAGACTCTCCTTGCAACAACACTGGTAGGTCACAAAGGCATCAATCCCATAATAGCAGCGTTCATAACATAGTATTCTAGATAGTAGTTATATGTATTATGCTAAGGCATGTGGAACCTGAAAACGGACTATTTTCATAATGGAATTTCTTAATTATCTTCCTCTCTCTGCCTTCCATAAAAATAAAGTTATCCTCCACTCACTCATTTAATGGAGTCAAAAGTTTGACTGTTGGTATCACAAAGAAGCCTGTTTTTCTAAGTATGAATTTCACATTGTAATCTGTGTGCAAGAAAGGAAGAATGCTGTTAGCATTTAAGGGATATTTTTGAGAGGAAAAAAATTATTCTTCACAGACCAGAGACCGACAGGCAAAGTGTTTGAGGGCACCATAAATTATTTCCTAGCAAGGAAGCACTTGTTGCCTTTTCTTTCTGTGCCCTTTTTTCTGTGGTATAAAAGCTAACTCAAGGCCTGCTGAGTCATTTACACTGTTCTTTCACAAGTGTTCTTGATCACCTTGAAATAATGATTACTTCCAGCTGCCCTTTGTTAACTATATTTGGCGTACCAGGTTTTTTCTGACTTTTATTTGTTTATTGCATTAACATTGGTTGTTAATATTGTATACGTTTCAGGCATTCAGCATCTGTATACACTGCAATGTGATTGCCTCTAAATGAATATTTAGTTACCATCCAGCACCATATAATTGGCCTTTACTCATTTTGTGTACCCCTAGTCCCTTTCCCTGTGGTAATCACCAATCTGTTCTCTGTGTCTATTGGTTTGTTTTTGTTTTTATGTTTTCTATGAATTTGTTCTTCAACATCACTAATTTTTAGGAAAATGCAAACCCAAACCTTAATGAGATACCACTTCACACTAGTGAGAATAAGAAACAATTAGGGCAGGAGGAAACTCATCCTTCCTGGCTGCTTGAGCTAGAACATTGGTTTTTCCCAACCTTCACACTTACAATGAAACATTAGCTTTTCTTGGATCTCTAGACCTCAGGCTTTTCAGCTGGAGCATCTGCCATCAACTCTCCAGGTGCTCAGGCATCAGAATCAGGCTGGAATTTCAAATCTGTCCTCCTGAACCTCTAGCTTCCTGCCTACACATCTTGGTAGTTCTCAGGCTCCCTAATTGTTTGAGTTAATAGTTGGTGAATTGATTGGAGTTCACAGAATAGAAAGGCATCTAAAATCATCATTTTTCTTTTGTGTTATTGTCTTTTGAAAAACACAAGATTTTTGACATTTCAAATGTTCCCAAATAAAGGTTGTTGAAATCTTGCTGGTGAACAGTTTATAAGTTCTCTAAGAAAGACAACGCTGTGATGGATTTTAAACATTCACCTGAGAAGAAGAGATTTAGAGTTTTCAATTAAATGTCAGTCTTTGATCTGAAAATCAATTTCTGATGGAGAAATAAAGTCCTGGTTTTGATTGGAGGAAGTTAAAATATTGAAATGACTTTTTGACATTAAACAGCTGTTTTAAAAATTTCCATCATTTCATTGTAAGTGAAAAAGACACATGTGGGTTAAATTTTCTTAAAATACACAAACTTTGAAATATTAAAGGAACCTGAGTTGGGTTTTATTGACTCAAAGGCATTTGCACCACAATATTTATCTTCTTCTTACATGTCCCTGCCTGAGATTTTTCTTCTTGCAAACTGCTTTGTCCTCATGAACAACATGTAGAAGAGTGATCTCAGGAATGTGAAAGTTGTAGAAAATAAGCCCTTGGGAGAAGTTGTTTCTGAAATGTAATGTACCAAAAACCAATCACTGTACACAACTTTTGAAAGACTCTTTCTGAGAGCTTCATACTACCAAAAAATATTAAGCTGTTTTCAACTTACCTTAAAATTGCTTTCTTAAATACTCTGCCTTTGAAGTTTAGATCTTTATTCCTAAATCTAATATTTCTAAATGTATGCATTGTTTGATCTTTTATTTAGGAGGCTATTTATTTTACTTTGTTAGAAAGAAACTCAGTTTTCTGTCAAGCATAAGATATTTTCTAGAAGAGGGAAAAATACAATTGTTAAGCACCCCAGAAAAAGTAGTGAATGTACATTCAAATGACTAATCTGAAAATGGTTATATTACTGCAAGAATTTCCAACTCTGACTGGAAAACAGTTCTCTTGGTCCTGAGTTCAGAGGCAAGGTAGATCCTGGAAACATTTAATGTGCACACTTTTTCTCATTACTTACCTTTTTAAATTGGATGGCTCTCTCTTTATGAAATTGTTAAATATGAGAGCTTTTTTAGGGGGTGTTTATTGCATTTCTTTTAAGGTTCAGAAATTGTAAAAGCAAAACTGTTTCAGTGCTAATCAAGTCAGCAATGAGTTGGTGAAAGGTCACATGAGGTAATTGGAGGACCTGAAAGATCCCGGGGTATAGATGACCACTTAAGCTTGCCACCAGACCACTGTGGTCTGCTCTCTGCGTAGACATCCTGTGGTTAGCTGAGTCAATAGTTGAAGCTCCCAAAGCTTCTTCCCTCACAAAAATAGTATGGGATTTAATAAAGTTATATTAACTTTGTTATATAGAGAATGAGACAAAAGAGAGAATTTATGGAAGATGAATCTACGTAAGACTTATTGCAGTACTGGCAAACAATTATTGAGTACCTGCTACATGCAAGACAGTGTAGTAGGGCTATTAGATGTGTAGTTGAAGATGTAACCCATACCTGCACAGAATTTACAATGGAGATGGTACTATGTAGTGTCTCTTTATGTCTCCGTTTCTGTCTCTCTCACACATACACACACGTTCATATCAAAACACGCCATATAAAACACACAAATACTCAACAAACTAAAGATGCTTATAAGAAATACTTGGAGATGATACAAATAACCATTCCAGAATTTTTTTTTAAAGATTCATTTATTTTTGTATACAAGCTGGGGTGCAGGCCAGAGGTGTGGGGCGGTGAGAGGGCTCACCAGAGACAGAGTGGGGAGCAGAACAGGCAGATAGATCGAAATACACTGCTGAGGAGAGCAGCGGGCAAGGCAGGAGAGGTCTGCTGTGCCATGTGGGAATCTCCCCTGCCCAGCATCCAACTCGCACTGCATCCAACTCGCACCACAGACACCAACAGCTCCACAGTGCTGCATTTAACCCATTGCACCACCGGGGAGGCCCACCATTCCAGAATTTTAGAGAAGGAATGTGGGTGTAGCCTACAATTCTCCTTTCAAGTTAGACAAGAGCAGGATGCTTGATCGCCCTGGAGCAATAGGTATACAACCTGAGTACAACCAGGAACGCCTGAGGGGCCGGTGACTGATGTGATTTGCCTCCAGGGACTGATCAGTGGAACACCTTGTTAGTAAGATTGGAGCCATGGGTGGGAGATGGGTGTGTATCATTGGACTCACCCTCCCTAAAGCCAAAATCCAGTGTTCAGTTTGATCCACCCTTCTCTGTCAATAAAAAGGCCAGGATCTTGCTCTTGAGCAACATACTACATTGTACAGCCTGCTCCACGACTCCTGTGTATCAATGTGGTGTGACCAACACAACAAAGGAAAGGTGTATGTTCTTTTTCCACGGAAATTAAAGAGAAATAACAAATGCGAGAAAGAAGAGGAAAAAAAAGAATTCCAAATACCATACATTTTTGCTGATGTTCATGTTATGGGTGATAGTCTGAACCAAGGTACTAAGTATAAGGATTGACACAAAAGCCATATATTTTGGAGATATTTGGAAGAGTAGAAGGCTACCGGATTCATGCTTTTATTATTCCTTCCCTGGAGAGAGTTCCTGGACTACCCATCCGCAGATGTGCTGCTCAAGTGGCAAGGACTAGATTTACTTTTTCCCAGTTAGTCTTGGACTAATAGTTTTGTAAATTGCAAACAAAAATTAATTTAAAAAATAGGAAAGAAACATCCTCTAAATAAAGTTACTATAAAATTGATTAAACTTAAGATTGCATTTTAGGAAATACAGGTTAACATGGAAATACTAAACAAACTTAGTGGATGTCAATATTTAAGTTTTTAACATAGAGAATTAGTTTGTTTTATGCTTGCTAATTTATCTAATCTAGGTTCAATTGATAATAACTATACTGGCAGAGGATAATATATATATTTAAATTGCTTCTAAGTTTTTTTAAAATTACATTGATAGTGGAGACAAGAGCATCTCAGAGGCATGCTGATTGGGAATGAAAAAAGTCATTAAGCACATGCAAAATTCTCCAATCTTAATTGATCCAAAATGAAGCAAGGAGCATCATATTTATTAAGTGTATAATTATTTCTTCATCACTAATCAGTGCCAGTAATTTATCCTGCAAAATTTTTGTTAAATTTAAATTATCTTTTCATGAAGGAAATGGATTCTGCACTTACACACATTAGGTAACAGTTGCCAAACTTACCTCAAATTATCACAATTTAATATGCTGCCATTGTTCATCGGACTTGTACCCAACTCACACATTGTACACGATGAGTGTGATGATCTCTATTAAACCAGACCCTAATCACCTACCTGACTATACAGCATGTCAAGTTGCCATAAAAGTTTCTAAACACTCTCAGTGGCCACACTTTTCTTGATACAGACTAGGAATAAACAATTTGTGCTCTGCATCAGTCAAGATCAAAGTTGAGTACGCCTACTGTAGAGTAACTCCCAACTCAAGTACTTCTCTGTTTCTGGTTCCTGTGTATTTCCTTTATAATTCTTATCATTTGGGTGAAACCTTGGAATAATGATGTTTTATTTTTTCACAGCAGTTATCTCCATTAAAATGCACCTACATTAGAGCCAGACCAATATCTATTTTGTTAACAATGTATTCCTAGAATCTCCTTTTGGTACATTTTAAGTGCATGAGGGGCTGTAAGAATACTTGCTGAATAAATCAATTAGGGATTACTTTAACGACATATACTCAATCACCAAGGAAGGTGAGGAAAAAATGAGGGAAGGAAGCTGACATTTATTAAAAATCATTTATCATGTTACAAGCCTTATGCTAGGTACTGTTACTTAACTTTATCTCACTTCACCCTCACACTAACCATGTGAAGCAGAAATCAATCCCATTTTAAAGATGAGGAAATTGAAGTCCAGAGAGATTAAGAAACTTGCACTATTCTCTGTCTCTGGTGAACCCTCTCGCCGCCCCACGCCTCTGGCTTGTACCCCAGCTTGTATGTATAAATAAAATAAAATCTTAAAAAAAAAAAAAAAGAAACTTGCACTATTAATCCCTGTTAATGAAGAACAGTGAGAACCCAGCAAGGCCTACACCATTAGTGATTCCATAGCAAGAGCCATCTCTGACCCCTGGAGGATTCTGATTAACACATGCTGGTAACTAATGTCACAGAACTACCACCTCTGCACTCTTGCTGTTTTCTGAGACCTGCATGACAGATTGCACAGTAGCATTTTTGTGGGAATGTGATTGCTTTCCAGTAAATGTTTGGATAACAAATGTTTGATATATGTAGCAGAATTTGGTCTGAGACTTGTTTTCATCATTATCTGGTAGTGATAGTGGGATGTTGCTAACTTCTACCTTCCTCACACTCCCCCAAGAACCTAAGGGTATGTTCAGGTGTGCTTGCGACTAGAGTTGTCCGCGTGTAGTGATTGAGGTCATTCAGGAAGAATGTGAAGAGTGAGAAGACCACAAGACAGCTACTTGATGATGGTCAGAATTTAGAAATGCTGGAAGGAAGTTGATAGAGATTGAAAAATGATCAGAAGAAAGAGAGCAGGAGATCTAAAAGTAAATTGCCCAAATCAAAGACTTAAGGAAAGAATAACAAACAATTTTAAATGCTTAAGAGAAGTCTAGCAACAGCAAAAATGAAAAAAATGTTAATTTTAACTGTTAGTACTTTACTAATGACCTCATTGGGAGCTGGAGCAGGAATAAATGTAAGGACTGAAGCCAGATTCCAGTGTATTGAATGGCGAAAGGGTAGTAAGGAAGTAGAAACAATGAGTGTGACTTGAGAAGTTTGACTATTAAGGGAAGGAGTCGGGTAAATGAAGCATACATAATAGAAGTGGCTGGTACTTGATTTTTCTTTTAAGATCAGAGAATCTTGAAATATAAATTGATGATGCATTGAAAGAGAAATTAACACATGGAACAAGAACTGAAAGCAAAAAGATGAGTCAAGAGAAAAAGCCGGGGAACCAAACAAAAATATGAATGGAGAATTAGGTAAGAATGGACTGGAGTAAAGTTGCGGGTTCTTTCTGATTTCAGTTTTACTACAAGAACATAAGGAGAGGTATATATGTGTAAGGTGGCAGGGCTGAGGGACGTTTGCTATGCTAAAACTCAGAGGAGGAAAGAAGCAGCCTAAGAATAGTAATAATAACTCGGAGAAGTGGATGTAAGAAAGCATTTCTTTGGAAAGTTGGATTTCTTATTATCTATCTTTGATTCTTCACACTGATTCTGCCCTTGAAAAAAATTGAGAGAGACCACAAGTGATTACTGATTTTTAATAAGACTCTCATAAAGATAACTCATAAAAAACAGGGTTATTGCCTGAAATGTCTTCCCCAGGCAGCCAGCTTCTACCAAACGCAATTTTCAATGTGTTGCTTAGCTGTGTCTCTCTCTAGAGAGATTGGCAGTTACCAGCTCACTGGTTTTAGAGTGTACAGAAAACCTTTGCATTTAAAGCAGACTCATTTTTATATACTGCATATGATTTTAAACTCTTGCTATTTTTATCTGAAAAGAACTAAGATATAATCAAATCAAATCATTTTTTTTAATCATCATAAAATGAAGTGCTTCTGTTAAAAATGAAAGTATATCTGTGCTGCCCCTGGAATAGTTGAAGATTACTTTCGAATTTTATTAATGGCTACTGCCTGAAACAGAATTTTGTGTTTGGGACATACATAGAATATATGAAAGACACTTGAAAAAGGACTTAAATATGTGTTTTTACATTTAGTCTAGCAGTATGATGCCATGAATACCTCCAACCCCCTTTCTCTTTACCAGGAGAGCGGCACTGTGTCCATAGCTGTTACTGAGCATCCTGTTTACATCTGTTCTCCTTATAAACCTGGCAGTATTGCACTTCCCACATCGTAGCAGCAGACACTTGTGTCTACTAACATCCTGTAAGGGAAGCATTTGCGTTTCTAACATCACAACATTGTGTTCTATGAATAAGTGGGAGAAATCTCTCATAGCAGTTCGAACAATTAGCCATCACACCTTTTTGAAGTTCATAAAAATCTTTTTAGTGTTCAAAGTCTTTCTCAATAAAGGAACAATGGAAGCTAGAATTTTCACACAATTATTTGACTATTAGATGTGGACAAACACAATAGCTGTTTTATCACGAATTAACATGTATGCCATTTAAGAGACTTTGGTGACTAGTTGAAAAGACTGCAAAAAAAAAAAGAGAGTCAAAGATCTAATTTTATTGCTCTTCACTTTCTTTAAGCCAAGTGATTTTTATACATAGTATAAAAATGTGTTCATTTAGGGGAGAATGAGAGAAAAGGAAATGAATATAGATGTCTTTGAAAATATTTTTCTAATACAAATTTCAGGAATATCTCCAAACACTACCCTGCTACATGCACACATTTTATGAGATTTCTTGCACTGACTTTAATGCACAATCAGTTATTCCCAAAGAATACTTTTGGCATACAAAAAGCAATTAATTCCTTTCGTAAATTGCAATATGATTAGAAAAGAGTCTGGATTCCATAAACCTAAAAACTAGGTGAGACTGTAACTCCTACTAGAATTGTTACCAAACATCTTTCCCTGGCTGTGCCGAGTCCAGTCACAATACTTTCCCACTTGACACAGGCCGTAGAAAAAAGTCACAGACCTGCCATGAGAGGAAATAAGTCATCGTTACTCTAAAATTAAAGTACCTATTCCTGCTTTAGACTTTATCAGATGCTTGGTCCGGATGCTGATTGTTTTAAAAGCCTGTCTAAACATAATATATTTCCTAAAGGAATGTTAGCAAACTAAACACTTGCTTCTAGTAACAACATCCTAAGTTTTATTAATATAGCTAAAATAAACCAGTAAACAGACACAGTGCTTGTCTGCATACATATTTCCCTAGAAAACTGAATTTGTGATAGAACATGATTTATGCTTTTTACTGTAAATTAATCGGATTAACTTGATTGTGGTAGTCATTTCGGAGATTCACTTAGTGTTAATTCTTGGAAGAGAGACACATTAACCTTCCAATTATGAACATAAGTCATTAGCAGCCTTTTTTTCTAGTTCCTGATAAAACTGCTTATGTAGCAAATACCAATAAACTTGATCAACTGAATAGCAGAACCCTATCCCCTATCACTTTGTACACATATTTATGTATTTTTTTTAATGAAGAAAAACTTTGAGTAATGGAAAATTGCCCACAATGTTTATTTTCTCAAGGTTGTTTTTATGCTGTAAATTGAAAAGGAATCCAATTTTCTGGATTGAAGATTTTGCCTGTGGGGATTAAACAGCTTTGCTCTAATTGTTCCCCCTTTATTTTTAAGTTCTTCATATTTTCATCCTCTTCCTGAATGCAGAACAATTATTTGACTGAAATTTATTTTCAGCAACAATACTAAAAAAATCCTTTGAAGAAGCTTAAAATAACACAGAAAATATTGAAAGGTTAATGGCCTTGACTCCTATAGTTATTTAAATTTATGGAAGAAAACTAAATAGAGTAATCTGTCTGAAAGGGCTTCTGAAAGATATTTTTAATGAAATAGAAATTCATTCATCCAGCAGGTAAACATTCCATTTTGGACTATGTTTTGTAAACTGGAGAAGGTTTTTGTAACCTATGTCAGCAAAGCATCGTTCATTACTTGGGAATTGTCTTAAGGAACTGGATTTTTCAAACCATTGATTGCACAGTGCTGCTGAGTCACATAGGAAATTATGAGCCTGAATCCTGTAAGATGCCACCAGGTCCAATAAATGTTGTTTTTCTTCTCTCGTCTCTTTCAACACATCTGCACATTCGTCGTGGTTTGAAGGTCATCCAGCTGCCATATGAGTAATCATTGCTAACCTTTCCTATGATTGATTCTAGTTTTCCTTTTTTCACTTAATTAATAATCCATGCAAAATTTTGTTTTTTCTTTTTGCACTCTGGTTTACTGATTAGATGATAATAACACAAGTTACAATTAAGAGTACTGCCTTTTGTTCAATTACCCTGGCTGCTAAAATAAGCTACAAATACCTACAAGACTTAATCTAGTCAGAACACTGTCTTTTCCTAGAAAGGTACTAAATGGTTTGTGCTGATTTTTGTAGTGTCATTAATAGTTTGCAAGAACTATAAATGTGTTACAATATACAGAAGCCAAATGTGGTTTTTTGTTTGTTTTGTTTGTTTAAACATTATTAGGACTAATGTTCTAGTGTAAGAAAAAGAACCAGAAATATCAGGCAAAAAGAGTGAGTGACTTCCATTGCCACTTCCTTCTCTGATCATTTCTTAAATAAGGGTCACATTTTCTTCACTTTTGTTCAGCATCTTCTATGGACATTGGTAAATTTTCCCACCAAGGATCCAACAAACTATACATTAAGTAATATATTCAAAATCTCTACTTTTTATCCAAACTCTTGCTCACACTTCCTTTGCCTTCTAGATAGATCCATGCATGTATTCCACAAGTTCTTGAAGAACTACAAGTTGATATATCTTCTCTATGTCCTCCAACTTATTTCTTCTTTATCTAAGTCTATTAGTGGTTCATAAAATCAGGAAATTTGGAATCTTCCTTCTCACTCTCATCATGTCACTAAAATTTGTCAAGTATCCCTCCAAATATTTCTCAACTCCAAGTTCCAGGAACTCACAGCATTTGAATTGTTGGAGTAACTTAACTGATCTCTCTGCCTCTTCCATCTCCCTTTTTCATCAAACAAAACAAATCAGATGAATTATTTTTTTAGAACTCAGGTATAATCACACATGTAAATCCCATGGTTAAAAGCCTCTTACAGCTCCCGTGCTACTACAGAATAAATTTCAAAATCTTTGTTATAAAGTCTTTCTTTATTAATAAGAGTTTATATTTCCAGTCACTTCTCCCATCTTTTCTTTTCCCCCCTACCTGTACCCATTTCTGTGTTATGGAATCACAACTTTTGGAGCATATTAGAATTATTTGTAGAGTTATATGAAAATGCAGATTGCAAGATCCATGAAGCTAAATCTTCTTAGTAGAGTTTGGCAATCACTCTTCTCACTAATAATCTACCCAGAAATATGATCATAGGGTTTAGTTCCCATCCTTCTTGTCCTTTTAACAAATTTCAACTGAGCCTTTAAAACCTTGCTCCAATAATCTCTTCTTCAGGTCTTTCCTGCACAGCCCAATGGAGAAGATTTCTTAGTCATTGTGTCCATGAGACTTTCAATATTTTTGAAGTTGCATTTATGAATTATTTGTGTAAAAGCCACATCTACAATCCCCTTTCTTGCTCTGTGATTCCCTGTAGTTATTTCATCTTCTGATATATTGTATATTTTACTTTTTTATTCTTCATGTTTATCTTCCTCCTCTTCCACCCTCACACACGTACAACAGTGTATACTACAATGGGCAGAAATTTTCCCACTTCTTATAAAATTAAAATATCGAACATATAATAAAGCCCTTAAAGAATTGTACAGTATTTCCCTTACCTTTACCACCAAGTGTTAGTGATTGTTAAATGCTTTCACTATTTGTTTTATCAATCTAGAAATAGAGACATATTCTTTGAAATTTTATATAGTAAATATAGAAAATATCTTCTAATTTTAAATAATTATCTCACAAACACACCACTTTATCACAAAAGTGAACCCATGAAAGGGTTTAAGGATTAAACCTTTTAAAAAGTCAATCTGATGTTATTTCTTTGAGGAAGGCAATATCCCCTAAGTGAAAAAAATTTCTGAAACCCTTGATAGTAAACTGTATATATCATGACACTTCTCTTCTACGTATATCAGAATGCATAGATTAAGTAAAAGTTATTTTACTTAATTGCAATGACTATCACACCTAGAAAATTACTAATACTCCCTTCATAATGACGAATATTCAATCCAATATCAAATTTTCCTAATTTTCAGTACTTAAGATTTCTGTATGTTTTCTACCCTCTGTATCCTCAACAGCCCAAACAGTGCTAGACACATAGTAACCACTCAACAAATAACTTTTAAATGAGTCTGTTTCCCTGATTAAACTGAGCTTCTTGAAGAACGAAGCTTTGTATTATTCATTTGTTAATCCTAAAGCCCTAATGTGACTGGAACGTCATTAAATATTCACACAATTTAACTGAACAGCACACATTACATAAATTATAGTTTTGAGAGTTGAAATGACATAGACTTAATGCACAATCTGAGAAGAAATAATTCAGGAAAGGCAAGGAAAGCTAATGTTTCTGAAGAAGAGTGAGGGTGAAGGTTGAAAAGTCGGCCTTGTAGGAATCAGCTTTTACACTGAGTGAGATGTAAAGCCATTGGACGGTCTTGAGCAGGACTCTCATTATCTGTCTTACCAAATACTTGCACCGTTTTAAGAATAAGATGTAACGAGGGACGGTTTGTAGCAGAGAGACTGTTTAGGAAGCTATTGCAATGCAAGATAATGATTTGGGGATGGGAGTAGGGCACTCCTGGTACTAAGAAATGATCAGGTAACAGATATTTTGAAAGTAGAGACAACAGGTTTGGTTGATGGATTAAATGTGGGATATGAGGGAAAAAGAAGGAAAAAAACTGACATAAAAAATTTGGACCCAGACTCATTCAAATGATAGGGGGAAAACTACATGTACAAGAGTTTAGATATGTTAAACTTGAGATCTTCATAAGCCATTCAAATAGAGGTTTTCCAGTAGACAATGTGGTATGCAAGTCTGAGATATTGGAAAAAAATTCTGCACTAAAAAATATAGATTTGGTAGTCTAGGTCATATACATATAATCATATTCAAAAAGACTGGTCATTATCACCAAAAGAGGGAATGTATATGGAGAGAAAGAAAAAGAACTAAACTCTAAGGCACTTCAATATTGAGAGCCTGGGAAGAAGAGGAGAAACCAGTAAGAGGAAACTGAAAAGCAGCAACCAAAGGCATGGGGAGGGAATCCAGGTATGTGGGGTCCTAATGACAAGGGGGAAAGTATATCTAGAAAAAAGGTCTTAACTCTGCGAAATGCAGCTGACACATTGAATCCTGAGAACTGAACACACACGCTTTTAGCGGTGTGAATACTGTTGGTGATCACAGCAAGAATGAATGTCATGATGGGGACAATCTTGAAGGAAGTTTAGGAGGTAAAAAGAAAAAAACAAAGAGGTGGTACAATTATTTTAAAAATGTAAATACAGTTGTTTAATCTCTTTTACAGAGATCCAATAGGATTTGTACTCTTCCAAGTACAAGGGCTGGAAGTAACACTCTCTTTTTCTTCTGACTTTCCCATTCAGAATTCAAAGGAACATTCCTATAACACCCCACAGCATAAATTCCCCTCTCACTTCCTAGTTCCACTGTTGTGTGGCCTTTTGATCACCTCACTTGTGTAATGATTTATCCTCTCTCATCTGACTCCCTCTTTAGAAAACAAAAAGTTATCTTGTTTACCTCTATGTCCAATTACCATATTCGCTATTTCCAGAGCTCTGTATCTATTTTTTCTTACTTAGAAATCAAGCTCTTTCAGTCCCTTTCTCCCAACTAATAGACTCTGTCTGCTCTCTAATAAATCTGTTAACCCTGGCTAAGAGGTTAACACACTTCATATAATCAGAAAATAGAATGAAGAATCTTTGTATGCATGTATATAACAGGGGCTGGAGTAAGTGGCAGGCAAAGAGCAAATCAAACTGGAGATAAAACTCCAGAGTAAATTAAATTTCTATTAATAAAAAAGAAGAATTAGAAAATGGAATTTCATACCAAAGTCTTCTAGGACACACAAGTGGGGACAACGACACTATGATCATCACAGACTTGGGCTAATCAGGTGACAAGGATCATAGTGAAAATGAGCCCATTGGCATAGATGCGCTGGCATGAAGTGCTGCTCGAATTGCTTTCCTCATGGCACTTCAAGTGGCTATGGCTTATTTGTTGCATAAAATACTACCAAAAACTCCTCCGTATGCTGGGAATTCATGATCATAGTGACAAGTTCAATATAAACAAAGCATCTGTTTTATAAAGCGCTCTGTTCTGGGTTACTAGAAACACTGATTTCTTCATAGACGTTATGACCCTTTGGTGACGTGACAGTTATAGTCATAATATGAATCCTTGCAACACGCCGATGTGTCTGTGATAGATTTATGCATTTTTCGCCCTGGGTTAGCTTACACCAAGTGCTTCCATGTCCATTGCCAGCCCTGTCTCAATGAAAGCACATGACTCATGATCGGTGGCTCTGAGTCATGCTCTGAAGTTACATGAATTAGTCTTAATTTGGTGTTTTTCAGTTATCAGTATAAAATGTGCCTGCTGAGAGCTTTGTTTTCTTTTCCTTCCTAGCTCTTAGAACTCCCTTAATTGGTGGTTGATAACTTCCACAATGAGTATTTTAAACGAAGGAGTGAGAGTTGACCCAATGACAAACAAGAAGCCAAAACAAACTGGCAAGGAATAGAAACTACACTATGAAATGTATTAGTACTGGAAAAAACAGAGATTTTTGTAGATTAATCATTTCTTGTTTGCTTTTATTATAAATCAGTTGACTTCACTATCCAATTATACATCATAAATGAAGATGACAAATGTGCAGAATTCTATAGGTAAGGGTGGGGGAGAGTCTTGACCATTTTATGTGACCATACGCATGTCTCTGAGATTAAATTTTTGTACCACCAAAAAATTGGACTAAATGAAAGGATGCCATTCAAGAAGTGCTTCTGCTACATCCTAGTGCACCAGACAAAAACATCAAGATACTAACAACATTTTATGTCTTGACATTATTTAGTATTGAAAGAACTTTATGAACTATCACTGTCTGAGAAACTGAGAAATATGCCTAGACTCAAACTATCTGTTTTAGAAAATATGTAGACAATACTCCAAATAATTTACTTGTATGTTAGAATAGAAAGCATTTAGGAGGATCTTGAAAGTGTGCCGATTATATCTTTTAAAATTATTTTTCTACTATTTAATCTTCACTGGTTTTCTGTGGGTTTTTTTTTTTTTTCAGTAAAGAAAGTTTAATGGTTGCTACATGATTTACATAGTTTCAGACTTTTAAGTAAGGAAATTTTTACAACCTGGGAATGCTACAGCTCTTACTTATCCACATTAGTTTTATACACAGTTAAGACGTTGTTATTTATTCTCAAAGGACAAATTGGAATTAATATGTATTTGTTGCTATAGCATATTGCGTTTCTTTTCCTGAAAATTCATCTACTTTTGCTCTATATCAAGTTATGAATAATGAGAAGGTCAAATGTTATTTAGAATCCAAGATAAAGCTAGTCTGTGGATCCATACTTTTTCATAGATGTTAAAGATGGGACTAATTCAGAATTAGTTTGCTCTTGTATAAATATACACTAATTCCACTTTAACAAAAGTATATCCAATTCTCTTTTCTTTATTCCTTCTTCCCTTTACTTTTCCTTTGAACAGTATTCATGAAGTTTCAACTATTGTCTAGGCACTGTAATAGATATCATAGATAAAGCAATAAACAAGAAAAACAGATACATTCTTTGATCTCATGGACCTTAGATCTAGCAAGATGACCAGCTATTAAAGAAATCCTTATACAATCCCAACTGTCAGAGTCATATAGAAAAGTATAATGAAATATACATTAATCTGTGAGTCAGATATCCCTGAGGAAATGACCTTCTTAACCTAAAGTTTAAGGATAAAGCCAAATATTAAGGAAAAGATTTGGGGCTGGAAACATTTTAATTTAAAATTTAGTTCATTAATCTGGATTATGAAGAAGAATGGACTGTTCAGTCCTTCCCTTAAACTCAAACCTGGAGATACCATTAAGTTAAAAAGAAATTTGATCATACACAGGATCTAAATCAAAAATGCTGAAAAGCCTATAGAGAACAAAAAGGTAGGTTAAGTGTGACAAAACCTTGAGGAAAGCTTTCTACTTCTGTACATTTCTCTTCATATATCTATTGGCCGTAACAGGTTCTACTCTGTCATACTGGATTGAAAGATAAGACAGAAAACATAAGCTCCAGTCTAGTGTCTTCCACATGTGGCAGTTGATCTGGGCATCTCTGGACCCCATGAGGTTAGGAAGATCAGACTAATCGCTTAGTGCAGAATTACTAGGTAACTTTCCATCACTGAACCCCTGCCCATTAACCCACAAAAGGGGGAGGTAGCACCCAGAAAAGAGCAGTATATGGCATGGGTTGAAGGAGGGCAGGTTACAAAATGCAATACCAGAGGCACTTTTTCTTTTGTGGCCACACCTCTCCAACACACACCTTATTTTTAGCACAGGTATCGTCAATTGGGATCTAAGCTCACATCCCTGCTTTCAGAGTCATCAGCAGCACAGAGGATGGAGGTCTCATGAATATAAACACACAAGACAAACAAACATCTGTGTAAAAGTGCTGTGAAAGAAAGACTCAACCTATCCAGGAGAAAGCAAAATTAATGAACCATATTAAAATGTGAATAATATCCTTATCAGACCATAAGGTCTAATGAAAGCATCAAGCAGTTAAGATCACAACAGAGATTTATGTATGAAAAGTAGGATATTGAAATTAAAACTTAATTTCAGAGCGTTTAAGAAAAGAAAGTATCAAAAATGGTTTTAGAGAAGTTGACAAGTAACTCCTTTGATAAGTATTGAGATTCCCATACAAAGTGAAAAAGATTTTTTTCTATTCAGTCACTGGATATATTCTGAACAATTCCCAAATCTCTCTCATTCCTCAGCAGAAATAAAACAATCATTTTTCATAAGTGACACAGAAAGTTCATAAACACATACTGTATAATTATAATACGGGGAGTATATAGCTGAATATTTGAGCACCTCTTCAACATCACTAAGTTTGATTTTTTTAATAGAAATAGGATAAAGAGGCCTCCCTGGTGGCACAGCGGTTGAGCGCTGCGCTGTGGAGCTGTCGGCAGCGCGCGATGCGAGCTCAACGCCTGGCTAGGGAGAATCCCACATGGTGTGGCAGACCTCTCCTGCCTCGCCCGCTGCTCCCCTCAGCAGTGTATTTCTGATCTGCCTGTTCTGCTCCCCACTCTGTCTCTGGTGAACCCTCTCGCCGCCCCATGCCTCTGTACTGTACCCCAGCTTGTATAAATAAATCTTTAAAAAAAAAAGAAATAGGATAAAGAGCATGTTATTGTAGTACTTGCTTTTTCATATAAAATGCATACTTTGAATATATATAACATATACTCTCATGTCAGTTCTTATAACTTTTCTCTCCTTTTTAAGAGTAATCGTCTTGAATTTCTTCATTACAATTTAAAATTATAAACTATATGCTCATTGTAAAAAAATCAAATGTAACAAAAATGTATACAGAGCACAGCCAAAATATCTCTTTTCATCTGTCCATCCCTTTTCCCTTTCATCCATTTACACATAAACACATGTATATGTGTACATGTATATATGTGTGCACATGTATGTGTAAACATATGTGCAGTTCTAGTGTTGTGAATTCTAGATAGACTGGTAACAGAAAAAAAGAGGCTTCCACTCAGATAAGTAATAAGAGAGGAAAGGATTACGTTGCTTTCCATTCCAGACTGTAAATGTGAAGTCTTGTGCTGGAAATTGAATGTAAGTAGAATCAGACTATATATGTGACCCCATGGCTCATATTTTTCACTGAATAATACTTCTTGGCAACCATCTCAGATCAGCATATGGAACTAACTTACAGTATTGATGAATAAGATTCTCAGTTTTACCATAACAGTCCAGCGAGTGTTTAGGTCTTTCATCATTACTATTTGAAATTCTAGTTGGTTGAACCTTATTTTAAAGATAAAACCATGTGTTTGCTATAAATATTTTTCTGAATAAGAAAACAGAAACAATATACAAATATCTGTCTGGAACAAGCAGTAGCAAACTCTATACAGTATTTATTTTTTCTTTCTTTGCAGCTGATGGAGTTCAGTAATATTGCAGAGACATTCCAGTTTCCAGGCAGTTCTCAACTTTTCAAATACTCTACTTTAAAAACAAGAATGAATTATGATGAAATACCAAGTAATTATTTCCTTAAAAACAAGAATGAATTATGATGAAATACCAAGTAAGTAAATTTTACCAAAAAATGTGAGGGTATGTTTAGGGGACTTTCACAAGCACAAAGGAGATACACAGTTATGGTAACAAGTTTTAATAACTGGTACAATTCAAAAAGCAAACAAAAACCTCTGTATCATGTCCCAATTGATAAACTCATTCTTGTCCTGCCATTGGGAGTGCTAATGTTTCTGTTTTCAGATCGAAGTAAATACTGGTTGTCTAACCTGATTCTTATATGTTAAGTTTGCTGTTGAAATAGTGTGTAACTAAAATAGTAACCTATAAAAACATCACTTTAATGTTATCAAGCTTTATGATACAAAAGAATTTTCATATATTTTATTTAATCTTTATAACAATGTCATAACATCACTGCTGTTAGAAGAGTATGTGAAGAACTTGGAAATAAGGCAGAAGGATGACTATGTGTTCTCTCAAAGTCATGCTAGAGTACGTTTTAACAGGTGCACTCAAAAATGAATAAAATCTCTAAAGTGATTCACCTTTTTTTGACTACTCTTTATACAAATCAAAGTGTTAATTATATATCACAGGTTACTTTATATAGCTTTTGTCTGATAAATATGCAAATAATATGTCTGATTGAAACTAAAACCAAAGGATACGATTTAATTACCTTTAGGATATTTTTTCAAGTTTTCGTTTAACCTTAGAAATATGTTCAGTGCATATCAAAGCTCAATACCTCAAATATGATTTGAATCAGTTTACCATCTTCATTCCATAACTCATGTCAAATAAATCTTTGATATACAGTTACTCTTTACTTATTTAATATTCATGTTTTTAAATTCTTGAAAAATTATTCTTTGACATCACCATACTCATTTCAATTAACTTCCTTGTGTTGATCAGGAAGAAAGAAATATGGAAGTTATCATATACAAAAATAAAATAGGGGCACATAATAATCATTCGAATCAGCATGTCCTAATTATTAATTCTTGAAGCACAGCTATTTCCATGTCACAACATTCGGTAAAAACTAGAAATGTAACTATCCAGGCAACTATACAGAGCCACCATTTTAACTTCAAGATTTAACTTCAAGATAAACCAAATAAATGACTCTATAAAATAGAGAAACCAGCAAGTTCTTTAGTCATCAAGTCAAAAGCAAAACCTAACTCTGTAAGAACAAGGTCACTTCAAGTAGTACCTTTATTCTGCGTTTAGTTGTCATCTCTTACACTAACTTGAGAATTTTTTTATATTCCTTAAATTTCTTTTTATTCTTAGGGGAAAGCAACTTCAGACTCCCCTTACCTCTCTTTGGCCTGAATAGTATTATATCTACAAGGGATTAGCTTCTATCAATTACAATTTACTACATGGGATTAGAGAATGGATCCATACTCAAGGACAAATTGGGCAAAAGAAACAGATATCTTAAAGAAATTATGGTTTGACTTTAAAGGAGAAAGGGGAATGCAAGCATCCAATGACTTGTATCATAGAGCTCTTCTCTAACATCTTTGAACTCAGAATTATTTCATGTGAAATGTACTGCTCATGAGAAAAATTCCAAGTGGGAAGATAGAGTGGCAAGTATTGGCAACAACTTATTGCTGGTGACAGTTGTCCTTCAGACCCTCACGCAACTCTTCCCTTCCCATTGTTTGGTAATATGCTACAATAAATATTTCCTTATCAAAGCTCCTTTGAGTGGGAATTATGCCATTTGGGTCCAAAATATATATATTTTTTAGTAATAAAGCAGCGCCTTTGGTGATCTTCTCTATTCCTTTGTAGTAACTCATTGCCCATTCACCCCTCTTCACATAAAACAGTACCCTGTGATGAGGTTAATTTTCTCATTCCATCCTCTGCTTTGTGGATGGGCCATATTATATCTCATTATCTTGGTCGTTGTGATTTGTTTAGAAATGCACCTGCGACACTGAGTCAATGTGAGTCAGACTCAAGATTTTCATTCAACTTTGGGAGCAGATATATTTCCAGTGACATGACTTGACTTCTCAAGCTAAATTCAGCTAAATTCAGCTCTCCTCTCCAGGTATAAATCCCAATTCTGCTCATTAACTTCACTTAGTTTCTTATATCTAAATAGAAATCATCTACTATAATCTTCAGAGAGATTTTATGAATATTAAACCAATTAGACATTGCCTGACACAGACATGGTGCTCAATGATACTCATTGCTATTATTAATCTTTATATTAGTCATTTATTAAGTGAATAAATGCTCCTTTTTACTTGAGCCAGTTTCTTTTGAATTTCTGCCTCATGTAACAAAAAAGTCTTAAACACTACGGATCTCATAAAGATGATAGGAAATTATTCTCTTTCCTCCATGTAAAGCTACATACATATGTCCTCTATGTCATGGTACTCAGGGGAAGGGCATGACTCAGTTGAGAGTTAGAATACAGTCACAAGTAAATTCATCATGATCTTCTCCATAGAAACTTACTTCCTCCCTCTTACCCTCTCCTCCCCACTCCACAAGTAACTATGAAAGAGCTGTGTGCAGCTTCTTGGCTCTAAGAATTGTCTGGTTGATGACCCTGCTAAAATATTGGGCCTTACCCTCTGAGGGTTTGACTCAGCAAGTCTGAGATGGTGCTCACAAATTTGAATTTCTTTTTTTTTTTTTAAAGATTTTAAGATTTATTTATTTATACATACAAGCTGGGGTACAGACCAGAGGTGTGGGGCGGCGAGCGGGTTCACCAGAGACAGAGTGGGGAGCAGAACAGGCAGATCAGAAATACACTGCTGAGGGGAGCAGCGGGCGAGGCAGGAGAGGTCTGCCATGCCATGTGGGATTCTCCCCGGCTGGGCCCCGAACTCACATCGTGTGCTTCCGACAGCTCCACAGCGCAGCACTCAACCGCTGCACCACCAGGGAGGCCCTAAATATTTACTTATTTATGCATACAAGCTGGGGTATAGGCCAGAGGCTTGGGGCAGCGAGAGGGTTCACCAGAGACAGACAAGGGAGCAGAACAGGCAGATTGACTAAAATACACTGCTGAGGGGAGCAGCGGGCGAGGCAGGAGAGGTCTGCCACACCAGGTGGGCATCTCCCCAGCCAGGCGTTGAACTCGCATTGCCGCTGCCGACAGCTCCATGGCGCAGCACTTAACAGCTGTGCCACCAGAGAGGCCCACAAATTTGCATTTCTAGTAAGTTCCCATGTGATGCTGATGTTGTTGGTACCCGAACCATACTGTATGAACCTCTGTTCTAAAGCATGGAATCTTAAATAGAGAGTACAAGAAGGCATAAAGATACCTATCCCCTATCACATTCTGGGTAAACCATAGAGTAGCTTGTTGAAGATGAAAGGATTGACTGAATTAGTATCAGATATGTAACAGTGTGACAGATTTGCTTTCTTGATCTTTATTTAAACCATCTTTTCTGATTCTTCATATTACTTATGTCTCCTTAGAGCAAATATAAAATCACTAAAACTAGTATATCTATTATAATTCATTGAGTAAGTCGAGGTCATAAAAAACTATTAAAATACAGTAGGAAAATGATTGGTTAGCACCAATTTCATATGTGAATGCAAATGAATCACAACAAAGCCAAAATCAATCTATGTATAATTAACTAAAAGTAGAAGAAAGCTGTTACCTATGTTGAATTAAGATGTGTTGTCTGGCTTTTGTGAATGATATTTCTTTGCCAATGACTGCATGTGTGATTTGCAAAGTTATACAAGTTATTAAAAGGGAATTCTAGTGAAATAAAAAATTAAGAGGAACTCATAGGTCATAGAAAAAATACATAGAGTATTATAAACACATCGATTTAAGATACTGTTTTTTTTAAATGTCCACATATTTTTTTTCTCTAGGAAATGTAAATTGTAAATCTATTGACCCACTGCAACATTTTCAAAATACAAATCACACTGATTTAATAAACAACTTCTAATGGTCTACTCCCAAAATAATTAGGGAGAAATTATTTTCAGTTCTACTTGTTCATTTTTGAATTACTAGAATACAGAGAACCACTGAAACCAAACCAATATCTTTATCATCTTTGACTATTTGTTTTTGGTGATTTTAAGACTTAAGCCTATCCAGACAAATTTTTTTTACTTTTGTTTTTTAAAAAAAAGAAGTAAAAAAAGAAAATGAAAAAATAAAACTTTCCATGCTAAAACCTCATAGACCATAGACCACAGAAAATGTTAATGATTTAGTAAAACTACCCTAAATTTATGGGTTCGTTTAAATATAGAATAAGGCTAAGAGTAGTGGTACAAAAGCACCACTATGACAAATAACTGAAAATTTATCTTGATTTTATGCCCAGTACACATTAATTCAGGTTGAAACCTGCATAAGATGGAGTCAGAGGTGATGGGAAATGTTGGCATTTTCCCATAATTCTCATTGTCATACGTTGCTTGCTCCTATCTCTACTTAGAAGTCAAATCATCACACATCTAAGAGCTTATCCTTTCCTTAGCCAAAATAAGATTTTGACTAAATGACAAAGTAATTCAGGGTGCAGAGAGACGGGTAATTTGTTTAATTTTTGTGCATTTATTCTACAAGTGTATTACCAAAAAAAAAAATAACCTAAATAATATTTTGAAATATTATCTACTTGTAAATTTTCTGACATTAAAAAATCAATGTTTTTTTAAAAATTCCTGTAAAACATGTTAGAAAGATTAAATAAAAACAGATTTATTTACAATAATTGCAAAGCAGTGTAACAGACAACAATGGAAAAGGTAAAGTTAAAGGGGTGATCAGGGTCCAGAACATTCAGGACTTTTCTCCAGTAACCTGGAAGTCATGTAGCACTTAAGTGGAGCATGACATAGTTTGTATTTTCAAAGGACCCACTTTGAGGGCTGTAGAGAGAATGCTCTATGAGAGCAAAAGTGGCTTGGAAATCAGCTGTAGTCCAGGTAAACTGAGATGGAAATTTGATGTATGTTTTTAAAGTGCTTAGCATAGGACCTTGTGCCAAGTTAGTATTAATCAAAATTCTTAATCAAAATAACCCTATATTCATGTTTTATAATTTTACTCTAATTTCTCGTATTATATCAACAACTAGATATGAGGATAATTATGAATTTTTCTTATTTAATTTCACTTTATTTTTCTCAAGCTCAAAAAAATTCTTCCATAAAAGTCCAGGTTTTCACTATTGAACAGAGAAAGTAGATAGTATCAGAAGAACTTTCAAACAAGTCTTCAAATTTGCCTTAAATCTGCACTAATTCTTTCCTCTTGGTGCACAAGGAAGAGCCATTTCTTCTGTCTAAGGATAATCATTACATCAACTTTAGATTTTAGCTCCTCCAACCTTCTTGAGTCCCCAACCCCATCCCATCTATCCTTTCTATGATTACTTCTCTGATGTCCTGAATCATTTTTAGCTACTCACTTTTTCTCAGTATTAAGTGTCTTTGTCCCTCAAGTTTGGAAAGAATTCCAATTCTTTGAACTCTTCACTTCAAACTTTTTGAAGTTTGAATATATTTGGTCTCCATTTCCCTACTTCCTCCTCTTTTCTCAATCTCAGATAATAATTGTGCTGTAGGAACTGCCAAGATCACCAACATTTTGCTACCAGAAAAAATGGGTTCTTCTCAATCTTCTCTAACCTATCTTCCTGAAAACCTTTCACATTGTGGAGCAATCTTTCACTCTTGCAATGCTCATTTCTTTAATTCTATAAAATTACCCTTTTCGTTTCCACAAAATAATTCTTCCTGGTCTCACCGACTATGTTGGAGCATGTTATAATCTCCTAGAACAGATATATGATCATTTTAGTAGAATCCATAAAAAGATGCCAACCAAGTTAGGAAGTTTTAAAGACAGCTATCAATATCAGTTTTGTGACTCTTCAAACTTTCAATTATATTGATAATGAATATTTAACGATGATTTATGGAAATAACTGGGTGCGAGCCCAATGTCCATTAATGGTGAAGGTCTCTGCTTCCATGGCTCAAACCTAGTAAAAAGTTTTCAAGGTTTCCATATCTCAAACCTAGTAAAAGATTTTCAAACCTAGTAAAAGGGCTTCAAGGAAATATTTTTAAAGGCTCACTATTGTCATCTCCATTTAGGGAAGCATAGGAGATTGGTGCCTGACACGCTGTCAAGAATTTCAAAATGGAGTGAGAGATAGTCTATATGCTAAGTGATAAACTAAAGTAGAGGAAGCTGATTTGGAATCAGTCCACACTCCCAGAATGTATTAGAGCAAAGGCAATGTAAGGGTCCCCAAAACCAATTAGTGGGGGCCATGTATGACAACAAACAGAAGTGGAGTTGACTTGGGTCCTTTGTAACAAGGTCATCATGGAGTGGGGGGAAGGGGAGGTAGGAGGAAAGGGGTGTCAGCTTCAGTGTAGAGAAGTTAAAAGTCATCTCCAAATTTTCAGCGTTTGAGGGAAGTGTATGCAAGTTGCAAAAGGACAATATTTCATCTTATGAAAAGAAAGAAAAGGTGAGAAGCTCTCATAAGAACACAAGAAAGCACTCTCAATAGAATCAACTTTAGAGAAGGTTGAGGCCTAGAAACCAAGAAGCTAGTATAGGCTAGTTCCTTCCAATTAAGAATTTTTCTGTCCTCTTCCATCTTCTCTGTCCCCTGAAGAAACAGAAACAACAACTAGTAAAAGGGTAAGGAGATAAATTACAAAGAGAAAATTATGTATCCATGCTGGTTCCCCTGCAGAAATTATTACTGGGGTAAAGGGATAGCATTTGTAGTGAAGGGAATTGGAAACTGACTTATGAGGGACATGTACTATCATTTCTGATTTAGAACACATTTGCAATCCATTTTTTTATAAAGGAAAAGTCAATTTTTGTCACAATTTATCACAAGAAACACAGATGATAAACAGAAGACACTGATAGGAGTAAAAAATACATCATGCAGTGCAAATTCACCTACAAAATATGTTGCCTTTTAAACATATAATATAAAAAATAAGAAAAACAATATAATCAAATAAATCATTGATAGCATCATCCAATATGCTGGATCCCACCAACAGCTTCTGAAAACCAAAGGATAACTCATTTTGGAGAATGGGAGATTGTACCTGCATTTTGTTGCAAAGAGCTCAGGACACCAATAGAAGAGGGAAATAGAGGGCTAAGTGGTAATAAAGACTCTATTAAACAAGAGTATAGTTGTGTGATGAAGGGCAATGGAAGCCTGGACTGCACCACTCCCAGTTAGCTAGTAGATTGAACTTTGGGGTTTTTTGCTACTATGTGATGAAGCCTGAGCCAGTGCCTGCCTCACTGCAGTAACTGCCTTTGTTGTTTTGAGCAGTGCTCCTTGGATTACTGTGGACGCATATGTAAAACTGAAAAGCAGAGGAGCACAAGTAAGGGACAGATTCAAACCCTAACGCCAAACACTGCTATCCTGGCAAAGTATTCAAACACAGAAAGTGACAGCTTAAGAGTTTCCCATGACTACACAGCAATTATAAACTATCATTAAGGCACTCAATTGTAAAACAGTAATTACAGTGTAGAAAAGAAGGAAGAAGCAGCCATCTTCTCATGTAGCAATGTCAACAGAAAGGACAGCAGAGGACTGGTGGTTTGGTTAAAATGATTCCTTTTGAGGAGACAGACTGAAGCTTGGGGCAAAACACAATTACAAGACTGAAACAAGGCAGACATGTCTAGATCTAATGAGGGTAGACTACACAGCATCGTTCAAGGTCATTAAAGATGCTCCAATTCTTA
This sequence comes from Scalopus aquaticus, assembly GCA_004024925.1. Taxonomy (NCBI): domain Eukaryota; kingdom Metazoa; phylum Chordata; class Mammalia; order Eulipotyphla; family Talpidae; genus Scalopus; species Scalopus aquaticus. The sequence continues at coordinate 406,207 of PVIJ01000023.1, read as the reverse complement.
GCTTAGATAACATAGCTTTTGTGTGGATGATAAATGCCACATATGATGATTTAGCTTGAGATTAGACAGATAAGTAGATGCTTGATAGATAGATAATAGCTAGCTAGCTAGATGATAGATCAGAAAGATAAAGCAATAATAAAAATATAAGGATTAAAACAACACACACATATTCAGAGTGAATTCAAACATATGGATTTTAATTGCTGAGCAACATTAAAAAACACACACACACAAATTGCTGAGCATGGTGGTGAGTATTTGGCATGTAGCTTTGTCAGGAGCCTGTGTTTGGGACCAGAGTGAGCTGTTCCGATGTCATAGATTTGCCAGTCATACCTGTGCAATTTAAAGTGACCATAGAAGAAAAATAACACTATCAGTGTTTTCATAGGAACAGGAGATCACCGCCTTTCAAATTTTAAAGGGTAACAGGAGACAACATCAATTCTTATGTGTTCAATGTGCCAATTACACTGCCATGCATCTGGCACACAACTTTAGCTTTATAAATATCATCACAGTTCTAAGTATGTATTTGATGTCTACTTATTCGATAATGACTTATTTATCCTTAGACAAGTGTTCAGTACATCATTCTTCCATGAGTTTTTGATTTATTTTTCTATTTTTCAGGCACACCATGTCCAATATTATCTCTTAAATTTTGCTCCTGCCTTTGTTCCCCCTTGTGAGATCTTTACCACTTCAATTCATGAAGCTTAACAGTATCAATTCTCGTTAGTTTAAAGGGCAATCCCAAATCGTTCTTTCTCCATAAATTGCTCTTTAGAATTTTAGGCACCACTGGTCACTGCCTTCTCTTAACTTCTCTATATTCTCCTTTTCACAATTCACATTTTCTTATGTTGTCTTACCTTCCCCCCAAAATATTCTAAGATCTTTTTGAGTAGAGACCAACTGTTATTTTTTTGCAGTTGACTGAATTTTAAAACACCATTTCCTAAAAATATTTTCTTAGCGTCAGACACTAGAAATGGATTAATAAGTATTTTTGATTTGTAAAATAATGTGCTCTGCATGGCATTTTGGACATAAAGTATATCAGTCAATAATATTTTAATATGTGTTTTATAGCATCTTTTTTTATATTTTATTTTATTATGACAGAAAAGAAGCCCAAATAAGGTTGTGCTGCACTTAAATTTCTGTAGGTTTTATTGGCCAATTTCATAGCTTCTGGGCCTGTGCATTCTTTGTACATTTTTCAGACTATTGTTAGGAAACAATCTTCAGTATTTATTTAGTACCTGAAGTAAAATTTTTTCTTTCTTTTCTTGACCCATTTCTTTGTGATCTCTTCCTCTATTTTTCTCCTTTGTTATTCTTTGTTATAGTGAAAAGAGTGTTCATTATAACCAATAAAGTAGTTTCAAATACATAATATTGGAAATTAATACAAAAGAATGGCTTGAAGAAAACATGCTAAAATGTTAACAGTTATTCTGTGGATATAAATGGCAACTATGAGCTCTTTATAAATTTATTTTTAATTGTTCAGTATAAACATGTTTATGTGTATAATATAGATAATCTCTGGGGGTTAATTACATGAAATGTATATAGCTTCCTTCCCTTTTACTGAATATTAAACCTAAATAGCATAAATAAATCCTAGCCTTATTTTAACTTACTCGTCTTACACATCTTCATAAGTATGCCAGAGGGGAACCAGGACACATTATTTTAGTAACATAGCTAACCATATTCATGATATTTAAAAAGATTATTCATAAAGATCCCCAGTAATGCTTTATTCCTTTGATTAACGAAACACCTGGCTAAGCCAAACCATTTTTTAATCAACCATGTTCAGAGACAACCCGCCCAAAGAGCTGATAACATCAAAAATAAATGTTTCAGTTGCTTAAATTAATGCATTTAAAAATACCTGCAGGCATCTCAAAAGGCATTTCCACCAATAAAATTACAGAATTACTGGGCCATGTTCACAGTTGTTTAAGTATGGCGCACCAATTGTGTTTTCATCTTAATTTTAAAATCAGGGTATTAAATTGTACACACTATTAAAGAAACATAAAAATAGCTGTGTGATTTTAAGAAAATCATAAAACATTAGTATAATATGAATGATTGATTATCTGACATTCTTTTCCAATATATTAAGTTGCATTATTTTAATTGACTTCTAAAGTTTTCTTAATAAAACTTCTGAAGTGTAATCCCACATTTATAATTGTCTCTTACCTCTGAGCCATGTCTTACCTCTCTTTGTTTTGTTTAATTCTTTTATTTTCTCTGTGTGTGTGTTAAATTTCTATCTCTTTGAAGATACTACATACTTTGAAGTTAAGCCTGAGAAAACATTTGTTTTATAAGCCAAGAACTAATCTGGGAGAGATAATCATAATTATATGTGATAGTAAAAAAGAGTCTACATTCTAGCATAACTATCTCATGCACATAGATCTTACCCCCTCAGTTTTTTTTACTCCCATGTGAGAACTATGGTATAATGTCTTCCTCCTTTCTCTCATGAAGTTCTTCACAGTGAGAGAAAAGCTTGCAGTATATAGAAATTCTAAAATATGCTCAGGAATTAAGAACTGAAAAATAAAGTTATAAAAGGTTAAAATAATTTGAGCTGACAAAACTGCAATGAAAACTATAAAAAAGAAGGCCTCCCTGGTGACGCAACAGGTTTAAGTTTCAGCCTATGAGGCTATCCACATCCACTGCAGCACTAGTGAAATCTCCTGCCGGGGAGCTTCCCACATGGTGCAGCAGACCTCTCCTGCCTTGCCCGCTGCTCCCCTCAGCAGTGTACTTCAGTTGATCCTCCTGTTCTGGTCTCCACTCTGTCTCTGGTAAACCTCTCACCTCCCCCCGACACCTCTAGCCTACACCCCAGTTCTTGTATGCATAAATAAATAAATTTTTTTTTTAAGAAACTTATTAAAAAGTAATAGTGGAATTATCCAAAGGCATACTTTGAGGCATTCTAGAAGTTTCCTTTTTACTAATTACAGTAAAAGGATAAACCATAATTAGCACTGGGGCCTCCCCAGTGGCGCAGCGGTTAAGCGCTGCACTGTGGAGCTGTCGGCAGCGGCAACGCGAGTTCAACGCCCAGCCAGGGAGAATCCCACATGGCGCGGCAGACCTCTCCTGTCTCGCCCGCTGCTCCCCTCAGCAGTGTATTTCTGATTTGCCTGTTCTGCTGCCCACTCTGTCTCTGGTGAACCCTCTCACCGCCCCACGCCTCTGGCCTGTACCCCAGCTTGTATGTATAAATAAAAAATAAATCTTTAAAAAAAAACATAATTAGCACTGGGATATCAAAATGTTTGGTTTTCATTATTTCCTATGATGATCTAAATAAAAACAGTGTAATAAAAAAGAAAATATAAATCATATTTTTAGAAAGTTACAATCTTGCCTTCCCCTACTTTTCTTTACTTTTTCATGGTTATGTGCATAATAGAGCATGTAAAAAAAAAACTTCACCTTTTTCTAAACCTCAAGAACTATTTTATTAGGTTTGTGGCATTTTTTCAGCATTTTCAGCACTGTTTTCTTTTAAATCTTTTATAACATGCTTCTCGATACTAATATCATAGCAGCCCCAGAAATAAAAGTGGAAAGGCAAATGCTAACATTTGTATATAGATGATACAGATTTACTGTTTTGAAATATAGCAAAGTTGGAATTTTGAAGTTTGGAAATAAATGTCCTATCCATTTATAGGACTACTTTCTGGAAAGCTTAATGATCATAAAAATAAAATGTCTTATCTGTAACATAGGCAATAGTAACATTTTAATGAAGACTTTGTATTCTGTGATTCTTTATGATTGATATGATTAAAGTTCTTAAACTAAATGAAAAGGCAAATATCAATCTTGAAATAGATTAATCTGTTTCAACCTATTATATGGGCTTTGTAGATAGTAATCCATCAAGGGACAAACCACATCCCTATTAAACTTTAAGCTAAAGACAGCCTCTCTCCAATGATTAGATACTAAGGGAAAAGGCCTGGCCACCTGATCTTAATTCAGGACAATTCTGAAGGCACCACTCAGGTCTGGAACCCCCTAAAACATGGCTCTTTGTCTCTGTTACAACTTTAGCACAGTTCACACTCTCCTTAGTCTAAATCTGCTTTCTTCACTCGCTCATAGGTGTTTTTGAGAATACTTCCCAATAAACTCACAGCACACAAATCTCCATCTCAGAATATGATTCCAGGGAACCTGACCTAAGAAAACTACATACCATCTTCTTTGTTTTTCTGGTCATATGGAAGAATTGCACTTCCTAATTCTCTTATAGTTAGGTGAAGCTTAATGACTAACTCTGGCCAGTGGGCTGTGAGCTCAAGTGGTATGGCTTCTAATCCTAGGCATTTAACCGTGTGAGTTCTTCACTATCTCTCATTTCCTTCTCAGAGGTCTCACATGTCACCCATACTATATCTGATGATGAAACGAGAACACCAGTGGTGAAGGCTGGCTAGCTGGGTGAGAAGAACATCCCCATCCCCACCTTCTACTGACCTATACTGAATATACAGTGTGTGAGATAATCAAACCTCTATGTCATTCTGCAGAGCCTAGCCTCTCTGGGCTAAAATAGTGTCTGTAAACATACTCTTCTCTTTGGGTGATATACTTTCTTGGAAATGAAAGTTAATCAGTTTTATGGATTGAATTTCTTCATACAAAATGGAACCAGAAATTCTCTGATATTCATTTTTGTGACTAAGAAAATTTCTCTCCCCATCTTCCATTTCTTCCCTCATCTTTGGATCATCAAAATATTATTATATTCAAAATATTGGAAGATGATTAAAGATTTTTTTGTAACTTTGGCAATTTCAGATTTTATATTACTCAGTTAAAAGAAATGGAGATAATACAAACTTAGAGTTATTATGAGAATGAAATGAGATATTTGAAAATCCTTATTATGTTGTAGACAATAGCATTTCCTTTCTGTCTTGCTAGCCTGAAACAAAAAATAAAATGTCTGCAAAATACCTAACTATTAACCAGTTTATTAGGGTGTTTCCACATGGATAATCTCAAAAAAAGAATCCTTTTAAACTCAAAGTAAATAAAGCATTTAGTAATGGACATCAAGAGCATGGTTTATTGCACAGTGAATAAACAATGTCTGCAGAGCTGTACACTTTACAAGTAGGAATTCAAACAGATTTGTAAATAAAATAACTTGTAATTTTCAATTATTTATTCCTCATTTTCTTTCTCTTATTAGAGTAACTCAGGTCTTTTATCTTTTACCCTGTTGTAGAATACTTCTGTATTTAGAACAATATATTGATGATTTATAATTGATTTAAACCAGATTTTTACAAACAGAAATAATGAGGACCAGAAAGACATTATAAATAAGTAAAGTAGACATCATTTCTTTTAAGTAACAGGACGGGAGGAAGTAGACAAAAAGGTAAATGAAACAAGATTGGACTTGAGTAGAGTCAAATAAAGCTGTGAAATAGATTCATGGGTAATTATTTTACTATTCTAGTTACTTTTCTGTGCTTGTAATGTTTTATAATTAAAACCTTTTTAATTGAAGAAATATTTGTTTTGCCTTAATTCTACTGTAAACATAAGAAAATGAGCATAATGGTAAAAGATTATCTCCCATCCATTGGGTGGGTGCGGGGCGGATTGGTAGTGACTGTGGCAGACAGCAGACTACATGCCCACTAACAAAGACAAGAGTCCTCAGCACAAGGCTATGGATACTATGCATGACGGCAAGGAGTTTGCAATCCTAGATCATCTGATGTTTTCAGAAAACTGGTAAATTGAGATAAGTAAATAAGAGGTCATCAGTGATAAATTTTGGCATCTAATGCAATTTACTTTTCAGTCACTCTGTGGACAGGTCCTACATGCAACAAACAAAAACATGAATTTTGCCACCCCTAGTTTATAATGAGCAATCACAGCACCATAACAACTGATTTCCTCATCACTTACAAGGAATACATTTATAAAACACCAGCACCTATGCCTTATGGAATAAGGCCAGGAACTCTCATTTTGGCCTATGTGCCTTTGATTGTTCCATTGCTTCATTTCCAAGTTCTCTTTCTGTTCCTAATCTTCCATATGGACATTTTGGCAGATTCCTCCCTACATATTCAGAACTTTGGAGTCTCTGGGTCCAATCTAGCTCTACTCTCAGCGAAAACTTTCATAAACCCTCATCCCTATCCAAATATCACAAGACTTTGCTTGTCCAGTAGGCCTGTTTGGTAAGAGTTGATTTGTAGTTTACTAAGTACAAAACACATATGTTTTCCTTATTTTCATTGAAAGTTAGCTTTCTTCTGACCTCACTGAACATGGAACCCCTTTAGATAGTAATATAATATTTGTTTATAGCCCATATTCAGTTAGAAAATCACTATCTCGCTAAATACAAACACAGCTAGTATTTGCCATTAAAACAACTCAGCCATTTCCTCTGCAGCCACATGTATGAATAATGATGTAATAAACTCTGAAAAATCATCTCATTAGTATTTCCAACTTATTTGCTGTTTTTAAGATTGGCTATAGTCATAAATGTTGATTTTAGGTAGATTTTATTTGTCTAAATGTTGCACTTTTTAAATAAAACTCAGTGCACAGATGTTAGATGCTTAAAATGTCACAGAAAAAATAAAAATAGTTTCATAGCAGTAGAGATATCAGAATTTTCTGTTCACTGATGCAAAATCTAATAGAATTACTTCCATAAATGTGTTTCTTCAATATTTCCCCTTCCTCACCCTAACCATGTGTAGATCAAATATAAACCCACATTTTATGTATTGGAGTAGTTTCAATGAAATAATGACTTTGATCAACATCTCTAGCATTTTAAATAATTTCCAACTAAACACACACACACATATATACCTTTATGTATGTATGTATGTATGTGTGAGTTAGGAATACATGAATAATATCTTTTGCTTATGATAAAAGAATAGTTAAATTAACTATATTTACTTTTTAACTCAATAGTAAAATTAAAAGAAAAACATTTAAAATTTTCTTAAATTATGTATCATTTATTCATTGGTGGCCAATCTGCCAATCCCCAGAGCTCAGCTACAAAGTCTTTCTGCCTTTATAGTCCCTGATGTTGAAGCATGTGTGGTAGCCTCTAGTACTCCCTAAACAAGACAAGGTTTTAACGCATATCTCATTTAGAGTTGGTTTGCATAGGTTATTTTTCTCTCCATTAAATATTTTTCTTAAACGCTATAAAAATTAAACAACAACAGATGTTCTTGTATAACAGAGTCTCAAAACATAACTGGAGGACTAGATCAGTGAAAAACCCATTAACAAGCTTTTGGATGTGCAGTCAGATTGTGTGTGTGTGTGTGTGTGTGTGTGTGTGTGTGTGCGCGCGCACGCGCGCATGTGCGTGCACATGTTCTAGTACAATTATTTGTAAATGTGTTATTTGTTTTCCCAATTTTCTGAAAGAATTCAATTTCATCTTATTTTGTTAGATAAAACTAGAAAATGAAAAGTCTCTACTTAATAAAATCCTTGGAACTTGAGCAAATTTACTGTCTTTACATTTAAATTAAACTGTTTATCAAATTGTGCACTTAAAATTAGGCAAAAGAAAAAAAGGCTGTAAGACAAAATAGAATGCGTTCGGAGAAAAAGACATTTTAGTTTCCATTAGAGAGTCTAAAATTATAGGGAGTTAGTTATTTTCTCTCTATTAAAAATACTCAGAAAATACATATTTATTTGCAATGGGGTAGTTTAGGCAAACTAATGTGTTTATTCTGGCGTGAATAACATTACTTATGAAAGCATGATTTAGCTTATGATTAAAAGTTATAAATGCCTTTAATAATTAAAAAATTAGAAATATGTCATTATTTTAGAGTCTTTAAGTTGACAAAGCCCTAGAGAATTTGGGTGTAGTAGTTAAAATCTCAAGCATCACAGTAAACATTGTATGGGCTAAGTTGGTTTTTATTTTTTCACTTTATAGATAAGATCTATTCTTGAGAGGCTTAGTGACAATTAAGATAACACAGATTTTTTTTTCTTATAGCCAAAATGATACTACAACCCATCTTTTGTCTATTACTTTACAGTACCACACAACTTCCTCCAAATCTCTACGAATTATAATAATAAAGGTTCATTTTTCTCATTGACTTGACATGTTGGCAACTATGAGTTGGCTTTTGTTTTGCTGTGTGTCTGCTCATTCTAAGACCTAGGTTAAAGAGGAAACCCTATTTGGAACATGATATTTCTATGATAAAGAGAAAAGGGAGGCTTTCCAAAACTAAACAATGCCTCTTAAAATTTTAGCTCAGATGTGTCATCTGTAACTTTCATTTACATTTACTCACCACTCAAAATCCACTGTCATATATTTACAATTTAATATGGTAAAACCTGATACAGTGGGGTAGGGGTATATAATCTTGCTACAAGGAGTTTAGCAGAGAAAAGTGAACAATGATATCATCTACCATAACAGATCCGTGACCCCCAGAACTGCACAGTGTCCCTTAGTAGCAGGGGATTGCTCCACTTCCTGGGGTCAGCAAAGCAGTGGGTCCTGAGGGCTTCCTGGTACAAACGCAAATCAGACTTGTAATTTTTGAGACACAGTGAAGATTTTATTGAAAATGTTAGGAAAGAATACCATTTTCCCTGGAGGCTAGAAAACTGAAATCACTAGGAGTAAACTAACCGAGCAAACATTTTTCTTATAACAATTTGTAAGGAAGGGCCTCCCTGGTGGCGCAGCAGTTAAGCACTGTGCTGTGGAGCTGCGGGCAGCAGCGACATGAGTTCGATGGCCTCCTGGGGAGATTCCCACATGGCTTGGCAGACCTCTCCTGCCTAGCCCGCTGCTCCCCTCAGCAGTGTATTTTGATTGATCTGTCTGTTCTGCTCCCCACTCTGTCTCTGGTGAACCCTCTCGCCGCCCCACGCCTCTGGCCGTACCCCAGCTTGTATGCATAAATAAATAAATCTTAAAAAAAAATTTGTAAGAAGTTACTTTTATAATGAAGAATCTTCCTAGATTAAAAATCAGTCTTTTTGTAGATTTTGATGACATGATTCACATTTTTAGTGATCATTGTGACTTCCTAAAATTCATTTCAATTCACTCCCATTAAGTAACAGGAGTAGTTTGGGAATAATTCTTTGTTTATTGAGATATGATTGACTTATGATACTAATTTCATGTGTCCAGCGTAATGATATGATAAATATCTTATTAAATGATCACCACAATCAGTCTAGCTAACATCTACCATCACAAATAGTTAGAATTTTTTTCTTATGATGAGAACTTTCAAAATCTACTCTCTTAGCAACTTTCAAATATGCAAAACAGTACTAATTAACGATACTCACCATGTTGTATGGGGGCATTATTCTTAATTCAATCTGCTCCATCTAAAAATAATCTCATTAACTTTGCAGATAACTGGTTCAAAATGGTCTGATTCCTGCCATCTGGTTCTGAGGAGAAGGTTGCTAGACACATCTGGAAAAGAGTCCTGTTTACTCCTAAAGGTAGTCATGGAAAACTATTCTCACTACCTCCCACAGAATGTGAACTTGAAGCCTGTGATCCCATTGGCCATGGCAGCCATCTTGAGAACATGACAGTCTGAGAACACATATGACATTGACAATGCAAAACTGAGAGAAAAGGAGAGAAATATTGTTAAAACCCTGATTAAACTTTGCTTGAATCTTCCTTCTGGATTTACAGTTATGTGAGCTAATAAAGTCGTTTGTTGTTTAGTCAGATTAAATTGACACCCATATACTTTACCTAAAAGCAACCTGAGAAAGCATTAGTCCTTCTCTTCCTCTCTATTTCCTCACATCACACCAAGAACCAAAGCTACAAGATTAGTATTGGTTCTCTAAGAGCGATAAGCAAATATCTATCTCTCTTCTTGAGTTCTACAGTGAAAAATGCTATCAAACAAGTCAAAACACATTCTCTATAAGCATATTTAAGTACAATGCATGAGGCATAGTTTTTGTTATTTTTCTGAATAAGAACTGATAGATTTGTCTTCTTTTACATCTAATTAATAAGATCCGTACGGCTAGAAATAAAGGGGAAAATAAAGTGATCAAATCACTTCTTTACAAAAGAATTGAAAAATGAAGTCATCCTCGTCAGATTACCACAGTCTAATGTCTTAGCAGTGAACACTTAGCCCCAAATCAGCAGGATAAATATTCAGATGAGTCAAGGAGTTGTTGAATAAACAGAAGCAGAAGAGACTCTTACTAGTTTTCAATGTGATGGAATAATAACTTGAGGGCATTAAAATCACTATAGAGTCTGTTTCCCTATTTTAGCTGCTATGCCTTCATCCATCAATACAAAATGCCAAAACCACAAGACAATAATGTTTCTATAAAATATTAGTTATAATCAATGTCATTTGACCCGTCATCATTTTCATCTCTCTTTTAATGAGTCCATGACAAGGGTTAATTCCAGTAAATTGCTGCTACAAATTTAATCTGACATTCAGAACTTCTCTTCAACCAATATCAATTTCTTGTACCTCGCTCATAGATTTAAACTGTACATCTGCAAATTTCTTGGAAGGAGTGGAGGAGGGGAGAAAACTGAAGCTGAGAGAACACAGTAACAGAGAAGCTCAAGTCTTGACAAGTTGCAAATTTTCATGTGTGTTCCAAGTCAAAAAAATAACAGTTCAATATCAAGGACTTGTCAAAATGTATTTTCTATGCTAAAAACCAAAGAAAAGGCATTAAAAAGGTCATAAGCAAATGTTTCCAAAGTTTTCCTGGATATCAGCAACACTCCAAAAAGTAATATAATAATATCCATACATTAAGAATAATATAAGATGGAAGTTTCTCCAAAAAAATGTCAAATATTGAATTTAAAAGGCTGAAGTTCAGAAAAAAACAGAGGGTGTTTTTGGCAACTCAGAGACAAGCACTTGTTGCGTGTTGGCATATGCTGCAAGCAAAGCCACTCCCAAAGGTGTGTGGCACAGGCCTGAGGATTTCCTGGGGAATAAGCAACAGCAACAAGCAGCTGGAGGAACAGAAACCAGAGGTGGGTGTGGGTGGCAAAGGTCTGGATATGAAATGTGCTACAAGTGAGGGGGGCAGCCTGCTCCAAAGAGAGTATGGAGATTGTGTGACTGAACAGCTTGATTTTTAAATTCAGGGAGATTAGCAACATAAGATTCAAAACACCGGGGATGAAGATTTTTTATGTTGCCAGATGAGAAGAAAAAACCTTGGATAAGAGTCTTAGTGGATCGGGATAGTGCCCAGTTTCCTGTGTATGTCTGACTTTTTTCACATGCCGCTCAAGGAAAAGAGACAGTTGGATTGGGCCTTGCTTCCCTGAGATAAATATAATGCTTTAATTAACATCACATAGGAGATACTTGCCTATTAAACTTCAAGTCACGGGTTTAAGATTCTGTGTAACGGACATAAACCAGCCAAGATGCTGGTAACAATGAAACCAAAAAGATTTTCAGTCTCTGATGGGTTTGATTTCATTTAGAAACTAGTAAGTCGACCCCATGAGGGTCGACAGGTGACAGTAATAACATGAGCTTCTATCTGATCATTTATTGGATCATAGAGATTTGTTTATGTTTATGGGTGTTGGGTTAAGACTGTAATAGACTCATATGCCCTCTGAACTCTTCACACTCGTTTACAAATAAGATAAATGGGAAGTGTGAGGTAGGATCAATGCAATTAATTTCAGCTAATGTCTTGAAATATATGTATCTGTAGTAACATATGCTTCAGGCTTCACTTGCAGAAGGAACCCCAAACATACACATGCATGCAACTGAAATCTTCTAAGAGAGAGCATGAAATAACCATGACCTTTCATTTCTGCACATTTAGCTATAAAGGATAAGATTTAATTCCAGGCTTTAGTGTCTTCCTGAAAAAACAATAATTGGATTGAAACAGATTTATATTGCTGACATTTGTTTACTTTTAAAAAAACCTAACATGTAGGCTCATTACCTAGTCTTAGATAAATTATATCAGACAGCATGGCTAGGCAAGATTTAAGAAAGGAAATTAAGTGGTGAATTCTTCAGCCTCAGGCAGGATTTCTCATCCACAGTATTATTGGCATTTTGAGTAGATAATTATTTTGGGGGGAACTGTTCTATGCTTTGTAAGATTCTTAAAAGCATTGCTGGCCTTTACCCACTAGCTATCAGTAGTTCTATCTCTAGTAGTTACCCATCTCCCAGTCCTGACAACTACAGGTATCTTCAAACCTGCTAACTATCCCCTAGAGAAAAAAAGCCCTCTGATACAAAACTCTGATCTCGAGTATAGAATGGCCTTTAAGTTAATTTATTTAATACCAAGTTCTGAGTCATTTCATAGCCTTTTAACAGCTAAAGCTCACTGCTCAACAATATACAGAGCATAAGAGAAACTTTTCAGGCAAAGAGTTTCAAGGATGGAAGCAGAATTGCTCTGGAATTTTCTGGTTTCTCCCAAGGGTAACTACTATACATGTTAGTTAACCGTGGCATGGTTAATCATGGGACTTGTTTTTAACAAGTCTTGAAAAAAACAAAATTAAAAACCATTTTTTACACTTTCCCACCAATTTCTGCCTGGGCCTATGGAATAGGCCTTAATGAACAATGAATGACCTATCTCTTTGGTGAAATTGGGACTAAGTAGTTTCTTCCACTGCCAGATTTATATAGGTCCTGAAAACAACAGATAGTATTACTACACTTAGTAACCCACTGAAGGAATTTCAGGTGTCTGCTCCCATGGCCTTGGGCTTGGATATTTGAGGGTCCCAGGGGTTGGGGAGACATGCTTCCAATGAAGAAGGTGGTCCTTTTTAAAAAAAAAAAATTATTCATGCACACAAGAACTGGGGTGTAGGCCAGAGATGTGGGGTGGTGAGAGGATTCCCCCGACACAGAGCGGGGAGCGGAACAAGCAGATCTACTGAAGGACACTGCTGAGGGGAGCAGCGGGCGAGACAGGCGAGGTCTGCAGCGCCATGTGGGAATCTCCCTGGGTGGGGATTGAACTAGTGCTGCATCAGCTGCAGACAGCTTCAGAGGCTGAGACTCAACCCGTTGGGCCACCAGAGAGGCCCAGGAGAAGGTGGCCTTGTTCCATTTAACAGAGGCAGCTCTCTGACCATTCACATTCCTCTAGCTCTGAACCAAGCTGCAGAGAAGAGTTGACACTCATCAGGGTGATTGACTCCATCACCATGGGAATTGAGGTGTTAATTCCCTTACTCCCTCCAGACTATGGAGCAAAAAAAAATCCATAACTGCATTCTTGACTATATATGACTATAGTTCCTGCAAGTCAAATCCTTTTTATGGGACTCTAGTAATACTATTTCATCCCTTTTGCCTTTTCTATTTTAGTTTCCCACAATTGCATGTTCTGCACAAAAGTCCCCACTCACTAAAAACCAAAGTTGTGTACACCTACATAGATGCCTGCTACACCCATTTGCTCTGTGATATCTCTGGTCTCTGCTCTAAGGGCCTCCCCCTCATTCCCTCCCTCCTACCTACATAGATCTCTTTGGTGGTGCTCAAACATACTAGGCACCCTCTGTTTGCGGTGTTTGTAGTTAATCTTTTTCCTACCAGAAATGCTTTTCACTGAGGTCTGGAATCTGCATCAGTATAGCCCAGGGGTGAAGGAAAGATGAGGGAGGTCATTAGGCAGGTGCAATAGATGAAGAAAGATTGGCTATGAGATGATCATTATTGAGTCTGGGAACAGGTGTGTGGGAGAGCAGCCTGCCATGCTTCCTGCTTTTGTGTTTGGAATTTTCCATAATAAGAATAAAAACCTCTGCGGTAGGATCTGAGGTATGTGCATTTTAGCAGGTTCCTCATGTGATATTCATGTAAATTGTTAAAGAATCCCTCTGTTGTGGTTGAATCTAACAGTATGGAGAGTGGGAGGTTTTCACACTTCTCATTCCCTTTTGTAATCTCCTGCTCACCAGCCATTTCTGACAAGTCCCTGCCACATTCTTAGAATCCATTTCTTTCCGATTTCACCTTGGGTTTTGTTACATTTTATGTGGGAACTCTCTATCCTCTTTAATAAACCAGATAGTTTTCCTCAAACCCTTTGCCAGTGCCATCCACAGCAGAGCAGCTTAAGTTTTGCTCTCACATAATTACAGAGTGCCTCCAGCAACAAGATAAACAGAGAACATACCCTTCAGGTCACTGGAAACACTCCCTTCATGTTTACAGTTCTAAGTTTACAGATGATCTACAGCTTTTCAGCCTCCTCTTGGAAATTACCCCACTAAATTGTCACAACAAAATGTCCATTTACCCTGAAATGTTTCTCTTGAACTTACAGATATGTAGGAAATTAGAAACTTCTGGGAACCAGGAGTATTATCAGCCAGTAGCATATTTCAAACAGTCCTTAATCTGCCAAGGTGTTGGTCATCCACAGTTTCTGGCAGCTAAGTGTCAACCACCACACCTCCCAGGCACCATCAACACACATAGGCTTCTGGAGTCAAATTTTCCAAATTCCCACTGCTACCTCCCCTTGTCTGCTGTTCTCTAATGGCTTATTTCCCCTTTCTCCCTACTCCCCCACAATGTTGCAAATGTCCAGTAAGAAAAGTAGTAGGCTGGGAGTCTATGATACCTGTCCCAATATCCATCTCAATAATGTTTGATTAACTCTTCCTTAAACCTCAGTTCCTTTATCTTGAAATGAAATTTGAAGATATGGTCTCTCAAGCCTTGCTACTCAAAGTGTGATCCACAGCACGGTAGTACTGGCATTATCTGGGAGCTTTTCAAAAATGCAGATTCTCAGTCTATAGGGTAAATGAAGATGGTCAGGCTTTTATGCCTTTGGCCTCTGTGGTGCTCACCCGTGGCCTTGAATGGAGGAGGTGTTTGGGAGCATGGGCGTGGGGCACACATGCCTGATTGTGGACACCTGGAATATGGTGTAGACATGGGTAATTGTGCACACCTGAGCCTAGAAGCTGAGGCTATAAGGGTGGCGTCACTCAGAGATAGAAACAGCTATGGTGGAGAGGACAAGATATGGGTAGGAGAGGAAGCGAACATAAGAGAATGTCAGAGAGAGCCCAAAAAGAAAGAGTAAAGATTCGCTGGGGGCTGGGAGGCTAGCAGGTCCCCTAGGCCCACTGTGTTGCCAGCCTGCAGCCTTGCACAATATAGTCCTACCCCATACCTATTGAATCAGAATTAGCCCATTAAATAGCCCTCTTGATGATTCCTGTGCACACCATGTTCATTTTTCATTTCGGTTGTACAAGTTACCAAAAACTTAGTGACTTATTTGTATGTTCCAGTTCTATAGGTCAGAAGTGCAACACAATTTTCACTAAGCTAAAATCAAGAAGTCAGCCAGGTTCAGTTACTTTCTGGAAATTGTAGAAGAGAATCTTTGTTCTTGCCTTTTCCAGCTTCTAGAATCAACCACATTCTTTGGCCCCTCACTCTGCTCTTTCAGTCAACGGTGCTGCATCTCTCTGATCATTCCTACCAAATCACATCTCCATTTCCCTGAACTCAATGAGGAAAGGTACTCTACTTTTAAGAACTTAACATTTATCCAGGATAATCTTATTTCAAAATTTAGTCACATGTGAAAGCCTCTTTTGCCATATGAAGTAACAGTCACAGTTTCCAGTAATAAGGATATGGATGTCATTGGGGGCCATTTTCTGCTTATGACATGCATTAAATCTCAAGAAGTTCTACTCACTGAACACATTTATCTACATAGAAAAATTAAGAATTGGAATTCTTTTAGTCTTTCATTAAATGCATTCCTTTTTATAAGCTTAATTTTGTCCAAGTTGCCTGCTCTAAAATTCACATATTGAAGTCATAATGTAACTTAGAATGTGTAGGATAAATGAAATATCAGGCTTTATCCTGCCCCGCTGCTGCTAGTGTGAATGCTGGTTCTGAGGGGCGTGAGCGTGGGGCACTTGCACTACCATTACGGACAGCTGGGTCCAGAGAGCACAGGAGTGCACATGCGTGAATGCTTACACCTGTGCCTAGAGATGATTTAGAAAAGGGTGGCATCACTGTGAGGCGAGACCAGGAAGCAATGTGAGACTGAGGGAGAACGCCAGAGACAGCCAGAGAAAGCGTTCAGAGATTCGTGGGGGACTGGGAGGTTCGCTTACACTCCCGAGCTTCCTGGCTGTGCCTGCCTTGCCTGTCTGCCTGGCTTGCCTGTTGCCCCCGCAGAATGGCACTTTGTTTGAAAATAGGGCCTTTAAAGAGGTAATTAATGGCTAAACCAAGATGTGTGCTATCCTTTTTAAGAAGAGTAGTTTAGGGTACTTGTATGTACAAAGGAAAAAGATAATGTGAAGACACACATATACTAGCCAGGAAGACGCTGACTCAATCTTGACCTACCAGACTCCAGGCTGAGAGAAAATTGATTTCTATTGTCTAAGCTATCGAGTTTGAGGCATTTTGTTAAAGCAGCCCTAATACTCTAAGAAAAACATTCCCAAAAGCTATTTCTGTGTGCCTTTTCCTTGTGCCTAGGTCTGTGGAAAACGTTTCATCTTTCCTAACATAACTCACAAACTCAGCTCAGTTCTTTCTTATCACTGCTACTTTCCCCAAGATTGTAAACCTTTATTCTCTTTTTATCTAGCCTCAACAATCTCTCTGCCAACAAATCTTCTCTAACTACAAAAACACTTGGTCCTACATTTCAGTCCAGCCATCAGCCTCTAGTTCCCTTAAAGCACTAAACTTCTGGAAAAAGTAACCTGTATTCAAGCTCTGTATCCTCATCACCAACCACTCCTTAACACTTCATAAGCTGACTTTTATCCCAAAACTTTGACTAGAACTGCCATCTCTGATGTCTCTAGTGACCATTTTTAAGACTGTTAAATCTTATAGTCTCTTCTCATACTTTTTGATTTAACTAAAATTATTGCAGTATAGAATGCATTATTTCTCAAAGTTTTGCTGTTTTTTCTTTCCCTTCCTCACTAATCCCTCCTATTTTGCCTATTGTACTGATTCTACTTCTAAAAATATTACATCCCTACCATGCTTCAGAAAAAGAATGATTCCTACCTTTAAAAAATTTGATCTTTCTCTTCCTTACCTTTCATGGACTTTCCCATGTTTAAATGCCCTTGCTTCCCAAAGATTGGTCATTAATATTTTCTTTTTTTAAGGTCTTTCTTGTAGCATTCTTAATGATTTCAATTAGGGCCTCAATGTAAATAGTGCTCTGAACTTTAGTATAATTAAACTTTTCTACCAGCGTATTGCTTTAACATTTTGTGTTTGCTATGTCCAAAACTGAACATGTCACACAAGTTAACCAAAATAGAACTTACCCAGGTTGTACATTGAAAAAGAAAGTATATGAATTATTAAATTCCTTGATAGACTTGACCATTTAGTTGAAATTAATAATTTTAATGTGTTATCGATGCAAAATCTTACAAATATTGACCACACAGATAAAAAGATGGGAGACCTATTATAAAACAGCCTGTGAAAGGAGACATGAAACTACATTAAAAGTTAGTAAATGTTAAGCTGTGTTAAGGTAGTAAGATACCTAGAACAGGTGGGAAAGGCAATCCATTGTTCTTTAGGAATACTATAGTCAAGCTTTTGAAGTAGTTGCTAGAGCTAGCCAAAGAACCTCAGTAGAAACAATCAGGAGTGAGGAAATCTGGAAATTGTTTCCTGTGACAAAAGATTTTTAAAAAAGGAAATACTTTGGATCAATTGGTTAAATGGAAGTATTTGAAGAGCTAAGATAGGAAAATGTGGCTATAAAAGGTAAAACATATGGAACGATCTACTCAAAATATGGAAGACCTTTCTAACAAAGATGTTAAAATATATATTGCTACCAATAATGATCTCTGCAGTATCAAAATTCTGCATCAGAAGTATGCACCAAAATGTACAAGCACTTAAAAGCTGCATAAAAGACAAGCCTTCTAACCTAAAAGAAAAATATTTTTTAATATTTAAAAATTTTTAAAATAAATTCAAATACAGACCTAGCGACTACCTCCTGGGTCATCCAGTATTTATTTATCAATACTTCTCTGAGCTTCATCTTCTCATAGATAAACTTAGATAACATTATCTTGTGTTGTGTAAGAATATACATAATGCTTATGAATCATTTGACCCTTATTATAATCATTTTTTAACAATATTTAGGTAAAACTTTTGACTAAGTTCTAAGTCCCTTTCTAATTCTAAGATCCTATGGTTCTAGGTTTGCTGAGAAATCAGTTGAAATACATAACATTGTCTAAACATAATTGTTTTCCTATATCACAAAAGAGTTATTTTGTTCCTTTTAGGGATCTCCAGAGAAACAGGATGTGTGACTATACAGGTATAGATTATAGAAATGCTAGAGATAGTGTTAGGAGGTAGATTTTAACAGATTGACTCAATTGTGGAGGTGGGCAGTGGGAAATTTGCAAGGCAGATCTGTAGGCTAGAGATCCAGAGAAGAGCTGCTACTGTAGGCTCCAGTCTGAAGGCAATTTGAAGGCACAGTTCATTCTTTCTCAGAGGACCTTCATCTTTTTCTCTTAATGGTTTCCAATGATTGTGTGAGGACTATCCACATTATGGAGGATAACTGCTTTATTCAAAGTCATTGATTTAAATGTTAATCAGATTTTAAAAATACCTTCACAGTAACATCAAGACTGGTGTTTGAGCAAACATCTGGCTCCTAGCTACTCTAAATTGACAATTAAAAGTAACCATTAAGATCTTCATTGTACCTAAAGTGAACGACATTAATATCAGATAGTCTCTTCACCTTGGTACTATAATCGATTCTTGAATACACTTCATTCAAATTATTTTGTTATAACTTTGATAAGAAAAAAATCCCATTTGCTGTTGAAAGAAAAGATGTTATTTGAGGAAATGCTTTCATTTTATTTCACCTAAAGTGGCAGTTTCTAAGAAACTACCAGTGTCTTTATATGAGGACTTACCTGTATATAGCATTCCTGTCTCCAGTCTGCAACTTTAAAGATTTCTTTTTCTAGGTGTTTCATTGTTTTCACTGATCAAATAGATCTACAATGTCTTTGACTACGTAAACGTATTCTGTATTATATTTTCCAAAGATGACAATTTAAATTACTAATATAATTTATGATGGCTAAGGCTTTGTTAGAGTTTGCTACCAAAAGTAACTCCCTTTTATCACTCCCAACAATCCCCTCCCTTTTATCATTCCCAACAATCCCAACAACAGTTTCAGTGTTATATGTCACCATTCATCCCCCCAAAAAATTGTGAAGTATCAGTATGCTTGATCTCAGGCAAGTCAAAGCATATAGACCTTCTATCATTTTGACTCTTCAACACCTTCATTCATATACCAGTAATCCTAAAAATGACAAAAATAAAGTGATTGTCTTATTAGCGTGAATTGTTTTGTTTCTCTATGTAATTGGACTAAGCTTCTAGAAAGAACTGAGAGAACAGGTTATTTCACATTCAATATTTTTCTCTAAACTATAGGTATAATTTCACCATGCCACAGAAATACCTAAGGTGAAGATATTTCAAATATTTCCATTTGAATTATTTTAAAAATGTTCAGTGTCGTGATGGTTATTTTTAAAGAGTCTATATATTTTGGAGCTCAAACATACACACACACGCATATACATACATATACATACCAAGACAATGGAAAATGCGTGAGATAATGGTTGAAGCTGAGTGATGAGTACATGAGGTCTCTATATTATTCTCGTTTGTATGGGTTGGAAAGTTTTGTAATAGAAAGTTATAGAAAGATTTTTATATGGCATACTGATTTTCTATTAGTATTTTTAAAAACGAGACAGGCAAATACATTTTGCTGGCTGCAATCAATGCATGGCAGTTTCTATTCTGAGCTATATGAGTAGGATAGTTAATCATTCATCTGTAGGCCTGTGCCTATTAGCACTCAACCTGCTCCTACTGGGGAGGAGGGCAGAAATTTTCAATATAAACACAAATTCGTAGGTTTGGGGGCTTAACATGTAATAAAATGAAAAATTCAATGAAGCATTCTGTATAAACAATTTTCAACACTACTTAGAGGTCTACAGTGAGGATTACTGAAATATAGCAACTTGTTTGGAAATACATTCAGATTTGGGAAGAATTACTGTCTATTACCATTATTTTAATAGTTGCCTCTTAGCTCATCCCAGTTCTCCACTGTGGCCTCAGGGAAACTTACAAAACATACCAAAAAAAAAAAAAAATTATATCCTAACATTTTCTCTCCATAGTTAAAAGATTAAGGAAGGATGAACTTCCTTTAGTGACTCCTTCTATGAATCGTGACTTGAGGCCAAAAAGAAATCACACTTTGCCTTGAGTGGACTAATACATAAAGCATGGAACTTCAGAGAAAGAGATTTGTTAACATATAAGTTAATAATATAAAGGATGGCTTTCTTAGAATGTAAACTAAGGTCTTTTTTAAAAAAAGGTTTTATTTTTGCGTAAAAGAGCCTGGGGTATAGGCCAGAGGTGGGGGTTGGGGGAGGAGGTGAGAGGAGTCACCAAAAACTAGAGTGGGGAGCAGAGCAGGCAGATCCACTGAAGTCCACTGCTGAGAGGAGCAGCAGGCAAGACAGGAGAAGTATGTTGTGCCATATATGGATTAGCTCCCTGGCAGGGTATTGAACTCAGGCCTTTGCAGTGATAATGCTGAGACAACCCCGAGGCCACCAGGGAGGCCCTTAAACTAAGGTCTTCACTTTGTAGTTTGCCTAGTCCTATTCGATGTGACAGATAATGTACCTACTATATCACTGCAGAAAATTTCTCATCTCTGCCATTAAAATTTTTAAAGTAACATTTCAGTAAGTTTTCCTATTAAATAAAATTTAATGCCAAGTATTGTATTTTTGCAACTTCAAATCCTCTTTCTTCTCTACCATATATACAACTCCTGCTGAGCTAGTGATTTTCTACTTTCATCTTGTTATTTATAATGCATTGGTATTTCTTACCAAGAATCTTTTATTTAATCTGTAAAGCTCAAATCAACCATTTGAGCATACTACCAGTGCTTAAGTATTACTGTTTTAATGTCATCATTCAATCATAGAAATGTTTTCTGTACACACACTCATGCCAAAATTATGTAAAACAAAATCCTCCAAGGCTTTCAGTTTGTAACCCACAGTTGTTTTTTATACTTAAAATACTGTGGACACATTGCTGAAGAAGTAAGTATACTATTTATGAAAATCATTCTTTGCCATTTTTCCCCAGTAAATTTAAAAAGCAAAACTTGGAAAGTTATTACATTTGTTTTCCTTCCTTTAATGTCATCAACACTGACTACATATTTTTTTGAAATTCAGTAAAGAATTTGGTTGTCTAGACACAACAAAATAAGAACACAAGACTTATTTCAAGTAAATCACTTACTTGTGTTAAGCAAGGATGAACAGGAAGATTTCCTTTTCCTTTTGCTGTTTTATAAAGAAATCTAGGCTTTAAGGACCATATTCATATCATAGTTCCTCTTAATATCTTTCCCATTCTCTGCATGAGATTTTTAAAAGATAAACTACCCAAAGGTTAACCTGAATTGTCTTCCATTGATGTTTCCATTGTGTAAATTTATATACAATATAAATTTTAAACTTTGCTGAGTTAATCTAGAAGCAAGAAATGTCAATGTCACCTGTTTCCCTGAACTGCTTTTGGAAAGATCAGCCCCGACCCTTGTTTGTATAATGATATTATAGCCTACTTAAGGGAGATTTGTGCGTGGCCCGCCTCTTTTTGGATACTGAAACACAGCACAGATCAAGAGTTTTCCAGGATCACTCAGTTAGTCAGCATTCTCTGGAATCCACTGATCCTTCACACACCTCTTCCTTCAAAAAGCTCATAGACCTAAAAGGTGTCTGTCCTGGAATTGAACAAGCAGCTAACCTCATGTTAATTTTATATGAAAGAAAAATGACTACTTTTAATACATGTCTATCTACATCATTTGCCTAGGACAGACTCCTTAAACAGCAAAGACCTCAAAATTCAGGTTTCTGTCTGTGCCTTTTGGTAAAAATTAAGGAACACATGCAATCTTTGTTGTGGTTAGTCATGACAGAAAACAGGGAAGCATGCTTTATAAATTCTCTAAAAGCATTTTTAAATCCTCATGGAAATTCCTTAAGCCAAATTACAAATGCTAATTTTGTGATGCTATTGGTTTTACTCGTTTGTTAATACAGTAACATTCAAATAGTATTGTCTTAAATCTAGACATAGAGAGATCTCATAGAGATCTCTAATTCCAGTAATCTGTGGCAGATTACTCCCATATTCCCATTATAAACAATTCAGTAAGTAAGGTAGTGAGGTATTTGACTACATACTGACTGCTGGGGAGGATAATTTAAGGAACGTCATCTTCCTTTGTTAAAACTGTTGTATCTTGCCATTAGAATGCCTGCAATTCAGAAGTAAACAGTGATATTTAGTGCTAGCTCCAATATAATAAACTCTGAATTTATTTCATGATTTTTCAACATCAAATAGCCTTTCTGTAGAATCTTCAAAGGCAGACGTTCCTCCAAAACACACACACACACAACGCTCCTTCAATGCTTCCAACTTAACATCTGAGGTTCAGTATTCCAAAATAGAAGAATGAATAGTATAGTCCAGGAATAGAAGGATTTTTGCATACTGGTCTATCCTTCCCCCCCCCCCCCCAGCCCACACACACACAATGGTATATCATGAAGTTTCCTGTCTTGAGAAATCGTAATTTTTATTTTTAAAATGATTGTGAAGTTTGAATTTGATAGCATAATATATTCCCGATTTGATATAAATATTGTCTCTCAAAGGACTCAGTGACCAAAACTGATGTTTCAAAGATACTTGTCCTGTGGCTTCACATATACAGTAATATGGGTCATGGAAACCCAGTTTGAGAATGTGGAAGCACAAAATGTATGTGTTAACAAAACAGAGCTGAGGTTTAATCTGTGTGTATTTCAATCCAAATTTCACCATGTACCCAGATAACTTCCACCGAGCACACTAGGGATCTGGAGATGGGGTGGGCAGGCAGTCCTAGGTCTTCAAAAAGGCAAGCAGAAAGTGAGTTCAGGGCAGGCAGGTGACTGAATATTAGGAGAGTTATTCACTTTTTTTTGGTTGTTTTTTTTTTTTTTTACTCCCCTTTGAATTCTAAGTACTAAAATAAGCCACTAGCTAGAAATACAAAGATGTATAAATTACAGTTCTTAATGAAAGAAGATCACAATCTAATGTAAGAAAACAGATACCTTACACTAAAAATTATAAATCAGTGAAAAGTAGAGACTAAGAGCTCTGGAATTGAGGAAGAGGTGGAAACAGAAAGAAAATACGGTCAGTTTAGTCTCCTCCATTGTCTTAAGATACTGAAGTATTGATTTACATTTCTGAAGCAGTGCTCAGACTCAGAAAGAAATGTGAAGAATGCAGGTCTGTTACTTTTTCCAAACTAAGATCTAGATGTGAAAAGAAAAACTCTGATGTATTTCAACAAGATCAGTAAGTCATCTCATTAATAGCTGATTTATTATAACAGTGTTAAGTATGGCTTTTCTGCTTTTAAAGATCCCTCTCCTTTCAATCAAATTGCATCTCCATGAAGACAACTCCTGTCACAAAAATCTTCCTCCAAGGAGTAAGGTCTCACCTACAAAATTGTTTAAAGGCAAGACAGGATTGATCAAGTTAGATATCTCCTCAAGATTAATTTTATGAGGTTAATAAGAAGCAGTCAAGAGATACCTTATGTCACTGATTGGAGCAAGCCCATGTTTAAGGAGATGAGGAAACATATGAAGAAGAGTAGAATTTGGGGTTATCTAGGTGGCTTGGGAACAGAATTTGGTAAGTCCAGGTTTAGATAAACTGGATTTGTGATGCCTGGATGCCAGCAAAATGGATCTGTAAAGTATTTCAATAGATTTATAGGTTTGGAGGTCAGGGGAGGAGATTTGAACTAGAGATTTGCAGTGGGGGAGGACTTTTCAGAATACAAATAAATACAGAAGCTATGAGGTAATGAAGATTACTCTGGGGGAAATGGATAGACTATAGAGTGAAGACAAAAGCCATAGCTCTAAGGAAAACCAGCCTGTCTGAAGATGGGTGGAAGAGAGAGCCAACAAAGCAAACTGAAGTGACTTGAGAATTAAAAGATCACAAGAATACATTTTTTTTAGAAACCAAAAGAGAGGGTATAGATTAGAAGGAAGAAAGTGATCAAAGGTGTCAAATTCTTTTGAGGGATCAAGAAAGTCAAGGACCAATAAAGGACATGGATGTCATTTATGATTTTGATGAAAGCAATTTCAAGAGCAGTGGTAGAGTAAGTAGCAGGTTAGATTGCAGGACTGAGAAAGCAGCAGGAAATTAGGAAGCAGAGACAACTATGGTTAACACATTCAAGGATGTGGCTGCTAAAAAGCAAGAGAGATCAGTAACAAAAAAGAGATGTGAGATCCAAGGCAAAGTACTGTTTTTTGGGTATGCCTGCCTTCTTTTGGTTTGTTTTTAAAAAATATCACCACTTGCTTCCAGTGACTGAAAAGACCAAAAAAAAAAAAAAAAAAAAAAAAAGGAAAGTTTGGAGACGGAAAAGAAACAAGGATCATTTTAAGGCCAGTGCGTGGACAGGGACAGTAGCCTCAAGGAGGAGAGTCAGTTGCTTTCCATTGAGCCTGGAGGAAATTAGAAAAGAAAATTTAAGTATCAGTGCATAGAAGTGATTCCGGAACAGTTAGAGAGCTTTCATCTGATGGCTTCTATTTTCTCTGTTAGGATCTGCAGCGGAAAATGGGCTGAGAGAGTGAGAATAAATGGCTGAAGTCTTATTTTTTGCAGGGAATTAATTAGATTGGAAACCTCTATAATAAAGAGGAGAAAGACAAACTTGCTCAGAAAATAGGAAAAATTGCTTTGATATGTTCATGGCCCAGTAGAAGTGGTTAACTATGAATTTAATATTAGTCAACTGGAGATTTTGCTTTGTCTTGATTTTCTATAGCAGTGCTCAGAAACTCAGAAAGGTAAAGAATGAAGGTTCATTACTTTTTCCATTGTAAGACAATATGGAAAGAGGTAATATCTAGCTTATTTCAATAAGATCAATTACAAAGCCATAATCATGAGTAAATCAATTTATTTCTATAGGATATATTTTTGTTGCTTTAAAACACAACTCTGAATCTCATCAAGTTTCTTCTCCCTGACAGGAGAGTCAGACCACAGAGGTCAATATTATCTTAGCTATTGAATTGGGTAAATGGACAAGACAAGAATACCAAGTTAGATATGTCTTCCAACTTAAGGGAACTGAGACACAACAGTAATGCCGAGTTTAACAAGGGGAACCAGCTCTCCAAAATAATTTGGTCAGAAGAATGATTATCTATGTAAGTTATTTTGCAAAGTCAAAGAACAAAGAACTAGGTTAACTTGACATGACTTTATTGGCCAAGTTGTTCTAAATTCCTGTGACTTAGGGGAAAATTGGTCTGAGGGATTGTGTTGGATTGACAATAGGACTTAAATGGCCTCAACTGTGTGGATTGAAGGGTTGCAAAGTCAGGCAGATTATAAAATAAGGTTTTGTAATCTTAGAAGAACTCCCTCCCCACTCTTTACTCCCTAATCATATACTCAGAGCTTTTGTGTGGTATCACTAAAATGATGGGTGATGTAGCTGCTACATGGGAATTAAGAGGATATGCTGTGATCATGGGGAAATCTATCATAATGGAATGAAGAAAGAAGAACACATAAGAATGACAATAGACCCAGGGTCAAAGTCAGGTCAGAAGTTCAAGGAATTTCAAAGGAGAATTTTATATGTGAATAAAAACATGAAAAGACAAAAGGATGTGAAAATTCTAGTAGCTCTTCTTATTTTTCTTCAAATACAAAATAAGATAGGATTGTACTCTATAAAATAGGCATGGGGGAAAGGTACAAATTATTTGGGACAGATGAAGAAAGTAAGTGTAAACTATTGGAGAGAAGCATAGCATCCCGCAGGAAGCAGTCACAGAAATTAGGGAGGATGCATTGAGATGGAGCCACATGAGCAATTTAGGAAACCAGGGAGTAGGATACTGAAGGATCAGGTAAGCAACGGTAACAGACTGCAGTCTAGAGTATTGGCTCCTAAATACTATGTGTTTTGCTATTGCTCTCAAAAATATATTCAAAAATTGCTTAAACTGAGCTATATCCACAACTATGCATTGAGAGAAAATGAATCGGATGTAATTTAAAATAAGGCCCAAAAAGAGAAAATGTTTACTATTTTTGTATTCATAAGTATTTTAAAAGTAGAAAAAAATTCTAGCCACCAGTAAGCCAACCACTCTACCCAAGGGGACATCACCAGGGTGATTGCCAATAATCTAGCCTTTCCTGAGCATCAGATGCCCCAACTTGACCTCATTTGTTTGCAGGATTGTAGAGAGCCCAGGGCATGAGCACCTGCTATTTTTTTAGGTCCTTTCAGGGAAATATTCATGGCAGAGTGAAGCAGGTGAATACTCAGTAAAGTCTCAGGGCACATGAGTGTCTTCTGCTGGGGAATCCCCAGGGAATAGGCAGTTTAGATATAATTTTTAATAAGATACCCTGACTTATAACTTCTAGTATGGACAAACTCATTTAACAAACAGTCCTAATAAAACATCTTTTGTGCATGATTTTTGCCATTCCAATGCATGAATTCTCATTAACTCACAACTATGTTAGGTTTTTAACACAGAAAGCTGGAATGTGGTGGAATGTTTTGTAATAACATCTTCTCAAGGAATACAAACCCAAATATCCTTGGGTGATCACATTGTGCTTGAGTTGTCAATGTCATGTACATCTGCACTGTAGCTTCAAGGTCTCAAGATTAGCATTTGGAAATAATTACACAGTACATATTGTGACTCTTTGATTTTTCACTCTCTCTGTCCTTCTAGTGAAACTAAAACTAACATAGGTGTCCTTCAATTTAAGCTTCTTCAACATAGCACAAAAAACAAAAACAAAAAACCCAAAAAAGGATATCATTATTTGTTTTGGAAATCAATACACTAACCATTAGAGACAGACCAAATTTACATTGAACACTAGCATTACCATATTATCATCTGTATCTGCATTAGATGCATCAACAACTATACCCACTCCCCAAGCCCACTTACAGATCGATATAGTTCACACAGCACTGCTCAACCTGATTGCCATGCACAATTTTTCAGGTATATGCAACTCACCAAGGTATGCAACTCTCCTAGTGGTTGTAGGGAGTGCTCTAATAACTAGCATGAGCACATTGTGCAATGTGAGTTGACCAAGAGTGATTGGGCTCATTGGTGAGTTGGCCCTGGTGAAATTATTATGCCTCTATATACACTTTAAGTAAAGAACAATTTTTTTAATTGCTATTTTAATAGCATTATTATAGCTCTCACATATCTCTACCCCCTCAACAACTCTAGAAGACAGGATTCTTAGTTCTTTTCTTCCAAAATGAATATATTTATGCCCAAATATAACAAGTGATAACTCCTCCAAGGACACACAGGTAGTAACTGCTGGAGCTGACTTATTCCAAGTCTACTTGGCTGTGCCCCTTGAGTGGGAGACTGGAGTGGAATCTGTGCAGGCATTGTGGCTTGGCCCAGATCATTTCTTTTCCTTTTTTTTTTTAGATTTATTTATTTATGCATATAAACTGGGGTGTAGGCCAGAGGTGTGGGGTGGTGAGAGGATTCACCAGAGACAGAGTGGGGAGTCAGAACAGGCAGAGCTACTGAAATATACTGCGGGAGGGGAGCAGCGGGTGAGGCAGGAGAGGTCTGCTGCACCATGTGGGAATCTCCCTGGCTGGGGATCGAACTCTTGCTGCAGTGGCTCTGGATAGCTTCGTAGTGCTGCACTTAACCCGTTGCGCCACCAGGGAGGCCCTGGCCCAGATCATTTCTATTGAAAAACTGGAGGTCATAGTTCCTATTTTGTTTTTTTTTAAAGATTTATTTTTTATTTATACATACAGGCTGGGGCACAGGCCAGAGGTATGGGGCAGCGAGAGGATTCGCCAGAGACAGAGTGGGAAGCAGAACAGGCAGATCAGAAATACACTGCTGAGGGGAGCAGCGGGCAAGGCAGGAGAGGTCTGCTGCGCCATGTGGGATTCTCCCCGGCTGGGCGTCGAACTCGCGTCGCCGCTGCCGACAGCTCCACAGCACAGTGCTTAACCGCTGCGCCACCGGGGAGGCCCCAGTTCCTATTTTGTAAATTGTTTTTAAATTTCTATCAAGAAGCAGTACTTATTGTTACTTAACACTATTGTTACTTAACACTTATTGTTACTTAACTTCTCATCCATGTAGTTCTGTAGTAGAACCAACTATGCAGTTGTCAAAAAGCATAGATTTACATCTAAAATATAAAATAATTCCAGACATTTGACCTAATTTCCCAAATACTATGAAAGGGGCATGCAGGTTACTTTAGAACAATCTGTGTTATATTCTTTCTTTTCCATACAATCCCTGTAGTTCCTCATGTCTTTTCCACAGTCAAAGGGAAAAACTTTTCCACTAGTCCTAAACGTTCACTGTATTGTTCTTCTAGCTTTCCTCCTGAACTAGATTACAAATGCAGGACTATCAAACTTGACTAGTAATAACAAAACCTTCTTCAGGTTGCAGCAGAGTGTTCCTTGATTTTTTTTTTTTTTACTATTTAACCTCCTAAGAAACTTTTCTAGTTGTTTTCTCTCTAATTGTCCCTGCCATGAAATTTTAATACTACAGATATATTTATTATATATCTGTTTTTATACCATGGCCCTTTGAAAGACCAGATTGTTATAATAACTAAGACACCTTCCTTCCAACCTCCAAGACAACAAAATTCAGAAAATGAAATCTAACATTTAATCTCCTATACACCATTATTTGAGAAGTTAGCAGAGGATATTATCTACCTAAAATGAAAAGCCAGTCAAGACAGACAGGATACAGGAAACAGGAGATCTGATAAAGACATGAGAAGAGCATATTTCATCAGGTTGATGGTGATGGGCTATCCTAGATCTCCAATTATGTACCAGGTACATAGGATGCTATACAAAATGACAGCACCCAAAAAAGTCATACCTGTAAAATATACCAAAACTCTAATTTTCTATTTAAAATCAAGCTAAAAGATGTTGAGCACATATGTAAGACTTGAAAGAAAAGCATTCTGAGTTAAACTAGAAAAAGTCAGAAATGGTATGACGGCACTTAGGAATGAACTAAAAATAAAATAAATAATTTTAGAAAGCTAAACTAAAACAACAGAAGAGGTATTGAATTCAAGCAAGTAAATGAAAGAAATAGTTTAAAAGTAGGCAATATTAAAAAATTAAAAATAAATTAAGAAAAATAAAGTGACAATATTGAAGGTAGAAAAAGAAGATTTGACATATGGATAGTGGGAATCTGTGGAGAGAAGCAATGCAAGAAAAGAAGCCAGGAAATGGAGGGGAAGAGAGAGGAAGGGGGAAAGGGAAGGGAAAAGGGAAGGGGGTGAGGGGGAGGGAAGAATGACTTAACTATAATTTGAGAAAATTTTCCTGGAAAAAATGAAGAACTAAATTTAAACAGCATATTTCATACCCAAGAATATTTACCCAGAATAACCTATATTAAGACATAATCTTGTAAAATTACTAGACTTGAAAAAATTGGGGGCATCTAGGCAAAAGTAGTGGGTGACTTATAAAGGACAAAAAATTCGACTCTCATCAGATGTTTCAGCAGACTTTAACAGTAGAAGAAAACAGTGTAGCTAAAATATTCATAGAAAGCAAAGATGAGCCAGGATCTGATATTCTGCAAAACTGACTTCCAAGGCTGAACCCCGACAAGCTATTGCCCACTTGTAAGACCTCAGAGAATAGAGTTCCTAGTGGGTCTTTGTTGAGAAACCTATTACGAGTTTTGGGAACCAAATTATTACAGGGACAGTGGCAACATAAGAATAACAGGCAGTAAAAAGGAGAGATTACACTTGATAATGACTTATATATGCCGACAATGTAGATGTACTGTGTATTTATTTTTTAAACATGGTAAAGGTAGAAAAATGGGATGCGGGAATTCGAAAATCACAATGGTTTTAATAGTAATCAAAGATAATAATGATTCTAACAAATCTTCAACTTGGATTTCTCTGATTGCTCTCTGCTTAGGATGCCAAAAATATAGAAATGTTTTATTTTTCATGGAAATTAAGTGTTATATGTGGTATGTTGCTCTTCTTCCAAATAGGAAGTTTTTTCAAATATATCAGGGCAATCTAACATAAATAGGTGTGCACTAAACATCATGGAATCAATGATTGTGTAAGAAATTATTGAATGTTTTTCATTAAAAGGGAGGCTTCTAAAATGTCTTAAATTAACTTTTAATAAGCATCAAAGATTGTTTTATATCAAAACAGAATCCAATAAAATTTCTGAAAAAAATTTTCATTAAACAGCACACTGGTTCTGGTTGCAAAGTTGACAAATGAGACGCTGCTTCAGTTGTTGGCATACTGATGGTCTATTTCTGTTTTATTACGCCTGTTAATTTTCTTACTACTACATTATAATGGTCCCTAGTGTACATAAAACAAATGAGTTAGAATCTACCCTAACACTGTTCTGTCTGAGGCACAATGACCAGTAGGGTTTGAGTTGATGTGTGCATCAAGACACGTTCACAATCTACGTGTCTTGATGCACAATCTAGTTGGAATTACTCAGAGGACATGATTCACACACTCTTAAAATCTTTGACTCTTTAAACCGTGTTGAGCTTGTTTTATCTTGAGTACAAGTTTCCCTTCTACGTAGACATAAGATATGTAGGAGATGGATTTTTTGCCCAATAGTGTTTCATTGAAATCCTGAGTGAAATATGTGTTGTTTTAACTTTCGACATCAACTGTTTTAGACATCATCTTACAGCCTCACATCCCAATTTGACATTCATCTACTATTTTTAAATGGTCTCAAGGAATAATTGCTTATTTCTCCAATACTGATCCATTTTAGAAGATCTGTGTCCTCTGCCCTTATTAGGGATTTGTCCTTAACTGGCTGCTTCTTGTGGATTTGAAAAATTGTATCACACATAAGGTTGTTAGGCTGCCATTCTGAAGATTACCTCAAAGGATTTTTATGCAGGTATGAAAACTGGTATCCATAAAAGGCCAAATTTATAAGTGTACAATATTCCTATACTGTCGAAAGTCTCTACTGACAGTTTGCAAAAGTTATTCTGCAGAGGAAGAGGAATCCATTCTAATAGGTTAGGAAATGAAGGAAGATAAATATGTCTGGGGCTGTAATAGGCAAATTTCCTATCAAAACCCTGTAGGATCAAAATATAAGAAATAAAATGTTGAAAGTGAACTATCCAATCAAATTCAATGACCTGTGACTAGTGAAAAGATTCTTGAAAAAGGCTAAGATGAAACAGATGATGCATACTAATGTTTTTATTGAAACATGAAAAAAATAAATAGGTAATGCCAAATGCTGGAAAATGTTAGAAAAATATCACTTTCTTTTCAACTCATGGAGAAAAATATAAAAAGAGATTGCTGCAAGTTAAATTTATAGAGGCAAGGTAAGATTTTAGCTAACATAGCAATTTAACTCACTCTACTCTCTTTAAATGTTATAATTTTCAGTCGTTATAAGCAAAAAAAGCTTTCCTATTTTTAGTGTTAGAGTTCCACATGAAAATATTTTGTTTTGGGGAGGAGTTTGGACTTGATATTGTAGTCACCTGCAAATTAAAAATTTTGAGAAGGGAAAATGATATTTCTCTAAGTTAAAGGAAGAGCTCTCCATTTTTTGCAATAAGTTACACCAAAAGTCATGTGAAAGGAAATGAGTCTTTATTATTTACTACAAATGCTTCATCTAATTGAGAATGAGGTTTGCATAGATTTTGCAATATGCCATTCCTTTCCCAATTTTAGAAACTGTTACAAAATCAGACTTCGTTTGAACATATAAGTGTTTGTACATTTTGTGTGGGCCAGATTTTAAGGGAAAACAGTGAGGTTATTATCTCCTCTGTGACACATTTGAATGGCCACTCCCAAGTAATTCCAGCTTCCAAAAACTGTAGATTTTCCAGCCACAGCAAATGGATTTCATTCACTGATGTTATTCACAGCTATGACTGTTTAAAGTACTGACAGCAGTAAATATAACTAACATAACTATTTTACCAGGATTTTGAAAAATGAGATTGCATAGTTCTTTGAACTGTGTGTTAGTATAGAAAAATTAGTATATACCATTTAACAAGTCTGGTTTGATATTTTGGGTTTTTTTTAAATTGAAATTAAAATTGGTTGACTTGAAACAAGAACATCAAAAATTTCATAAATTTAAAATAAACTTAAGTTCAAAATAGTTGTCATTAATGCAGTCATCTCTATTTCATTACAGTTGCCCTCTTTCTCAAATCTCTCCCCATTCCACATAACTATAAAATATAAAGTATGCTGAGGAAAAGAGTTGGAAAAAGTCAGAAAAGAGAACTCCACGATCACGTACATTTAGGAAATGGTAGTTTAAATAATATAAAGAGGCTTATTTAGTGCAGTGTTCTGAGCTGTTGATTGTTATATGCACAGTGAATCTCCAAGAAAGAAAAGGGAAATGTAGTTTGCCCCGTATTTGTTTATTCACAAATCCTAATTTGTAGGATTGGTGTTCTTCTAAATCTAGAAGCAATTTTAAGTAGCTATTCAAAAATAAAGAAAACTTTCTCTAAGACTTTTTGGATCCCATCTCCCACTGAATAAAGTTGAGATTCTTTAGCATGACACTCTTTATTATTTAAAATGCATCCCAATTTTTTTTTTCATGCATCTTTGGTCAATAGCCAACATTTTTTTATGCCTTCACAGTCTTCAATGATTTGAAATTTTCTTCTAGTTACAAATTCCTCTGCCCGCCATCACAGGTATCTCTGCCAGCCTGAAATACTCTTTACAATACTTTTGTTTGGTCTCTGAAGTCTCACATCAGTTACCTTCCCTTGGTAAATTCCTGCCTTCCCTCTCCCCACTTCCCTTGTCTTATAGCACTGACATCTCACATCTCCTCTAGAATTTCACAAAAACTGCTCCCATGAAGTTTTACCTTTTCCTCCCCCTCCTCTAGATTGTAAGGGTTCTTGAGGCTCTTATTTTTATTTGTACTACCAACACCAAATATGATAGATATTTATTAAATAATGACTGAAAACACAGATCAATATATATGCACATAAATATGACTTTGTCTTTAATGAAAAACCTAATACTGTTTCACTCTATAAAAATAAAGCCAATTTTCTAGTCAATTAAGGTTGAATATTAATATACTGTCAGATAATTTAGATTTGATGGCACAAATTCAGTATGAAATAGGTAATACTATTAGTCCATCATTGAGTTTTAGTGTGTTAAAACATTAATGCAAAACACCAATTAAAATTGTTTAATTGTTAAAATTACCATCAGTACCATTAAAGTCAAGTTTAACTTACAAAGGAAAATATTTCCAATAAAACTTTAATCCATAACACTAAAGATTCTTGGCTTGGTTAATTCTTCAAACACATTATGGCTTAAAGAGGATTAAGTGTATGCCATTTTCCAGGTGAAGAAATCTGTCATCCTCTTAAAAAACTTACTAGGAAAATAATTCTCTAAAACATGTTGCCATACACATCCAGGAGTTCTGCAATTCTTTTGAGAAGTTACCTCATCTGCTGGACGCCCACCGGAGATACCACTGAGGATGGTGTAATAACATACCAAGCTAATGAGACTATTCTACTAATGAGGACCATCGCAAGTATGAACATTTAAGCTAATAAAAATAACTAGTGCCGTCATGACTTAACCACAAATTTTGTGTGTGTGCTTTGTTTCCTGCTGCACTTTAATTAATCATTATTTAAAGACCACAGATGTTTCAAATGACTATTTTCTCAAAATTAACTGTCCTTTTTGAATTGGTGAAATCAGTTAAAGTACCTCTATGTTAAACAAAAAACTCTAGGTGCTGTGATGATTTTATGTTGTCTAAACTGTGCAGAGAACTTGATTTAGAGCCCTGTTATCTTGTTCTTATACAAGGAATTACCACAATTATTTTAGTAGATAAAATAATATATAAAGCTACTAAATATGCTTAATCTAAGCTAACCTAAGTGAAAGGTCAAAAAAATGTGAACTGAACTGAATCAAAATGCTCATTTTAGAAATGTGGACAAAATACAAAACTGTTCACTACTCTGAAATTTCTTTTTTTCTAAAGTCAATTAACTTGAGCTGCATAGAAAATGGTTTTAGAAAAGTCGAAGATTGCTTCAAAGATATCCTTGTTAAAACTGTCAGAGTATACCCTCGTGAGAGGGGAAAATGAAAGGAAACAGATGGAAAGTTTAGCCAGGCATGAGTAAACTCAGGATGTGGCATAACATAGTAATGGAAAACAGTGAGTAAGGACAAGTTTTCTTCAACATAAAAAATGTAAAGTTTTAAAATCAGGAATCTATTGGGAGTGGGAGGGAAGATACCTAATGCTCCTATGTGTATTTCTACAAATGTAATACTCATAGCCACGTCTATTTCTCTTTCCATGTCAGGGAATCAGCCTGTTTGGCAGAATCTATCAGTGAATTTTTTTGCTTGTGATATTATTCTACTGAGGAAGGTGTAACTCATTCACTGAATATGACAATAGGGTAAAATGGCCAGAGAACCTACCAAAAAGTGAAATTCAGCCAAAATGTTAAGACAAGGTTGCATAAATTTTATTGCATATATTTGATACCTTTAAATTTCATGCCAAAAAATGTAATTTTGATTTTTTTAAAGATCAGAAAGTACATAAACTGGGTAAAAAGAAGAGATTGGTTTATTATATTGATGAATTACTTCTACTTGTTGATTCTTTGAATCTAAATACCTTTAAGATATAATGAATATTCAACAGCAGTTGCTAAATTATACCTTGGATTATGTTAAATGTCACTGTCCATCAATGCATTATGATGATGGCACTGCTAACTGTGATTGTGATGTGAAATAAATATGTTTAAAAACACATATTTGACTGGATAGAACTAATAATCACATAAAAATAACTGTTGCTATTACAGTTCAAAGGCATAGTTTTTTCCTGGCCCTGTCACCAAAAAACTAGAAGTTTCTTCATTAAAAGAAAAATATGTTGGACTAAATGATCTATAGTTTGTCTTTTAATTCTAAAATTCCATGCTTCAGTTATTGTTGCATGTGTCCTCATTTGTTATTTAAGGACCAAATACCAAAATCATGTAAATTATCTGCTACCTTGTAAAATCCAGTCTCACAGTGGATCTGTGAACAAATAACACAACCTCAATTTAAAGTAATTCATTTCGTTTTGAATTTGTAAGAATGTGATTTTCTCATAGTCTTTAGCAGGCATGCACTAAATGTCCACAATTATATAAAGATATTTTTAATTTTTCAATTGATAAAATAATACTCATAGTACAATATTCAAAGGGGATGAAAAGTTAGACAAAGAAACGTAGGTGTCTTTCTCATGCTGCCACTCTGTTCCCTCAAAATGCCATGATTTAAACCAGCTTCTTGCTTATATTCTTTTAAAGATAATCTTTGTATTTACAAAAGATATACACAAATACCATGACAAGAGAGTATAGAACTGCAAATGCAACATTTTTCTAGCACAACCAGACCAAAAACCAACGCACAACAAATATGTACTAAAAATAGGTTAAAAGTGATGAAAAATGTGGTTTGATGATGATGATGCATTCAATGATAGGAATCAAAGAGATAAAGACTGCTAAGTTTGGGTTTCTGCATGCAAACCAAAAGGCTTGGGAGAAAGCTGCTTCATGTTGGCAGTGTGGTGTAGTGAACATAATTCTGATTTCATTATAGAGCAGATGTGAATTTAAATTCTGCCTTTACCCCTCATTGACTATAGGGCATTGGGTAAAATAATTAGTACTATGAGCCCATAACTCACTTCTAAGTTATGATAAGTCGCACCTCAAAATCTGTCCTGAGGATCATATAAGATAATGTTTACATGAGATTTTGCATAAAGAATTTTGGGTTTTTTTCTGCTTTGAAGATTACAGACTTAAACATCTTCTCTATCCTTTTTCAAAAGTAGAAATGAACAATACAACCATGAAATTCAAGTAGACAGAATGAAAGTGCATGATTACAGTCCCTACAGTCATGCAAAATTCCATTAGGAATCATCCTCCAGGCTAGCAGAACTCCCAATGAACCAGCCACATACTCCCATTGCTGTCATTCCATCAGTATTGCAATAAACTGTCTTCTTTTTTCAGACTTTTTTTTCCGTTTTACTCACTGACAATCTGATGGAGTTCTCCTATATAAGAAAATTATTAAGAAAAATTTCATCCTCCGAATAGAAAAATCATACTATATCTTCAGTGAAAAATTTATCTTCAATATACTCTTTATAGCAAACTAGAAGCAGTAAAATACATTTGAGAATCATAAACTTTTGAAACAAAAGCTCTCTAATGGCTAACTTAGAGACACCCAAAAGAAACTGTTATCTAGAGAAGTAGACTGCCTCATTTTACCAATGATTGGAGGTTTACTGTATATACAAGGAGTCCAAGTGGAAAACTAGGCTGTTTGTAGACATGGGCATCTAAATTAACCTTGTGTTAATCATTTTTTTTGACCTAGAGGCACTTTGGACTTCCTCGAGAGTCCCAACATTATTTCTAATCTATTCATAAAATCTTGTCTCATTGAAAAGTATTGCATCATTCCTTTGATATTGACTTTTCCTGGATGTTTAATTCTCTGAGCATAGTAGTTAAATCAAAAACGTGAAACAAATCAAATAAATACAGAAAAACTTCCACTATCATTGGTAACAAGAACTTATCAAAAGGTTTCTTCTTCCCTTACTTACCAGAAAAAATGCAGGAAGGGATCAGTGACAAGCCTTGAATTAAGTGATACAAACTCTCCAAGATTCCCTTGAAATAGGCATAAATATGAGTGATTCTGGCAGGGTCCCTAAAACATATCAGCTAGATAACTGTATTAAATGCCACAGACCTGTGGCAAAAACATTAATGCAGAAACAAGGGCCAAATAAAGTATCATTTTTTGAAGCTATTCCTGGTAAGTGTTATAAACAAGGTCATGATAAACTCTGCTTAATCACAGTTAAACATGCAGTCTAGTTTGGGATCAAGAAGCAGAAGTAAACTGAATACAGTTTGTCATTTTGTGAATTTGTTCACTGTTATAAATACACTCTTGAACTACCCCTGATTTGTACCTGTTTAGAAACTAGAAGGAAATTTGTGTTAAAAAAAATATTGTAGAGGTAAGACTTTTTAAACATTTTAAAATGTTGAATAATCATTGACTTTTGAAAATGGCATGAATTTCAATAGCATTTACATAAATGAGTCTCTATGGTGTTCAGTAATTTTTAGAATAATTTACATGATCATAGGTCCATATGAAGAATTAATAATGCAGAATAATAATAGTAGTTCAATTATATATAAAAAATCTGTAACTGTTTATATATAGGTTCCACTTCATGAGCAACCATCTTTTTATTCTCCTCTAAATCTTGCTCTAGCTCTAAACAATATTGTTTGTGTCTCCTTATAAGATTTGCAAAGGAGAACAATAATTTTCACAAGATATCAAATAAATTACTAAAAACAAGTAGGACTTTAACTTTTTTCTTTTAACTATTCTTACACTATTTGCCTTAATCATTTTCGTTTATTAATAAAGTAAGTAAAATGAAATTTCTAGTAATCTAAACCATGCATAATTAAACATAATTTAATAAAGTTTAAGCAGGACTCAAATTAAAATTTAAAAATATAGCTTTAAAGCGCTGGATACCCTAAATACTTAGGAATAAACTTGACAAAGAAGGTAAAGGTCCTATTCACTGAAAACCTTAAGATTTTGTTAAGAGAAATAGAACATACAAAGAAATGTAAAGGTATCCCATGTGCATGGGTTGAAAGAAAAACTTTGTTACAATGACCATATTGCCTAAAACATTTTGTGGATTTCACATAATATCTATCAAAATCCCAGTAACATTTTTGAAGGAAACATTGCAAACAATTCTAAAATTTATGTTCAACCACAAAAGACTCCAAACAGTGAAATTAATCCTGAGAGCGAAGAAGAAAAATGGAAATATCACATTCCTTGACTTCAAAGTACACCACAAAGTGATAGTCATCATAGCAGTACGTTATTGGAACAAAAACAGACACACAGACCAATGTAATAGAATTGAGATCCCAGAAATAAACCAACACATATATGGTTAGTTAATCTATGACAAAGAAGCTAAAACCATACAACATAGAAAGGAAAGCCTCTTTCCTTTTTGTGTTGGGAAACCTGGGTAGACATGCAAAAAAGAAAGAAGAAAAAGAAGAAGAAGAAAAGAGAGAGAGAGAGAGAGAGAGAGAACTAAAAGAGAAAGAAAGAGGAGGGAGGGAGGAAGGGAAGGAAAGTAGATGATCATTTAATAACTTACACAAAAACTAATTCAATATGGATTAAAACTTGGGTATAAGATCTGAAACTGCAAAATGCATAGAAGGAAAACATAGACAATATACTCCTAGGCATCAAACTTAGATGTTTTTGGTTACTCAACAAAAGCAAAAATAAGTAAATATGACTACTCAAACTTAAAAGCTTTTGCATAGCAACAAACCACCACAAAACCAAAAAGGCAACCTACTGACTGGAAGGAGATATTTGTATAACACTTTTCTGACAAGGAGTTAATTTCCAAAGC
The DNA here is from genome assembly GCA_004024925.1 of Scalopus aquaticus. Classification (NCBI taxonomy): domain Eukaryota; kingdom Metazoa; phylum Chordata; class Mammalia; order Eulipotyphla; family Talpidae; genus Scalopus; species Scalopus aquaticus. The sequence continues at coordinate 367,135 of PVIJ01000023.1, read as the reverse complement.
ACATGAAGAATTCACACAACAATACACACACAAAAATCAAAAAGTGGGGATAAGACCTAAATTTTTCGAAGACTTGCAGCTAGCCAGTTGGCATATGAAAAAATGCTGAACATTACTTATAAAAAGGGAAATGTAAATCAAAACCACAAATGAGATACCACCTCACACAGGTGAGAATGACTGATGTGAAAAAGACTGGAAGCAACAGTGTTGGTAGGCTGTGGAGGAAAAGGCACTTTCAGTCACTATTGGTGGAAATGCAAATTGGTGTAGCCTTCATGAAAAACAGTAAGGAGATTTCTTAAAAAACTAAAAATGAAAATGTCATATGACCCCACAGTACTATCCTTAGGTATTTATCCAAAGAATCTGAAAACACTATGTGAAGACATAAGCACCCCTTGTTCATAACAGCATTATCCACAATAATCAAAATATGGTGTCAACCCAAATGCCCATCAACATATGGCTGCATAAACTGTGGTATGTTTCTATGGAATACTACTCAGCAATGTAAAAAAAGATGGAATTGTGTCTTTTACAACACTACAGATGGAATTTAAAGTGAAATAAGTCAGAAAGCAACAATTACGGAGTCATTTCACTCATTTGTGAAACATAAATGGCCGAAGGAAAACCAGCAAATGCAACAAAGTAATCTTTAGGTTCTGGTAAATATGGTGGTTAGCAGAAGGAAAGGGGAAGGGGGCTGGGAAGAAGTGGAGGGGTTAGTGTGAGAGTGGGGTGGCTCTAGGACTTTGGTGGTAGGCAAGTGAAGCATACGCACCTATGGAAGTGTGAAACTGTTCTTCTGAAATGGATTTTGTAAATGAATGGTAAAACAATAAAATTTTATTTAAAAAAACATAAGTAATGATAAAAGAACCCTTTTTCTCAAGACAGAATCACTAAATAGCTTTAGGGAAAAAAATACTTCAAATATTTCCCCTAATAGGAACATTATAAGCTAGAAGAAAAATTGTATCATCGACATTAATTCTTTTTAAATTATTTTAATTATCTGGTACAAATAATAATGGCATCTAACATTTCTTGCATCATTTTTGATGATAGTAAAAATTAATGGTAGCTTTAATGTAAGTAATAAATATGAAAAATAAATTGAAATTAGACAAAATTTAATAAGAAATATTGAAATTGAAATTATTACAGGAACTGTTTTATGCAAGTAAATTTTAGCTATTTTAAGTAACGCCATGTGTTTGGAAAGGAGCCTTTATACTGTTTCTTGGAAGTCATTTGCCACCTGACCTCTTTCTGTTACAGTTGTAAAAATGGAGTTTGTTCCTTCATAAGCAACCAAAGAAGGTCCAGATAGAATTTTTTGCCACCCAGAGAGAGAAGCTGCTCTTTCTTCTGCTTTTGGTCTCTATTGAGCATCTCTGTTGACAGGGGTTTCTCTGTTGCTTGCTGTTTGCCACCCTGCCATTTTCTGCTTCTGAGCAGCACTCCCGCACCACTTCCCTTTTCCCTTTGTTCTTCTGTCCTGATGGTTTCTTCTGCCTTTCTTGGTTTTTATTCCGCAAATGTAGTATATTGTGAACTTCACCTGCTTGCTAAAGTAAATCTTTTTTATTGATAAAACAGATGAGAAGAAATTCTTTTTTGAGCTTTCTTTTCTTTGCAGACATTTTCATTGCTTTAGGGATTTACAAGTTTCTTTCAATGTGTTTTGCTTATGTTCACATGAGGTCAAAGCTATTCTGTGATAAGTCTGAGTTACATTAATTTAGCTAAACCAGGAACTACAATTCCCAGAATTTACTTTCTTGCATATCCTTGGTTAGTATGGTTTATAGGAAGCCTTTGCCTAAGAGACCAGAAGGAAAAGATTGACCACATTTCTTTTCATTGATGAGATCAGTGTGGGGCCTGCAGCATTGATTTTTATGTATCTCCTAGCTTACCTGATGATTTCCTGCGTGGCGGGGGTCAGCAGTGAGGCGCACGGTATCTGAGCTCTAGCTGGGTCTCCTATGAAAATTTCTCTGAATCCTGAGCCAGATGCATATAGAAAGGTGCTACCTTGGCCTGTGGGATGGCTCATTAATGGAAGCTGGACAATTAAAGGAAGTGACTGGAGTAGAAAAAACACCTTCACTGTCTTAATGCAGGGCTTTATCAATGTCTCAGCTGTGTAACAGGAACCTTGAACTTTTCCCATTTCATTCTGGTTCATCACACTGATGAAGTCATAATGATTGGATCTAGTGACACATGGGTGAGACAACGGGGTGCCAGAAGATATGAAATAAATACTGCAAATTTCAGCTAAATTTCTGGAGGTCAGTTGTCTGGGCATATACTTTCCAAAATTGAATTATGGGCTGCTGCATGTATCTCCCCTTATCATGAAGAGATACAATGTCATTGGACCTCTTCGGATTTTGAAGGCAACATTCACCTCATTTAAGAGAGCCACTCCAACCTAGTTAGAGTACAACCTAAAAAACTGACAATATTTAGTAGGGCCTAGAATGAAAGGAAGCTTTGCAATATCTCCAGATTGCCATGTAAACTACAAAGCCATTTGGACTCTATGCCCAACAAATTTGAATGTGGATAAAATATCAGTGGTGTCAGAGACGTTGTTTAGTGCCTCTGACAGTCCCCTATAGGTAAATTACAGCATAAACCATTTTGATTTGGGAACAGAGCTATTCCTTCTTCAATAGAAAACTGCTACTACTCTCCTTGAGAAAAGTAGATTTTCACTTGCTATACTTCTTTAGTAGAGACTGAACTCTTGAATAAGGCCACCAAGTAATCATGGGACTGAGTGCTTGTCATGGCTCTTATGTCCCACTAACCATAAAGTTGGTCTCGTACAGAAGTAATCCATCATATGCAATAATATCATTATATTATGTGATCTGACTTGATCATGTCCTGAAGACACAAGAAGTTGCCTGAATCGATGGCATAGATGCTCATCACCCATATTTCTACCACATATCTTCCTCTCAACCTGCACCATGACCTTAAGGGAAATCTCCTATGATTAGTCTGAAAAGGGAAGAAAAAATTGGTATGTGATTGATGATGACTTTGCATGATAGACTGGCTTTACCTGAACGTAGAAACTATAGCATTATAGCTCCAATATGAGCTGTAAGGTAGTGCCGAATAAAAGTCCTCTCAGTCTCAGAGAACAGAACTCAGTAAGATGCCTGGTAGTTCATTTTACCTGAAAGTAGAGTTTGCCAGAACATACTTGCCTATAGCTATCTCAATAGCAGAAGCAGCTAATAAGTTAGCTGGTAATCAGGCAGTTGGAAAGATGACAATTGAAAAACTGTAGAGAGGCCTGGGAAGAGATGTTTTTATACTCGAGGATGTTCACAGCATATGAATATACATGTTTGCATGCACACCAAAGAGAAACCTCAGTGGAGGAGGATCTTAATAAGGGGCAGATGAGACAACCCATCACGTATATACCAATCAGCCCTCTTTCTCCAACCATCTCTGCATTTGACCAATGAGCTCATGAAAAAGTAATTAATGGCAGTAATAATGGAGGTCATGCATAGGTTCTGCCTAGAACCACTGCTGAATACTCAGCCAAGAACAACATTGAGTCCCAGGATGGCACCATTCACTGAGGAGGTAGGGATTCAACCAGCCACCTGATGGTAGATTGCATAGAATCATAGCCATCATGGACAGAACAAAGGAACATTGCTTTGTTCTCACTGGAATAAACACTTATGCTGTGTATGAATTTATTTTCCTTGCCTACAGTACATATTATAAACCATCATCCTTAGATATGTAGTATGCTTTATTCTCAGCATTATTGCTAACCAAGAAACTCATACTGCAGCCTATGAAACATGGCAAGTGGCTTATGCACATTGAAAGCACTGGTTTTACCACATTCCATATCACTCTGAAGTGGCTGGTGAGACAGATAGTGAAAAGGATATTTGAAGATCTGATTATGTTACCAGTGAGGAAGCGACACCTTGGGCACTGTGGTGGCCTCTGGAATGAGGTATATACTCTCAAATTATAGACAGGTATATGATGTGCTTCTTGTTTATCCAGAATTCAGGGATCTGGGAACCAAGAGGTATATATAGGAGTGGATCCTCTAATGATTTTCACTGGTGACCCACTATGGAAATGTTTGCTTTATATCCTAATACTTTGAGATCTGTTGGTCTAGATGTCCTGCCAAGAGAGAAAGTTTTCACTAAGTTGGAAAATAAGGTTTTTACCAGAACTCTTCACACTTACTATGTCGAAGAAACAAGAGGTACCGATGAGAAGACTGATCCTAAAATCAAAAGGAAAATGAGTTTAATATATAAAGGGGGGAAGGAGCAGTACATCTAGAGTAAAGACAATCCTCTGGGATGCCATCTTAGAGCTTCCAAAAAAAAAACATGTCTAGTGTGAGTAGACCCTGGAACCTTTAGGCATGAATAGCAGTTAACATTATAGGTCAACATTTTTTTAACTTTATTTCAAAAGGAAAATATGATTCAGCCAGAAAAGGAATGAAAATCACCAAAAAATAGATAAAAGATTTTATATTTTTAATTAGGAAGGGACATTAGTATGTTTCCATTTATGTAGGGAATAGTTGTGTTAAGTGAGGTAGAGGTAAGGGTTTCTATTGTCTTTATTTGGAAGGTACTTATGGTTAAAAGAGGTGTATTTATATGAAAATTAAGTCAAACTGATGGATTTGTCTTATGCGAACTTATAAGCTGGAATTTCAGTTCTTAAAACTCCCTTTCCTGCATAATTCAGAGTTCCAATTAACACTTTACACAAGATTTTGAAGGAAATGAAAGAACAAACATATTCCTCCAGAAGCTGGTACAGGCAACAAGGCATTGCGGTCTCTCACGAACAGCACCACTTATCTGCTGACTTGGGTAGTTAGCAAGAGCCAACAGCTGGGTGCTCGACTCTTACAGCTGCTACTGGATTTTCTGATTCAGCTTCTCTGACATCTTGGCCAAGTATATGTTTAACTCACAGGCCACAGACTCTAGTTTCTCTTACAAAATGGCCACATCCTAAAAATTTGAAATTTGGAGGCAGAGAAACAGACAGGAGTTCTAGTCCTTCCTTGTGGTTTCTGGCTTAGCTTCACAGGCTCAGACTTTCCCTTGTTTCCCACTTCAAGTTCATCTACCTCTCCTGATTGTCTTGTGAACTTCGGATTCCAGCACCTGACACAGAAACAACAACTCCCACAGTTATTTTATGAGATACAATAAATCTTTTATTTCCTACTATCCCAACAATAAATCTTTTATTTCCTAGTGGTCCTGCTTCTCTGACTAATGCTCTGACCAAGCCTGGCTGCCAGATAATCAGGGTGTTTCCTCCTTCGCCCAGCACTGTGAAAAGCTTTAGGAAATATGGGAAATGGGAGACAAGGCCCTTGCTTTCAAAGATTTGACAAATTAATTTAAAGCCAAATGTTTCTTAATGACTCTTGATTTTAAACTATGCTATCTTGCCAAATAGCAGTGATCTTGTGTAGTAATGTTAATACAGTGTTAATTGACTCTAGGAGGTGGGTTGGATCTACAAATAACCCAAAAATATGCCTGGGAAGTTACTTCCCAAGTATATTCACCACCTGAGATTATGTTGTCATTATGTTTTTTCTCTAAGAATTAATTACAGAAAAATACAATCCACACAATTTTTGGAAGTTAGTAATTTGATTTAAAGTAACTGAGCACCTCTGTCCCATGATATACCTTTATGTCCACTCCAGAAATGAAACATTTGATGGTAATCAAATATTGATTGAAAATTAAATTTGAAGCTACATTCTACTAAGGACAATTTTGCAAGAAATGGGTAATCGTTTTGTAGGAAAGAGACTATTTCCCAGTAAAACATGGATCTCCAGTGTTAGTTTCAGCAACACATATGCTGAAATTGGAATGATACAGAGAAGATCACCATGGCCAAAGTGCTATGAAGTAGGCCTGCTAATGTTGCTTACTTCCTTAAATATGAAAATGGATCTCCATGTTCAATACTAGCTCCAGTTTTTATACGTGGCCTGACAAAAGTTCCCAGACTTTCTCATCATAAACTCCTGGATATTATAATGTGTTGGTTTTTTTTTTAAAGTAACCTCAGTCTACAACACTGATAGATTTCAGATGTATAATTTCACATCTCAGCAACTATATATATATATCACACCAATAAATGTCCACAATAGTGTAAAGTACTGCTAGTTTTAGCTCAAGAGAATAGAAGCAAAATTAATAAAGATAGCCTCTTATATTATTAATTTTCTTCTCTCCAGGAATAAAGTTATGCCTAGCAGGTCATATATTTCTGGTTATGGCAATCAGTTTTCTCTGATGTCAAGGCTTACTTGACAGAACTTCAAATTACCCAAAGATGCCATTCCATGTATGCCCAGTCATGGTCATGGTTACTGGTACTTCTGCCAAAGGGTTGTATATCACCAGAATTATGGTTTGGCCGGCAGTTTGTGGTGATACATAAACTACGTGCTGTTTCAGAGGCCCATCTCCCTAGGATCATGCATTACCATCAGGCAGGTTGTCTTAGTTTATTCTGGCTACCACTAACAGAAAACCATGGACCCAGTGACTTATAAATGACAGAAATTTATTTCTCACAGTTCTGAAGAGTGGAAAGTCCAAGAGAGAATTGCCAGCAGATTCAGGGTCTGGCAAACCCACTTGTTGGTTCATAGATGGCTGTCTTTTTGCTGTGTCTTCACATGGGGAGGTGAAAAATGGGGAGCTCTGTGAGCTACTCTAAGGCTCCTAATTCCATTCACAATGGAATGACCTAATCACCTCACGCTGCCCCATCTCCTAATACCATCACATTGGAAGGTAGGATTTCAACATATGAATTTGGGGGTGGGGGAGACATAAACTAACCTATGCTTAGAGCACTGGTTAACAGGTTAGCCGATTTATAAAAAAGAGTGGAGCTGAAGTTACTTTTTCATGGCTGAGACCCAGGAAAAAGAAAGGAAAATAACGGCATGGACTACTACCTACTTCTTCTCTTATCCAAATGAAGGTCATGCTCACACATCACAACCCAGCTTCCCAGTAACACACTTGCACTAAGCATATAAACACGAGTCTATTTCTGAGAAATACTGAGTAAAACAAGTCTCAATCACCTACTCACTTACCTTTTGAGTATTTATGAGCAGCTTTTCCTAAACCAGGAGTTTCCACTCATTCCATATAAGACTCCTCTCTGTTTCTCCTTAATAAGTTTAGATATCTTAAAGAAAGTCTTACACAAGGTGTTTCTGTGTTCAATATTCATGTGTTATTATCATAACTATGTAGCCAAGTACAGTTTATAAATTACTTGCATGTACATTAATTTATTTTGTATGTTTAAGGATTTTTCAGGGTAGCCAGAATAGATTTATATTTTCCCTATTTCTGAATGCAAAAATAAACTAGCTGTAGCTAAATCACAATTAAAACACAGTCAAATGTTCCTATTCAGGTTTCTTTCTGCTATTACGTTGGTTTTAAAAGCAAGACACTCGTAAACTCTCTCTCATTAGTGACAATGAAACTGACATTTTCACAGGTACAATACACATACCACAGTGTTCGTCTGTGGCACTAAGAAATTTTCACAAACTGTTTAAACTCAGAACATCTAAGCAATTTATGAGGGGTAAATTCAGAAGGCTTCTCTAAGAGAAATTTCAACCAATTTCTATTTTATGGGGAAAAAAGGCAGTACTTAAAATGGTGTAATAAGTTTCAGAAAATTAAAGAGTGAAACTTGGACCCAGTTATTCTTCACCCATGACAGTCACTAGATTAATTAAGATAATGTCTATAGGGCTCTGGCATCAAAATTACCTGGGATACGTGTGAAAGCTACCAGTTCCTATGTCCCAGCACAGATATACTGAATTAGTATAGGGATTCTGAATCTCCATTTTGACACATTCCTCAGGCTATTCTGAGGCACATTACTGTTTGAGAATCACAGCACTGATCAAATTCCACTCCTATGAGACCAAAAAAAAAAAGGTACTAAAGAGATACTAATAATATGAGGGATTCAGAGATGTGTCCAGAAAAATGTAAACTAGGAAGATGTGACATGAACTATATACAACTAAAATGAGGTCAATTAGAAGCAGCATAGTTTATGTCACAGAACTAGTTGTGTTCACATAAAACAATTTGATTTAGTGATATCTTGCTTTATTCCTCCATAAAATGCAAATAATACTTGAGCATTCTTGAAATGTGAGGATTAACTCAGTGACAGTAATAAATGTGGTGATATATGCCACCAAAAGGTAATGAAAGGAAGGATTATAGGGAAAAGCTCATGGATATCATTTTCCATCCCTGAGAATGTTGTTGCTTGTATTTCAATTAACAGTTTTTAATGCAGAGAAATAATAGCACTGACTCTCAAAACTAGCAGCAGTTAGAGTAACACTGTATAGTTAATGATAAATAGGTCACACTGTCTACAAAACTTTTACTTTGGGAACCCTACAAGTGGAGCTGCCTCGACCTGCCTGGCTCTGTAAGTCTTTGTCCCCATGATTAGATAATTAGTGAGAACATTGCAACTGTGTGAGAACTACAGTTTCACCAGCTGATCCTAGCAGAGGAAAACATACATTATTACCCCTCTTGATAGTGACTGTGATTAACAATAATAAAATATATAGCTAGTAATTTCAACAGCACATGAATCCCTGAAATTATTTCTTGCTAGGACTAAAAGGATTTTAGATTAAGAGCCCTTAATTCAAACTTGTAATTTGGGTTTAAAACTATTCATTATAAAAATCAAGTCAAAGCTCAGAGAAATGATCCAAGGTCTGGGGAAAACAGACCCCTCTTTCATGTTCAAACTCTTTTTTTCCCCTTCAATTGAAAAACCACGTGGGTCCCTTTTTACTTTTTACTTCCCAATCTAAGAAAACAAACACCTCTGTCTTGCCCTGCCAGTCGTTTTGAAAAGCAGCTGTGTTTTGTGAGATACATATTGAGCAGTCAGAAAGTACTTTTTGAAGTTGAAAAATTCCTTTTGAAAAGAGCAGCTATTTTTTTTTAAAAAGCCTCTTCTTATTGCCATTACATAAAATCATGAGGAGTCAAATTACCCTTTTAAAGTGTTTGTTATCTGAACTCTAGGTTTCTTTTCACCTAACATGATGTGTCTGAGCTAGAAAATCTTTCTCTATGGAACAAGTCCTTAGACTTACTGTCCTGTCTACATGTTCAGTTGCTGATGTAGAAAGTGATGACCCTGAGTTTGGCTTTGTTTTCTTGACTTCTGTTAATATGATGAGTTAACTTGCTACCCAAAGAAGAGATATCCGCTATTCTAACAGCTTAAGTCAGGAGAAACTGGCACATATTATTAAAATCTTCAGTTACAAAAGTGCTGGAAAGAACAACTCCTCGGGAGCGAGTCACTCTATAGTCTGCCCTCTTCTGAAAGAGGAGAAACTATTAGGGCACTGAGGTGCCTAACCTGCCTTCTTCTACAGTCTTCCTTCATGGGATATATAGTACTGAATGTGCTTAGTGTAACCAGCCTATCTTTCTTATTACTGTATTTTATGGTAACATCATAAACATTTCTAGGAAAAAAAATTGCTGTAGCTATAAAGGGAACCTGGCAGGGATTCAACTTTTGACAAAAGCAAATAAACTACCTGGCTGATCTGAGGGATCAAGAAAACCCTGTTTGTTGGGTCTTTCAAACAACAGCTTTAACAAAAAGAGCTCTGATATGTGGCTGCTTTTCGACATCAGCCATGAATCACTGATAGAAAAGCATGAGAACAGAGTTGGCAGACTTAATTATATATCATTACCCAAAATAAAGGCAACATTTTAGGTATGAATTAAACCTTCAGTGGTGGAGACTTGCATCATTCCGGAATGTTAGTGGATCCAATTATTTTAAAAATTCGTAGACAAAACATTCAAGGTTCATTGTCCATTTAGTTGGAGTTACAAAGTTTCTTTGTACTCATTTTTTTTAAGTCTTTGTGGGGAGGATAGTATAATGCCTTTTTTTTTTTTATTAAGAAGGAGAAAAGTTTGTTTACAGATAGGAGAGAAGATTTTTTAATGAAAGTATAAAGCACATGACCAGAAATGGCTCAGAACCATGTCATCTAGCTTGGCATGAGACCCTAAGGACCATTTAATACACCTGTTAAATTGCAGTTGAAACTTTCTCCAGACATTTTTTCTGAGGTGGGACCCACTTTACTCCTTGTTGTTAGGAACTGGTTGTTCATTCTCTCACAGGATTTCTGCTCAGATGCCAAGGCAGGATGCACCTGTGCAGAAAAGCTGGTTCAGCTCTGGGAAAGCTGGTATCAAACTTCCCTTCCTTTTCTTTCCAGCAGCTCTCATCTTAAGAGGGTAAAACCTGGAGGTGATGATGTGTAAAGATTTAGAAAACTTTAGAAGGGTCATTGATCATGAAAATGTGTCTGAGGGCAAGACCCTATGAGATTAATCCTCCTAAACAGAAATAAGTCTAAATGAAAAATCGCAAATGTGTAACACTCACAAACCAGAGTTGGCAAGCAAATATCTTTAGTTTGACTCAAGTGTGGTTTTTATTTTCATTTAAATGTTTTTTAATCCAAATTTCAAAAAATTCAAGTTTTTTTAAATTCAAATTTTCAGGTATCAGGTTTCAGGTTCCGGATTCCAGGGCCAGCATTTCTTCTAGTTCCCAAACCTGAGTGCACAGTGAGGTCCATTTATCTCTGTAAGATGGGGCAGGAGTTGTCCAGACACCGCTTTAAATTCAGCCTTACGTAGAGCATTGGTATCACTCAACAAGCTCCAGAAACTCGTATTTGTGTGAGGAACAGTTTAAACCACCTTAAGTAGATTATTCTTTTATTTTAACCATTAATGTTTCTTGAAAAATAGATTATACACCTCTCTTATAAATTCATTCCATTTTTCTCATAGTCCTTAGGCAAAGAAAATTCTCATCTGAGATTAACATAACTTCCTTCTATAGACTTGGCATATGCTCTCTCTCTTGATGTATAGAAAATAACTACCCATTTTCAAAATATTTCATTTTTCATAAGTCCTGCAAACATTTACTGAGTCAATTTTAAGTAAAGATCTCTACTTTTTGAGATCTGCCATCTTCTCAGTATAAAGCAAGTGAATCCCTTGCTGTTGGAAAATGCCAATGAGAAACAGAAAAAATTTATTAATATCAAGCCCAGCCCACTCTCCTTCTCAACCAGGCATCCCTGGTCTGCCCCATCCCTCCCAGAGGAACGGTGGGACTGTATGCACAGAACTATAACTTCATTATCACAGAGATACATTGAATCTCTCACTAAAGCTCAAATGAAACTGTTCACCTCACCCCCAGCTTCCACATTTCTGACACTGGGGAAAATAGGGAACCTGGAAGCCTTAAGTCATTCATCTAAATGGGATACATCTGGACTCAGTAGAGAATTGCTTCATTATCATTCATATCATTCCAGTGTTGTAATTGGCAGGGAGAAGGGAACAGGTCAGCAGATGAGTTGTCCTCTGGTCTCTTCAGTCTTGTGAATCAAAGTGTGGCTTTCTCTAATCCAGCTGAAACAGGATTGTTATTTTAGCCCTTTCTCCCAGGACTATATTTCAACTTTAATTATACTTACTGCGCTTCTCCAGTCACTTTCAGCTCTGACTCTCAGAACCGTTTTTCTGATAGTTAACATAAGTTTCTACTGCTCTCATTTAAAATATCCAGTTTTCTTCTCTGTTCTGATTATTTCAAAGAGAACTAATTGTTATTTTCTACTATACAAGTTTTCATATATAATTTTAAATTGCAGGCATTTATTCCATTGTTCCCTTTTCCAGTACATATACTTACAATTTATATTAGCATTCCTGACCAGAAAGATCTTCTCATATTAATGTATTATTTGTTTCTTCTTTATAGCTCATTTAGGTTCTCTAAATTTCACTTAACTTATTGGATCCCAACTGGGTAATGATAAAAGTATACTAAAGATCTTATCAACAATAACTATGCTAAAAAGTTTATCTCATGGAAAGTTTGCCTCATTGTGTCTAATTGTTCCATTTCCACTTATATTACTGAACCATTATTTTTTTAGCATCATACTGTATCATTATCTCATGTTTGATATATAACACACTATGGTTTATGAGTTTTCATGATTTATAATTCCCCTCCTTTCACTAAACAATGTAAAATTGATGATTATATCTCAACTAATTGACTAGTTTGGCTTATGTTCCCAAAAACTGTTTTTATTAATGTTTGAGTGTGGGTACGAGAGAAGGAGAGAGAGAGAGAGAGACTTCTGTATCACAGTATAGTTACTTATTTAATGTTTTGTCCTCATTCTATTTGTCCTACCTCCCGTTAGATTGAGTTCCACAGATGTTAAGTCCAAGTCATGTTGATTTGGTATGGCCAGCTTAATTATTGGTACAATGCTTGACAAGAGAAAATGCAATATTTATATATAACGCAATGATGATCTTTGTAAACTAAGTAAATGACAAACTGTTTTCTTGGACTAGAAGCTTAGACTTTGGCAGAATTGCATGGACGTAAGATTGCTTATGCTATGAAAAACCCACTTATAATTAATTCCTTTAAAGTAACTTATAATTCTTTTAAATAAGCTTTGAAAATAACAGCTTAAAATGTGTTCTAGTATATGAATTATGGTATCAGTAGGTTAAATTTTACAAAGGCAAAAGCTTCAGATACTAGAATTTATTTCATTTACTATTACATTAGACTAATTCATTGCTGACAATTGTTTTTATCCTGAGATACTATATATGTCTCATTTATTTACAAGAAAAAACCCACAAATGTATTAAGAAGAAAAACTGAGAGTCAAGAGGATCAGTTATATAAAAGGAAATCGTGGTGATTATGAGGCTCACAATTCCACCAAATATTGGAAAGGGTTTCATGATATGTCACAAAAAGGGGAATGTACTTATAATTTTATATTTATTCTTCTAAACAGATAGCTCTTTTGCAATTGTTTAAATTGTAACTTTAGAAGTTGCCTGCTCATAAAATGGTTCTTATATACTCAGAGACATTAAATCAGCTCTAAGACATGTAAAATGATAGCTCTTTTGTGTTGATGTTCTGTTTTATTAATTTCCAGATTTATGAAGCAACTGTTAGGTATAAATGTCCTATGAGGATAACAATAAAATGATAGTGTTTGAATAAAGAACTAATTCTTAGTAGACACTTGGCACTTCACCTCATCTCTCTGAACATACCTTTATGAAATCTCCCATTCATAAGCATCAGGGTGTTAACTGCAAGCCATTAAAAATATTATGAGATTCAAGTAGACCAGTAAAGAGAAGACTTTCCAAAGATTAGGTGCTGTCTGACTCCAACATTTTAGTGATACTTGTTAAAGATGAGTTAATTTCAGTGTTCTCTAGGGATGGTTAGGTTTTAAGGTACAACATAAATGTACTTTGATTTTTTAAAAACTTACATAGTAAAATGTAGTAATATACCCCAACCTAAAACATTTTCTTCTCATCTAAATCTAATGACTATGAGCAATGGATGGAGTTGGGGAAGGGGGGCATTAAATCACCTTAGAATGAACAACAATTTCATTTGAGATCTTGCCCACTATAAGCCTTGCTTTATAAAATATTCTTTCATATCTGCCAAACCTTAGAACAACCCCTGTAAAAACTATAAATATGGTGCAGATAAACAGTGGCAGTCTTACATAATGAGGTGTCCTTGCCAAATGGGAGTAGACGACAAGAAGCCTAACTCCCACTATGCAACATGTTCCAGGCCACGCAGCCTGAAACACCATCATTCATGGAGTGGTCTGACGCCCAGGAAAAGTAAGGTTCACCCTGGGCTACCAGAGGGGAGGGCCCTGCAGCCTTTCACAGCAGTGGGACATCAATCTATGTTGTTCACTTGTGCTAATACCACCCACTGACAAGTGCTAGTAGTATAGGCAAAGATTCTGCTATCATTTCCATGCTTATCACAGAGCACTAAATCTACAGATGCTTGATAAATGTTAAACTGAATTACTTTTTGATCTCCTGGTGAGTTAATGAAGTCTTTTGGTCCATGAGCAGAATGGATATTGCATAATGAAAGTTATACAGAAATAATGCTTTCTCTAGGAAACATCCGTTTGACTCAGTTGATATATAGCAACTGAGGACAAAAAACAAAGCAGTTGAACCAAGATGATTGGTTTTGAGCAAATGTATTTTTGTGGGTTGCATTAAAGGGTAAGTGTTTAAGAGGAAAGAAGGCATGATGAATTAGAAAACCCATCAGCTTCTGCTCAGCACACTTGTTGCAGGAGGTGACACATTACTAATGAGGCCTTATTTCTTAGCTCCTTTCCTCACAAAAACGGGTAACCTTGGGTAAATTACGTAATTACTATATGTCTCAGTTTCTTCTTAAATTAAGATAATAGTGCTATCTATTTGTAGAGTTTTTATAGATATTGAGTTAATTTTGTAAAGTGCTTAGAACAGTGCTTGGAATGCACATGAAGTTTTATAGTGTTTATTAAACAACCAAATAAATAAAACACTATCAGTGGGAATAAACCAGCAGTATACAATATTAGTTAATGGTGGACTAGGGGTGGACCCACAAAAAACAAGAATTCTTTCCAATCTTCTATAAAGTTATTTTTCTCTTAAAATTTAAATATATTGCATTGATATTGACAATATTCAATTATTGTTTTAATAGTCATGTTCAGTATGTTGCTTTTTATATTACCCTTTTCCATATACTTTTCAGAAGTGAAAATTTTTAATGAAACCAGTGAAAGTTTTTCAGAAAACAAACTAGAAGTGAAAAATGGGAAAATGAAAATTGTCCATTAATTTTATTCCTTTTAAACATCTTTTGTCCTCCTTAATTTAGGCTAAATTTCCTAGAACTTTGACCATTAGTCTTTAGATTTAGTCGTAGCCCCCAGTTTCTCTGGAGTCAGAGGAAAATGACACCTGCGTACCCTCTTATTCTATTGCATGTGTTGAATATCGATTATCAATGAGACACAACTCAGGTAGTAGAGCTGCAACTTAACAGTCTAGATAACGTGAGACCTAAGACATTTTAAAAAAGCATCAGGCGAATCCTAGCTCTTGGGCTTGTGTGTGCCACATTGAGGACTTCGGCACTGTTTCTGATAGACATTTGATTCAATTACTACCCTTCTTTGAAACATTTGTGTTTTTTTTCCCCTTCTGTATTTTAATTTCTATGGCTAAGTAGAAGAACAAGGTCTTTTTTTGGTTTTAATTATGGAGATGAAATCAGATGACAATAATTGGTTTTAGAGCACACACCCTCCTACCAGCATGTTCTGTTAATAACATCCTGAATATATCATGGTTAGATCTATTATGTTGATCATTTGATGGATATCTCCATTGAAATGTTTTTTCAGTGCTCTTTTATTTCTGTACTATCTTTCTAAATCAAAGAAAATGTGAAAAACATTATCCTTTCAGTGCATTGTTTCTTTTTCTCCCCACCCCACCCTACCTTGAGTTTCAGTACACAATGTTTCTTATGCAAACAGTTCAGGCTTTTGTTGTTGTTGTTGTTGTTTTAATGGATCAGTTATTTAATTAGATTCTTTGTAAGAAATTTAAGACCACCAGTTTGTGAGGGTCAGTTCTGCTCGTGAGAGCAAATACAGAGCAGAGGTAGCCCTGGAGTGGAGGAATAACTGATTTTTGCAAGAATTTATAAGTCCACAACTTTCTAATCAACCTTGTGAAGCTCTGTAATCTCATATTTGTCTTTCTCTCTGTTGAAGATCACACTGCCTGGTGTCAGGGCTTCCAGTAACTTCTTTGTCTTGAAGTAAATATCAATGAAAAGTATTAGGATTTACATACCGCTGAAATCAGTTTTGGTGGAGGTTGTGATGACAGATTTCTGGTTTTGTTCTAAACAGAGGAACGCAATTAAGGGACTGAGGTCTAGTCCACAAGTAGCAGGTCACTGCTCACCCTGTTGCCTCTGTCGCTCCTACTGAGCATGATCAGAATGGTCCTGGCAGTCATGCTCGCTCCAAGTTTTCTCCCTACTGACCCCCTTTTTTTTTTTGCCATGGCTCAACAGCCTTTAGTGGCGAGTAATGAGGGATTTTGTGATATTTCATCACTCTTGTCACTATCAACTGGTTTTTGTGACAGTATCAAGAATCTTCTCCTTTTTCTTTTCAGTCCTAGAATTAGCTGCTGAATGCTTCCTCTTGTACTTGGCCTTTCTTTACTACATAGCAGAATAGGAATATCTGTCAACTCCTCTGAGTAGGATAGGATTTCTGCTGCAGTGGGGCTTCCCCTCTTGGATGATTTGATGATGGGATTACCCTTTTAACCTTGCCACCAGCATCAACTTTTCTAGCTTCAAATTTCTTATGTTTAGTAGTCAGCTTCTCAGTTTTTTCATCCACCATCTTGCAAGTTGGGTTTGATCAAGTTCTCCTTCAAGTGACTGAAAGCCTAATCTAGAAAACAGATGGCTCTGTTCTTCATAAACCAGTGACAACATCTTCTACATCTGGACATACCAATCCTTAGCAAAACTGGAACATGTCATACACCTATACAACATGTAGAGATATATACCCTTTATCATTCTGGAAGCATCATTTTTATTTTCTTCTTACAGAGTCTTATTTTCCTTTGCCATACAAACCTCCTGAAAGAGGCTTCCCCATACTCACCATAATTATTTGTATTTATTTTGTGACTAGTACAAGCCAAAACACCTTCAAGAAGCACTAAAATAAATCTCTGATTTGGGTTTAGTATGGAAAATATTGTTCACTGCCTGCTCTCTGGCATCCTTCAACTAACACCATTTGACATTTCATGCGAAGAGGTGTTCGTGGAGGCATGAGTTCCATTCCTGTGGATTTGTTCCCCTCCTTGCCTTACTTAGCACTTTGCTACTCTCCAACAAAGGCTATTAACACCACGTAATTTACACTCACAAAGCAGCATAACCTGTGGCAGAGGTAACAGCAGCTTCTTCTAGAGGCTTCCTCCCCAAGACACTCCCCCCCAGGGAAATCCACCATGGACTCCAGTCAGTGCCTCTAAATGGAAAGAAAGAATCACAAGTTGCATAGCCACATGTTGGTTCACAAAGCAAAAAGCAGTGAGAAACAGTGCTCACAAATAACAATGCTTCTCAGTTGTTTTAAAATTATTTTCCAAGCTTCCTTTATCTACTCTCTAAGGAATAACTGAAAGAACCCTTGGGAAGAAGGCATGCTGACATGCCTGTCCTTTATATTTCATAAACCTATAGCAGAACTATTCTGACTCAGGCCTGCTTGCTTCTGACATCCTTGTGTTTGTTAATTTAGGAAAATATTACAGATTAGAAGGCAACACTCCAGTGTCTTCTATAGTAACCTCATCCGTCTTTCTTCAAGAGACCAGTAACTTCAGAAAAAAATCATTGCTGGATATTGCAGCAAGGGAATGTTAACAGTGTTAGAGATTTACTTAATGGATAATTTTTACTCTCTACAGTCCAGATAAATGACATTTATATGAGATCTGGTCTCTCTTGCTTAAAAATACCTTTTTCAGAAGAAGCCAAGTTAAATGTTCAACATTTTCAGACTCTACGGATAACCTTCACTTTGTTCTCAAATGAAATGTAACTCATGTCATTTTCACTTATGGATTAGGTAGGGGGTGTGAGGAAATAAGACCAAGAGGCCTTATTTGGCTCCGACCAGGGACTTTATGTCCTTTGTGTCTATGTTAGTAGAAATTTTCACAGCCACCAAACTCTCTCTGTGGTCAAACATCTACAAACTGTCTAGTCTAAGAAAAACCCATGATTTTATAAAGCAAAGTTTTTCTTAAACCTAGAATGTGTATGGAACGCCCAAGGACACTTTATTTCTGTATTGCAAATTAGCTACAAAATGTCTAAAGAAGTATCCAAGTGTTCAAATAGATCAAGTCAGAGAGATGCCTCAGAAAGTAGTCTTCCTCAAAGTGAGTGGATTTTGGAGAATTCACGGCTTTCTTTCAGGAGAAGATTTCAGCACAGAAAGCCCATAATTCCTGCTCAGTACTCCAAACAGATCAACTTTCTCTTTATTACTTTGTTTTGAATTTTTCTGGGATGGCACTGCAAGTATTTTGAGCATCTTTTTGTTCTCGTCAGGATTTTATTCATCATCTGTGTCAACCTGAGATTGTGCCTGCTGAATTTTGGGTGTTTGTGCATTACTCAAACTGAACCAACAGCCCCTGAACTCCAAAAGAATCTCAGGCTCGCTTGTTTCCATGTGGCAGCCAGATTGCCAGCTCTCTTGATGATTCATCTGTACCATTTGCAAGATCCAGAGAGAGAAGTGCCCTAGTGAAGACAGGGCAGGGAGCTCTTTCTTTAATCCCAGCTTTGTCGGAACTTCAGGGCAGCTTTAAAAAGACCATTAGAGTTTCTCGTCAGTTTCTTCATCAGCAAAATAGAAATCACCCTAGTGCTATGGTACTTAATTTTGTTTTCTTTATGAAATGCTTTGAAGATGAGAAGAGTTGCATTTATTTTGCTTAGCAATTTAAATTAATGGGGTCAGAAATATGACACATCCTGTGCTTGGTGGCCCTTCCTTGATTTTCTTCCTCCTCCTTTTCCTTTGCTTACACATTCAAATTCATCCCACCATCTCATTGATGACTATCTCACTTGAATTTAATTTTGGCATTTTAACTCAAAAAAATTATTATTGAAATAAACCAGATTTAAACTTTAAACCAAAGCTTAAAAACTTTGATCTAGTCTTCTGCTACAAGATAGTTATATTTCAATCATTCAGGAAATCTGGTTGGATACCTAATAATTTCCTCTATTAGTAATCAATTAAGATAGTTTAATAAGTATGTAATTTTGAAAATACCTAATAATTTCCTCTATTAGTAATCAATTAAGATAGTTTAATAAGTATGTAATTTTGAAAATCAGAGAATCAACTAAAATGAGAGAATCAAAATAGCAAAGTAAACATTTTAGGTATTGTTTAGAAGAGTCGTAAGAATTAAACTAACTCCTGGGATGTCTCACTTTCTATCATGGATTGAGATAACAATATGCCTATGAAGTAAAGAATAGATGTGCATAATCTTATTCCCAGTGGGCACTTAAATTCTGTTTTGGACACAGTCATGTATCATATATCATACATATAGAAAAATTGTGTGTTATATTTAAAAATGTTTACTTGAATGTGATGAATATATAAAAGATATAAAATGAATGTTGTGTGTTTTATATTCACATAATACTCCGGCTAAGAACCTTAACAGAATTTTAGCCATTAAATGCTCCAGAAGAAAAATTATCACAAGTGTTCTCAAATATAAATCTAATAGAATAACCAAAACTAGAAGTTAGAGAAGGGGGTAAAAGAGTTTGATTAATTCTAAGTTTTTGAGTCAAGTCCTTTTCAGGACATTGGCCAATATCATGCTCATTTTTGACTAGCTTAAAGAATATTCACAATCATATTTTCTTCATTCTCTTATAAAATATATTTTATTTATCAAATTTTAAGACCTAAACATTCTTTCAGTCATTCTAAATAAATATCCTCTCCTGATGTTTAGTTTTATAAGTCATCCTGGCTGAGCTATGGTATCCAGATGTGTGATTGAACGCCAATCTAAATGTTGCTGTCAAGCTTCTGTTTAAATGTGATTGACATTTAAACCAGTAGATTGAGTAAAACCAATTATTTTCCAGAATATGGTGTGTCTAATCCAACAGTAGGAGCCCTTAAGAGAAAAAGGCGTCCCAAGGAAGGAAATACTGTCTGCAGACTTCATTCTGGCTCCTGACTGCCACATCAAATCTTCCCTAGATGCCCAGTGTGAAGCCCTGCCTGGCCAATTTTAGACTTGCTAGCCCACACAATGATGTGAGGCCATTTCCTAAAATAAATGTCACGCTCTGTGTATATACAACCTGTTGATTCATTTTTCTGGAGAATCCTGACTAATATGCCTATATTATTGTTAATATTAATTCAGCTTGATATTTTTTCCTTTACTTTTACCTCATGAATCCCTCTACACACCTTCTTGAGTGATGCTGACTGAATCCATGTTAGTCAAGAAATGCAGACACAGGACGATGAAGGAATAGCAAAACAAAGACTCGAGGAAATGAAGTAGAACTGCACTCATGCCCTGGCTGTGTTTACACAAGGGCATTCCAATGCATCACCATCCAAAAAGGAAAGGAAAGAGTGAATTTGACATACTTAGGTGGTGAGGTCTGTGCAATTAAGAACAAAGTTGAGTTGAATGCTGAGAAGAAACCATTGATAGTCTGGAATTATGTGTTCTTTCAAATTTTGTTAGTCATAGACTTTATTAAAGTTACAATGTGGTCCGGAATCGCAAACAGCACTTGTTTCCTGATTAACCACTGCCAAATGAACTACTTGCAAGCAGACTTTACACCAGTAATCTCCCTTAATCTCTGTGAGTTTAACATGTGACAATTTCTGTTGTATCAACAATGCTCCTCTCTGGCTACTTAATGTGAAAAGTGTCACACTAAGAAGTCTGTAAGAATCAAGAGGCTATGGGCTCACTGCTGACCTCAGTGAAAAACTACAGGAAAGCTGTCCCTACTGTATAAATATTAGTTTGGGGTCACTCTTGACAGCCACAGTAAGTGACTTAATTTTACAGAAAACCACACAGGACCAGATGAATGGAGGTCTGGAGATCAAAGAGCTAAAAATCAACAGCTTTTACAATCCCCAGAGTAACCTAGGAAATATTGCATGAGCATTGTGTTCTAGTATTACAAAAATCCCTCCCTTACCCAGTTCATCTTTACCTCATATAGCAGGTCAAGTAAGGGTCAGTTGATGCCATCCAAACTGAGTAATGAAATTTGCCTCAGTGAGTGCTTTACATCCATGCACATTTATGTGTAAACTTTAACAACACATCCAACTCTACTTCTTGGCTTAAGAGGAGTCTATGTTTAGCTGAGAGGTGATGTGAAATACTAGAGAAAAGGAATACTAGAGAAAGGGGCAAATACTACAGTCATCCCCAATGGTCATTTTGATCATGTATTTTGAAAACAAAAAGTTTTTAACTAATTCTACCAAATTCTCATTCAGAGTTGTATGGATGACTTAGAGAGAAGTCAAAATGAAGGACTTGGCCCATTAGAGAATGAAAACAAAATAAGGCTTACATCAACTTAAAAGCCCAGGAAGTTTTAATAATTTGCCTTCTCCACACAGTATGCAAGTTGACAGACTTAAGGTGCTGTTCTTTTCTACAAATACATAAAGAAAAAGAGGATGAAATATTTCTCTCATCCTGGATTTATTGATAAATGACTAATGTATCATTTATATATCACATTAGGGCTTCCACAGACAAAATACATTCACTTCAATTGAATATTATTTCCTCCAGGAAAAAAAATTTTGTGAACAAAATTGAAATGAGCATGACAAGGGCTTGGATAAAATATAACATATTTTTAAGAATATAAGTTTGTCCCAAATGTTTTCTGGAAGCCCTTGCATGGTTAACTGATGCACATGATGACAGGAGCACCATTTGTAGGAAATGATTTATTAGCACACTATAGTCACATGTGCATATGAACATTTCATCCATCAGAACATTTCTGACCCACTGTCAGCAGCCTGAGAACTTGGAACTGTTTGTCCAGATATGGAAATGTGATTGCCTTGAATCAATGCAACTGTCACTCAGCTCTTTTGTGATCAATAGAAAATAATTCATATGTGTTTGGAGAGGGTTCATTTCCTCTCACCAATACCAAAAATCCCCTATGGGGTTTGCTTATTGTCTTGTATCATGGATAATATTCACAACAATAAAAATAAGATAATAGTAGTAGCTACTTAGCAAGTATCATACAATTGGCTAAATGGCAGAAAGTAGATTCTAACGCAGTTTGCCATGCCAGAATCTTTTAACTGCCAGTATACTACTCTCAAATTCATACTTTTTAAACTGAATATACAAATGTCAGGCTTAAGAAACATGCTACTCTAACAATGGTTAAATCTAGGGGCCTTCTTGGTGGTGCAGGGGTTAAAGACACAGCCCTATGAAGCTATTGGCAGCCATTGCAGCACTAGTTTGATCCCGCCCAGGGAGCTAACCACATGGTGCAGCAAACCTCTCTGTCTCCCTCGCTGATCTCAGTACATTTGCTCCCACTCTGTCTCTGGTGAATCCATCACCACCCACAGCTCTGGCCTACACCCCAATTCTTGTTTGCATTAATAAATCTTTTTAAAAAATGGTTAAATCTGATAATGACACCTTTATAAGTAAAATAAGGGTAACAATGTAATTTATCACATTCTAGCAATTAAAATATTCAGATATTAATATCTCTGAAAATCAGAATGCGTCTTAGCTTTGTGTTTAATTGACAATGTATTTTTACTTCATAGTGTTACATAAAATGACATAATTTATGGCCTCTTAGAGTTCATTAAATACAATAGATTTCATATCACAACTGAATTATGTTTATTTCGCAGACTAAAAGATTAATACACTTAACATATTTATTATTCAAAATTGATAAAATATATATGATAATATATATTCTCAGGTATAGTAATATATAATTACCAGGTATATGTATGTTTATTTTCATTAAAATATCCTGTTATTTAAACAATGCTGGCATAGGGCTCAAAACAAATCTTTGACTTCAAGTTCAGTGATACCTTTCATAAATAATTCATTGTGTATTTATAATCTATATCATTTCTATCTTCCAAATTTATAAAAAGGTTTTAAAGGAATTGATAGAGTCTATATATCATGCTCTAAGTTGATCCATGCCCTGTACTCTTAGAAAAAAGAATAATGACCTTGGCCCAGTTAGAAGCCGTGCTGAGAGATGTTACCAAGGAGGTTTTTGTTTTGAAATTCAAACCAAAAGAAAAAGACCTTGAGCAAAGAAAGCATTCGAAAAGTTTTTTCTGATCCCTCAGGATCAGTGAAATTAGTCACTAACAAATAGTGTTGATTTTCCTAAATGTGGTGATTGGACCTGGCTGAAATTAAGAAAAGAAGTAGAAGCTGACTGAGAGAGCATGGATGCATACCATGAGTTTGTGGCCAATTCAGTTTTGAACGTAAGATTCAAAATCAGTTTCTCCATTCGTGTTTTATAAATAGGGAAAATATTTATACCAACCTACTTTGTTCCAGCCATATAGGTTTTGGGGGGCAGTGAGAAGACATGTATCAAATGTTTTTAGTTACTCAGGAGGTCACAAGAAAAAATCAACTCCCCAGTTCTCTCCACAGTTTCTAGAAAGAAACTAGCGATATTTTCCAAAGGCCATTCAGTGACATTATTTCTCATTCGCTCTGGGAACACCAGCCCTGAATTGTCTGTTCTATGGTTCTATTGTTGCACGAGTTTGTTTTCTTGGGGATAATCATTTCCCATCCACAAGAGCTTGTCTTTATACTTTCTCAACATCTCTGCCAGTTTTGAAAGACCTCATATTGTATTTGAGACCTATTACAGTTTGAAAGCTAAATCTCAATGAAATTCTTTTAATTTAACGAAAAGACAAAAAGCTTAACTTACATCAGAAGGAAGACCTTGGCCATCATTTTAGCAAATCTACATAAAATCACGTAAGAAAATACTTCAGTAATACAAATAATTGTATTTGATGTCATCACTAAATAAAGTCATTATTATACACAACTAAAAAAAACATTTTCAGTGGGTAAAGTATTGTGAAAGTGGATTAAGTGACCTAAAAATTCAGATTATGTGATTGTGATATACATTTAAATCTACAGATGGTCTAAAACATGGCAAATAAAGTTTTAAGCAGGGTAACTCTAATTATCAGAGAGAAATTTTAATCTCTTTTGTGAACTATAAAAGTTCAAATGTTTTATATAAGTTAAAATCCTGTATTTAGAAATTTGACAATATAGGTACCCTTTCTGAATAGCCTCATTAAGGAGCAGGACAGTACTTTATATACATGATCTCATTTTGACAGAACAATTGCAAATTGTACAGACAAGAGAGCCATGGCTGAAGATACCTATCTAGCTAAGAAGCAGGCAACAAAGTCAATATTCAAATTCAGGACACCACCAATATACTTTCCTATCTATAGGCAGGTGTCATTAAACACCCGTCCTTCTTGACATGAGAGATTACTCCATTTTTTTTCTTTCTTTCAAATACAACTTAGTTACAAAACCACAACACACTTTCCACCAATCTAATGTTTTCTCTCCCAATGACAGTGCACCTGAAGGTCAAAACCGGGTAAGCAGCCTGGCTTACCTCATTGAAGAAATGTAGCTCCATCAAGGCAGGGTTATCAACTGTTTGGTCCTCTGGTATATCCCATGTCTGGAACACTACTGAGAACTTAGGAGTGCTCAAATGAGTCGCTTTATGCGTTTTCTTTCCTTTACCCTCACATCAAAATCAGGATATTCTGATAACACAGGCTTTCAGAGACACCCACAGGTTTGATATATTTCCCCAAATATTATGATATGATGTCACCAGAATATCTTTCTGGTGTACATAGGTCTAAAGGAAGGTTATATAAGGTTTCTTTAAATTAAACATTTTTTCCTTAAAAAATATTAAGGAATAAAAAATTATTTTTTCCTTTAAAAATACAATATACAACTTATACTCACTATCTCAATTCTGAGAAAATAGTGAAAGAGAAAGTAAGTAGTCATGGTTCTCTGTACTTAAAAATTAGGAAATGTTGAAGAGAATGGAAGGCCTGCATGAGTTAATCACAAAACTAAATTGTACCCCAGATTCTACTTAATCTGACTATTTTATATGTTTATAAATATTTTATATGATGAAGCTGTGTATTTATACTTTTATTAGCTCAAAAACAAGAGAATTCGGGGTGTAATTGTTGGGATTCATACAAAATAATTCTGCATATAAATCCTGTTCCACTCAAAAAAGAGCGTTCCTATGACAGCCTCACATAGTTTCCTTGTTCAGTTTTACTTAATGACAAAACATATATTAGGTACTTCTTACTAAGGGTGCTAGTTTTAAACTTGTCTGATATTTTCTGCTTTTGACCCAGTCTGGAATCCTTTTATTTTTGGATATATTCTGAATTATCATAAGGATATAATCCTATGTCATTAAAAAAGTATAATTATCATTTTAGTACAAGAATTATGGGCAAGCAAAACAATTTAAGGCAAAATACAAAATATATTGTTATCTTGGCCCATCTCTATAGAAAATTGGTCTTTCACTTTCCAAGTGAGTTTTTATTTATTTTGAGCTTGTGGGAATAAATAGCTACACTTTCAAGCACAGACTTTGGTGTTGAGACAAGACATTGTTCTGTTCCAGGCCTTCCTACTTCCTTTAACTTGCTTAGTTCAAACATTTTTTTCATTTGATTGTGGAGTTAATCAGATTGAATCTCACCAGTAGGTCCCTATTTTATTTTCCTTACTTTCTACATAATTAATTGACTTTTCTCTTTTTTTGGTGTAGAAGAACTGGGTATATCCCAGAGGTGCAGTGGTTGTGGGGGGTGAGAGGATTTACCAGAGACAGAGTGGGGAGCCAAACAGGCAGATCTACTGAAATACACTGCTGAGGGGAGCAGCTGGTGAGACAGAAGTCTGTTGTGCCATATGTGGGTTAGTTACCAGGCTGGGGGATCAAATTCAGGTCGTATTGGTGATAGTGCTGAGACTTAACCCCCTAAGCCACCAGAGAGGCCCTGATTAACCTTATTTTTTATTACTATTTCTGAGTTACAGAAAATTATACAAAGAATTGCATGTACCCAACCTTCATCCCCATTTCAGGCACAGAGCTTCCCTTATTATTAACCTTGCATAGTGTGTCACACTTGTTAGAAGTAAGTATTGATTCTTTTTGTCATATTCTAACAAATTTTATCAGTTGTGTTTAGTTGCTGAAACCCAATTTTTTGCAGTCCACTTTTTGAGCACCAGTAGTTATAATACATGCTGAGAATAAAACAGTGATATTATTAAGTACTCGGTCTAGTTCTAGTACTGTATATTAACTCATATTAGTCCTCACACTAACCTTATAGAAGCTTTTCTCACAATTTTTTGTTTTGTTTAGGAAACTAAAGCACAGAAAAGTTAACTATCTTGCCTAAAGTCACACAGCTAATAAAGCATAAAACCATTATCTGAAGCCAGACGTCTAGAACATATGTTTTCAATCACTTCCCACTGCTGCCTTCTGGAGTAATAAGCCTTCAGATGAGAAATACTGGCAATAGTTATCATGCTTTCTATTTAAATCATATATTTTAACGGTTTTATTTATAACCACATGATAGAAATCACTATTACAGCAAAGTGCTTGAATCCTCAAAAACTATCCTAAACAACAGCACTTTTTTTTTTGTTTTTAGAAAACTGGGTATTTGAATTGAACAATTTTTATTTCCAGTAAAAGCAAATTTGTTTGAACTCCTCAGAGATTTCAGTTATTGTTTGATTCTGTTGTTTTTTAAATATTTTTTCTTTTTCTTTTCTTTTTCTTGATAATGCTGGCTTACAACACTATTTGATTTAAAGGTGAAGGTCCACACCCACAACCAAAGTACCTGCTTATGACCTTTACCTAAAGGAGACAATCAGAAAACAACCCTGTGGGTGTGCTCAAAACTCAGCTACAGTGAGGGGTCCAGAGACTCAAGCACCATATGGCTCTGAGCTGTTCGTTCAGTCTTACCGTATTCAGGGCATGTCTCCGAGGATGCCTAGACCCAAGTCTGCTGTCTGCAATTGTTTCCCCTAGAGCTGCTTTGGGTCTCTGCTCAGCATGTAACTGAAGTAATTACTTCATTTCGTGTTACCTAAATCACAAGAATCTTTCTTTATCAAAATGATTATGTAAAAATAAGTACTATCTATGATACAACCAAAGAGGATAAAAATTGCTCCATGTTGTAAGCTCTCATGCTCTTCTGTTGATTTTTCTTTCTTGAGGGAAGTGATAGAGGTCCCTTTATTTTAGCCATTCAGACCTTGACTAAACAATACAATTTAAATACCACAGTGAGAAATGAGTAGCCTGTTTCAACAGTTTATGTCTTTACTTTTTTTCAAACTGCTGAGCTAAGAAAATCACTTGGTAGAAAACAGCAGTTGTCACAGGATCAATTCTAGAATAAAGTATGGTGTATTTTCAGGTGCACCCATTCACAGAAGCACTTCCCTATGTTTCAGTTGAATTGCACGTTCATTTCCCCATTATATTCGCAATTCAAAAGAAAACTTATCAGCATATAAAAACTGGGTGCCTATGACAGTGATGCACGACTATGGATCCATAATATACTCCCTAACTAGAGATTTAAAAGCAAACCTTTTAGACTTTACCACTTTCTTCCTCATTCCTTGCAGAGAATTATTGCCATTGTGCAGTTTTAATAAGTTAACAAAGAAACTCCTCAGTCCTGGGTTCCAGTGTGGCAACTTGTGCTCTCACTTCTTCCTTTCCTTTGCATTCATTGTCACCTGTGCTGCTCTTCAGGGTCCCTCGGCCTCTGATCATGGCTCGTGGGGGGAACCAGCTTCTCATGGCCACCTCAGGTCTATGTAGGGACGGCTGCTTTCAAAGACAGCACAAAGACAGAAAAGACTCGTTTTTATTTAAAGATATAATTATTAATCGCTTGTGAAAGTGAAACAAGATTTAAACATTGGCAAGTTACAGTGATTATAAACTTCTAATAAGAGCGGCTCTTGGTTCTCATAGACTCATTTGGGACAAAAATTGACTTTATTTATGGGGGACTCTCTTGTCACTTCTCTGCCTTCAAGACTCCCTTGTGTATGTTTTCCCCATGGAATGAATGAACAGATCAGGACTGAACTTTTATGCCTTTAAGAGTATTCACCTGAATTATATTTGGAAGACCTGTGTCCTGCCCAGAAATGATCTTCTGTGGGTATTGCTTCACAACTTAATAAAGTGCCAGCAACAAATTGTAGAAAATAATTTCATTGCTATTCAACAGACAACAGACATTCCTTCCTTGCTTGCAGAAAAATTAATTATTTTCATCAATTTAAAAATATCCCCAATTCTCTCTTGGACAGCTTACTCTCATGAACAGGTTCACTTCTGAGCACAAATAAGGAAATATAATCTGAGTAAAACTCCAAAATAAATTACATAAACCCTTTTGCCTAAAACAATAAAGTCAAGTTTAATTGGTTTATGTTTACAAATTATGACTATTTAACTAGCAAAAAAATCCAAGACCACATTGTTTTATCTATCATTATCTTCATAAAAGGTCAACCACAGATTATATCCTGACTTTTCCTAGTAGTGATTTTGGCCACTTCATGGTAAGATACCCAGGAAATCTGTGAGAACAAACTAAATGGAGCAATAAATAACTACCTTTCCTTTCTAGGGCTTAGCCCTCATAGGTTTCCCACTTTGCTCATTTAATTATACTATTGCCCTTCATCCTTATTGAATTTCAAAGTCCTCTAGCATATAATAAAAGGAAATGCTAACAAGAATGCACAAAAGTGTAGTGGAGTATGTGGAAATACAAAACTGTGAAAAATCTTTAAAGTTAAAGTAAATAACTCTTGTGGGCCTCCCTGGTGGCGCAGCGGTTGAGCGCTGCGCTGTGGAGCTGTCAGCAGCGCTATGCGAGTTCGATGCCCGGCTGGGAAGATTCCCACATGGCACGGCAGACCTCTCCTGCCTCGCCCGCTGCTCCCCTCAGCAGTGTATTTCCGTCTATCTGCCTATGCTGCTCCCCACTCTGTCTCTGGTGAATCCTCTCGCTGCCCCACGCCTCTGGCCTGTACCCCAGCTTGTATGTATAAATAAATAAATCTTTAAAAAAAAAAAACTCTTGAAACAATAGATTTAGAAGTCATTTCCAAGATACAAACTAGCTCTCAATTTTGTCAACTATAAAAATAGAGAATTGAATTATATGATCAAAAATGAACCATCTGCTATAATTCTGAGATTTAATGCCTTTTTGAGAAATTTAATTCTGTGGTCTAAATGCTAGGTATATATTAAAAAAAAACTGCAGTTTTGCTAAGTCAGAATTTCTGTTCAGACATGATGTTTAGGCTGACATAATACTTTGGTTTTAAAAGGAGGATTTTTTTTTAATCATGGTCAACATTAGTAAATAATATAAATACAGGCAAAATATATCAAATAGAGAGTAATGACCATTTCAACATTGTCTTCCATTCATATTTAATTTTATCTATTTGATTTTAAATCTAAGGAAAGCAAATAACCACATGTAGTCCACCAATCAGTGCTAGGCATTATGCTTGCTGCCTTAATATAGTTTTTCTTCATTATAAGCAACTAATCTTTCACAATTTTAATGAAAACTATCAATTATTGTCCTTAGAGGAGTCAATGCTATTATCTTGGTCTCTTTAAACCTTTACCATAAATCTGGTTATCTTTGATAGAAGTGAAAACAAAAGGAAGAAGTATTAATAGGTCAAGAAGGGGGGCTCTCAGGAGCTACGAGAAAGGCAGGAACAATGTGTGGCAGGTCCTGGGCCCAGTGTCCTGTGATTAGGAAGAAGAACACAGAAAGAAACCCTGGGGCAGGGGAGAGTCAGTGGTGCTTGCATATTTGCATCAACTGAAATTTTCATTAATTCGTGTGACTCAGAGCTTGCCAGATCCCTTCTTGAGTGTTCCCTTCTCTTTCAGAGTTAGCTGCAGAGAGGTAAGTTACTCCTTCTGGAAGGCATGCCACTTCAAGTCTTCAACAATTAAATTAGAATTCACTATAGAGACATATTCAAAAAGAATCATTTTTACATACAAAGTCAAATACTATTTGTTCTTTCAGACTTGTTGGCACAATCAGTTTTCTCTTTAAACATTTGATAGTTCAATACCTCCTAGTTTTTCTCATTCATCTGTAAAAAGTCCACAAAGGAGATGATAAGAATCTTTAATATTGTTTGCAAACCACTTGGTCTTAATCTTTATGATTAATTTTTAAGTATTATTAAACAGCTTATAATTACTTCCTCTTATGTCTATTATTTTGCTACCAATACAAGTTAATCTTAAGGGCAGTTAGCTTGGGCAGGCTTTCCCAATAAACATATTCCCATTCTGACATTATTCACTGGCACACATTAAGCTGTCAGGAGTTAATTTGTGGTATCAAACAATATATATGATTGTATCACTTTTCAATATCCTTAAATCCAAATTTGCACACTATTAAAGGATTTATAATTTTATACTTCTGATCCAATCCAACATCTGAACCATGTTTCTATAACCCATGTCTCCTGCATGTGCTTGAAGAAATAGAAAGTTACTTTCCATCTGCCCTCCTACAACAGATAGCAAAGCTACTCCAGCTTTCTTCTTTTCTCTCTTTTTCATTTATCCTAAATTCTAAAAGTCTTGTGCCTTAAGAGATCAAAAGTTTAAATGCTTGGGGATATCTCCTTATATGTCTCCTTCACTTTTTTTTTTTTTGAAGATTTATTTATACATACAAGAGCTGGGGTGTAGGCCAGAGGTATGGGTGGTGAGAGGATTCACCAGAAACAGTGTGGGGAGCAGAACAGGCAGATTGACTGAAATACACTGCTGAGGGGAGCAGCAGGCAAGGTAGGAGAGGTCTGCTGTGCCATGTGGGAATCTCCCTGGCTGGGGATCGAACTCGTGCTACAGTGGCTGCTGATAGCTTCATAGACTGAGACTAAACCCCTTGCGCCACCTGGGAGGCCCTTCCTTCACTTTTTTTATTTCTGTCAACATGTTAACAGCTATGTGCCATTTCAGAAACACTCATTTTCTTGCTTATTTTTTTTAAGGTTTATTTATTTATGCATACAAACTGGGGTGTAGGCCAGAGGTATGGGGTGGTGAGAGGAATCACCAGAGACAGAGTGGGGAGCAGAACAGGTGGATCTAATGAAATACACTGCTGAGGGAAGCGGCAGGAAAGACAGGAGAGGTGCCACCTGGGAGGCCCTCATTTTCTTGTTTAAATGAATGTTTTTTCCTAGTGTGAAAGTGTTAGTAGCAGGCAGGGCTAACTTTGTCATTCACTGGTTTCAAGCGGCCCTCTTAAAGTTAAATCACTGAAGAATAGCAGCTTGGGATAGGAGAGGTCATTCCTGAGAATATAGCTGTCCATTCTTACAAACTGTAACATGTTTAAAATATAGTATGTGTTTCCACCTTTTTACAACTGAAATAAAGGTGGTTTGATAGTTCAAAGAGATCATACAATGGACTACTCATCAATAATTGAATTATCATTCATAAAAATATTAAATATGGGAACATCATTATAAGTATAATGTAAGCAAAAAATAAATGACACATTAAGTGCGATCTTAACTTGGTAAAGAAAAAGATTCAAAGAAAAAAAAGCTAAATTGTCATCTTAGTATGTTGAATAACTTAGCCTCCTACTTATTTAGATTTCTGCATTTCTAGCCTTCCATGTTGAGCAAATGTTTCTTTAACTATGAGAAAGAAAAACTTATGAAAAGCAAATTAGCTGAAAACAATGATAATTATTTATCATCATCATAACATCTATCATAGGCTAAATATTTACCATGTCATTCAATTGCCTGTATTAGCATTAACCTTTATATTAAATATTTCAAAGAGGCAACATCTCCATTTAGAGGTAAAACTAAGACTCAGAGAAATTAAACATCTCCATGTAGAGGTAAAACTAAGAGTCTTAGGAAATAATCAATGTAGCTTTCAATTCCAGAATATATTCTGAAGAAATACAGAAGAAGAAAAACAGGAATCAGTTAATTTAAGGATGAAAAGGGGTAGTTTGCATATACAGTTGGGATAGAGCCCAAGTCTCAGTAATATGCAATAACTTGATTCCAGCAGAGGAAATCTTAGAGAATTTATCATAGGCAAGCCATCATGAGTCAGCATGATTTATCATTAATTTTTGTATATATAATGTAAAGGAACAAAAATAAAGCTTATTTTTTAAAAACTCATTATTCTGTATGAATCGATTTAGTATATCACCATAGATTGATGTTTTTATTTCGAAAGAAAATTCCTCTGACAGTTCCAGAATCAGGTTATTTATGAAAAAAGCCAAGTCTGTTCTTGAAGAATTGAAGAAAAATACTTTGTCAGGACCTGAGTGGAGAAACATATTTGTCATTGATTTGTGATGTACTGAGTAAATTTCAGCTTCAGGCTATTATTCTTTCTAAAGTAGTCTGGTCTTTATCAGCGGTTTGAGACTTCCCAGATATAAGACATACTAGTTTAGAAAGTAACTGCACTTTCTTCTACCCTATTATTTTAGTATTACTAAGGCAGCATATGCATAATAATATTTTCTAAAATATCAATTTATATATTTTTATGTATCAAAGTCATTCACAGTTGAAATGATGTATCCAAAGCAACTGGAGGACACTGATCGAGTTTCCAAAATTACTGAGTTTATATAAGAACAAAATTAAATGAAAGACAGTACAAAAAAACTAGCCTATTGTCTAGAGATTTAAGAAAATCTACATTTGTTTTATACTGAGACAACATTGTTTTACAACACTGAATGATTTAGAAATATGCTTCTTCAGTTGTATGTCACCAAACTATACCCACCACCAAAGTACCTATAGATTTCATTATTCTGGGCCACTGGGGGAAATAAGAAGGATTAAAGTAGGAAATTTTGAGGTTGATTATGATACAAAAGTGGTAACATAGAAGTAATCTTGTCTATAGGTATTTCATTTCTAGTCCTCAGAAAAAAGGTTTATTCAGAATACTTACTCACAGTCATTCTGTCAACACATACACATCTGAAGTCTATGACATGGCAAAGACAGCTTCCAGTGTGTGCAGCCGATAGAGCTACACAGGGCCCCACTACAGTTGCCTCAAAATTCCTAATAAATTTTGAACAAGGAATCCTGTGGGTATACAAGGATCCTTTCAAGTTAGACAAGAGCAGGTTGCTAGATTGCCCAGGGGCAAAAGGTATAAATCATGAGATATGACTGGAAATGGGGATGCCTGGGGGCTATTGACTGATGGACTTTGTGCCTTCGGGACTGATCAGTGGAATGATTGTAAGTAAGATTGGAGCCACAGGTGGGGGCTGGGAGTATATCAGTGAACTCACTCTCCCTAAAGCCCAAAATCCAGTATTGAGGGTTTCTCTGTCAATAAAAAGGCCAGGACCTTGCTCTTGAG
Source organism: Scalopus aquaticus (assembly GCA_004024925.1). NCBI lineage: Eukaryota > Metazoa > Chordata > Mammalia > Eulipotyphla > Talpidae > Scalopus > Scalopus aquaticus. Next base: position 333,736 of record PVIJ01000023.1, on the reverse strand, counting down.
TATTATCCTGCATCTACAGCCTGTTCCATGACTCTTATTTCATCTTTTTATCAGTGAGGTGTTGCTGCTGCAACAGAATCCCATATTCGAATTTTCATGGGGCCCTACAATTGTGCTAGATGGTGGGAGGCTAACAGGAACAACATATCGCTTATAGAAATAATAAAAAGCATTACATAGTTAACTAGCAAATATTATTAATTATATGATAAGGAAAATATGTAGTGAATGTTGTGAAGATTGATAGTGTTCAGACCTATTACCCTGTTTAGAAAAAAAGTGAAACAAAATCTAATATCAAAATGATGATGTACATATACTTCCATTTGTTTCCCATTACTTCAATCTTGCCAAGATGAGAACTGAAATCCAGTAATTTTGTGGTCTAGCTCTCCAATTCTGCTGACCTTTATCTTGCAATATTTAATATACTTAAGGGAAATCTAGGACATCACAAGCCAGAACTGTATCTGTGGCTTTTCCTGTCCTTGCCTCTGCAATTCTTATTCCCAGTGCTTGATCTTGTGGTAAAATAAGGTTGTAATCTGGGGTTGCAGTTTTGGTAATGTTCAAAAGATGAGTCAAGAAAGAGCACTATCATTAGCCCTTGTCATGTGAAGTTAAAAAATACCTTGTCCTGCTATAGCTCAGGGGAAAGTCTGAGCATATCTACAATTAAGCAGTAATTTAAGCAGTTAGATTTTTTTAATAGTGTGTTGGGTCTTTTCAGGTTGTTAAGAGAAAAGAAATACTCTTAACTTGACATAGGCCATGAGTGTTTGCTGTAGAAGTAAACAAGAAAGAGAGCACAGGAAATCTCCCAATTCTTGGCCCCTTAGATTGCTGGAATAATATAAAGATCCAGTATCTACTACCTCATCTAGAGAATGCTGGCCTTTGATTCAACTCTCTGCATTTCTCTCTAAAGCAACTTAATGGTTCCAACCTATTGCTCGCTCCTCAAGAGTCTCTGTGCTTAAGTGCCATTTTGCTCTCTGTAAAGATATTTTTGTAAGTTATATTCATATTCACCAAGAGAGAACAAATTTGATTGGAAAAGACTCATTAGGAAAGAAAATTTCCTTTGATCATTTCTTCATTACTTTCTGTGAGCACAGCTTTTAGGAGAAATTCCAATGAGAATATCTCTCAGGTTACTGACCATTGAACAGATAGCTACCCTTGACTCAAATTTCATTTTCTACGTCAAACTAACGTTCAGGATCAATTAGCCCAAATGGGATAGGCTCTATACTTTGCCTAAAGGAGGCTTCATTGTGATCATTCTCAGAATATCATTGATTCCTCAACCAAACAAAAGATCAGTGTGATTATCCTATGTAAGTTTTATGAAAAGCAGAAATACTTGCATTTTTTAAAGGTCATCTTTAACTACTCCTGAACATGTGGACATGAGTGCACATATATGGGTGTGTAGATGGGGTACCAAGAGTTGGAGGAAGAGGCAGGAGAACATAAATGGCAAGGGAAGGAAAAATGAAAATATTTCAAATCTGCAATAAAATTTTTCATTTTTCTTACTTATATTTAAATCTTCTGATTTGTTGACTTCAGAATCACACTGTGTTGTACTGCACATTCCCACATTTCAAAATTTTAAAAAAAGTAGCAACAGAGGAGAAGTTATATGATCAAATCCCAAAGATCAATGATGAGCTATTTTAATTATGAAGAGTGGGGTTTCAGGAGATCTGACAGATGTTAGGATCAACTGAGACAGGGCTCTCTGTGTCTATAGTACTTGATAAAGATGAATTGAATAAAAGGATAACTATCACTACTGAAAGTTTGAAGGCCAAGATGTAATTGGAATCTCCAGTCAGTTGTAGATTCTTGAGGTGAAAGGGAATCATGTATGAGGTATTTACCTCCCCTTGACTCCTTCATAGATAGTCCACAGTCTCTGAGTTCTGGGCCCATTACATCTCCAGCTACTTTCCACTCTGCTTTTCTCTTCACTCAATTAACATTGCCTCAGATGCTTAAACTTCATCCCTCTCTATAATTCAGAGATAACCAGATATAATTTGGTGAATGTAGGAAGAAGAAATGTCTGTCTTACATGATGACACATTTGGCTCCTTCTCCAAACCGGGTGTGAAGCATTTATTCACAGCCCACGTCCATCCCCAAGGGAGCATGATAAGGATGATAAGTCAGAAGGAGAATGGCTATTGATTTTGGAAGTCATAGCAGCCATAAAATAAAAATGGATTTCTGGATCTCTGCTTTGTTTGGAAACAGTATATCCATTGATAGCAGAGAAATTTTAAAAGGAACAGGAAGTTAAAGGATCTGTAGGGATTATCAGAAACTTGCTATCTATTTTGATTTAAATCGATATATTGTGTCAAGCTAGAAAAAAAAAGCAAACATTGAGATCTTGATACAAAGCAAAAGATTAAAGGTAAAACTTTCGATGTCTACAGTCACAAAATTAGCTTTTCTCAGCTTTACTTTCCTCATTTATAAAATGTTGTGAACTAGATTTCAAAAATTCCTTTTAGCTCAATGATTCTGTATCACTCTGTACAAAACATAGCTTGTCTTAATTCTAGTATAGGGTTTACTTCCAACAGAATTCACTGACAAAGTTTCTGGAAGTAAACTGCTACTCCTTAATTATCTTTGTGAGCTCCTACAGTTATAGGGTGGAAATCCCAAATTCAATTCCAGAAGTAGAATCCATAAATGTCTCAATTTTTTTAGAAATACAAGCAAACATTAGAAGTTAGACATTGAACTCCTTGAGACTCTGTGCTAAGACACTACTGTATTTGCATGTTCTCATAATCTACATCAACACCATTTCCTCCGCCTCCTCCTCCTACAATCTGTGAATCATTTCCAAGGGAATAGACCATCTCCTGGTTTAGCAATCAAATATTCTCAGGTCCTGGAGGTAGAATTTTTACTAAATAAAAGACAGAAAGGTAAGTGATGTGTCCCCATAGCCTTCATAAAATCTGCAGAATGTAAAAAAAAAAGGAAAATGAAATATCACATACGTATTTTTTTTAGCAGAAGTTAAGGATGTATTGTACAACTAGACCTATACATAATTAAGGTAGAAAGCTGAGACAATATCTGAGTCATTCAGGTTACCTACTGGGATTTTTTTCCTCCAAGCACATTGACTGTTATTTTTAACAGACTTCCTGACCTCTTAGTTCTCTCCCCACTTCACTTGGTGTTTGTAACCTTCACTCTTAGTTCTCTCAGAGCCAATTTCCTCCAAACAAAATCATCATTAAAGTTTAAAAGACAAACTTCCTGACAAACAGCATGAAGTTTCAGCCACACAGACAGCGTTTCCACCCCAATCATAACTTTCTTAGTTACATTAAAATATGGTGACAATTCTATTTAAATAAAAGCTCCACAGTTTGTCTCAAGTGTCAACAAATCAGACATCGAGTTAGAGCAATATCCTGTCTTCAGATTTCGTCTCTGCTAGATAAACTATGACTCTTCAGTTTATTCATGGGACGGTGGATTTAAATAGACAGTTGACGCAAAATAAATACAACATAGAGGAAGAACGGATTTTTTATTCAGCGTCATCTTTTAGGCTTTAGAAACATCACGTACCACCTACTCATTTCCTCTATTCCCTGCCATTGCCCAACTACAGACTGATTTCCAGGATAATAATTCCAGCGCATCTCTCTGGGGTATGCATGCAATCCTGCTCTGGGGCAGAGCATGGCGCCAGCATAGAAAGTCAGTGTCCTCTCTGAGTATAGGATCATGGTAGCAGCAGACAAGTTGCCTGAAATCTGCTGCACATACCGGATACAGCTGACACTGCTGGATGCCTTTTATTGACAGATTTTGGGTGGAACTAAAGACACATAAAAGTCATTATGAGCTCATGGTAAAGGGGTTTGCTGATTGTGAATTAGCTATTTTCCACCAGATGTAAACTTGACAAGAGCCAAATTTTAGAAGTGATTTGGAATATGGAAAAGTGTTTTCTACACTTAGAGCTATGCAAACCCCATTGTTTTTGCATCATCAAGTCCGGAAAGAGAATCAGGAGAATAGCTCTAAGGTCAAGCATACGTATAAGAGCCACTTTTTGAGAGACTGAGGAAATGTCAAAATCAAGATTAATATGTTAGTGTTTTTATCATCTACTATAAAATCATTTTAAGATCTGCATTTTAAATGACAATTTGTTTGTTGAATTGTAAAAATATATCAATGGTTTACTTTATGGCTAATAAAACTCACTTTATTTTTAATGATATATGATATAATCATATATAACATATTCTCATGACCCAAAAGTCAGTAGGCAAACAAGATAAAATTAAGTCCTCCTCGCTCACTTATACCTTATTTACCAGTTCTCCACCTTCCCCACATGCTTCCCTTCCACCAACAACCAGAGCTATCTTCCTCTTGCCTTCCTTTCCTAAATCTTTGCACAAAACCACTTATATATTATTTTCTTCCTTCTCTTAAAGCAAATGGTGGCACCTTGTATCAACTATTCTGTTGCTTTTTTTCCCCCTTAATATAGTTGAGAGAGTTTTTCATTCATTTCACAGAGATCTTATTATTTTTTTATGGTCACATAGCATGACATTGCAGGAAAATATCATAATATATTTAATCAATTTGCTATTTTGAACACTTAATTTCCTAGCTTTTTCTATCATGTTGGGTCATACGAAATGCTACAGGTGGTACTCTTGTGTATGTTATCACTTTTGCAGATGTACAAGTATACAATCTGCTAAATTCCTGATCTTTTGCATTATATCATCAAGTTGTTAGATTTCTAGACTAAAATAAATTTCTAAGAATGTAATAAAAAATGTTCTGGAAAATGATAAAAAAAACTCTTCCATAATTAAAAAAAATAGTTAAATGATCTAGCAAAACATGCTTTTGCCAACCTGAATTATGAACCAAATTAGACTAATAGGAGAAAAGAATAAAGTAGACACTTCAAAACGTACAAAAATAAAATTTAAGTAATTGTGAGATAGGAGTGGAAAGGGGGAAAGGCTTAGAAGAACTCTCAAGGGCATGAATTTGGCAATGCTCTAATTGTAAAATATGATTAATGAATATGACAGAATTTGGAGAACTTAAAAGTACAAATTGTTTACAGTCCTAGTCCAGGCATAACTGCAGGCTAAATCTGTAACTGTTGAAGATTTCCCCACTGTTTTCTCGCTTAATCTTTAGCCAAGTATCCATTTCCTTTTGCTCTTAAAGCCAGATTAATCACATTTTAATTTTTGCATTATCTCTTTTTTCTCCTACCTGCACATTTTGGGAGCAGATTTATCTAAGCAACAAATTAAAATTGAAGCAGGCCAGAGGAAAAGAGAGATAAACCAAGGAAGAAGATTCTCAATGTCATCAAGAAGCCCACAGTGTGTTCAGTATCTGAAATATTCTTGTTCTTCAATAATGTCTACTTCTTTCTTTCTTCCTCCCTTCCCCACTAGAATGTGAGTTCCACGAGAGCATGTTTTGGTCTATTTTGTTCAACCCTTTTTTGCCCAATGCCTTTCCGAGTGCCTAGCATAAATTAAATGTTCATTGAATATTTGTTCAACAAATGCAAAAATGAAATATTGTGTAAAAATACACTTACTTTAGCTGAAATTCCTTTTCAACTCAAAATTATTTTCTCTTGTTTAATCTCCTATTGAGGAAAAAAAATGTAGTTCCTTAGAAAAAGAATTGATTTCTTCACATTTTAAACATGTACTTAAAATCTACTTTAAAGAAATGGATCAGTTATTAATTATACCTAGAGATGATTTTAAAAAAAATTTATAGAGGTATCATGGGCATAAACATCATTTAAGTCTCTGATATACAGCATTAAAAATTTATGTATGTATATATATATATATATATATATATATATATATATATATATATATATTATATAATGATCAAAACCAGCAGTCTAGTTTCTACTCACCACCATACAATCCTAGACAACCTTGATTACTGATTTTTTTTGAAGATATAGATCATAATGAACAGGGGTCCTTATTTGTTTTGTAATATGTGTTGTCTATTTGTTTGTTTTCCATAGGATTTCAGGCAACTTTATGTATCCATTGGCCTATATGTTCTTACATAGATGAATTACTCTTACATATTCTTATATATATATGAATTATACATTCTTACATGAGTTATTAAATTAATAATTACCTACCCTATTACTAAGCACAAAAAATATTTAATACATTGATGATATTAGATAGTTTACTCAGAAAAACTTCTAAGATGATTAATGTGACATATAGGAAACGATTTCTAGGGTTTAAATTTTCTCTTACAGTGCTTATATTGACTTGATACTTTCCAAATTCTCTCACATAAACATGTCACTCATTAAGCATTATCAGCTCTCTGTGGGTTCCTGTTTTACCTACAGTTTAATCCTGGCTGACATCAGGCAATGAAGGAGGAACATTCATTCTTCTAAGATGCATTATTTCTAAAGTTCTAAAAGAGAGATTACACTATGTGAAGGACAGAAGAGCCAATTAAGTGGGTAGCTTTGTCATTTGAGACCACCAATTATTGCATATCTATGATTTGAGGTTACAGTGCTTGCAAAAGCAGATTTTAAATTTGGGGACTTTCATGAATCTTCATTGTCATATTGCAATTTTGCTTTCCCTCTGTTATGCTCAGCAACTTACAAATATTATATTTATAATGATGCTAAATAAAAATCAACATGACCTTTCACTACACCAACCAGTCTTGAAAATCTATAAAAATAATAATGCAAAACATTAAAGAGAGTAATAATTCTAAAACAGAACACTCAGGTGGCAGTTATAAAAAGGAACTGGGGACTTTTTCTATCCAGAGCCTGTATTTTAAAGATGTCCACAGTCAGGATATCAAAACAAACCATTTGTGTTATGTCTCCTGTGTCTATTCAAAAGGAGAAGTTCGAGGAAATTTGCCAGGTATTTTAAATAAACATTGCTGGTTAATATCCCTATACCAGAACAAGCAAAAGCTCAAGAGATTCTATTTCTGGTAGGTAGAAAATGCTTTTTATATCTAAAAAGGTAAGCTCTCTTACATAAATTATAACTTTTCTCATTAAAATAGTTGAGTTTAAAAAACGCAAAATGTAAAATACATGAGCAGCCATTTCAAAGTAGAAAAGAGAAGCAGGGTCACATATACAAAGGGAAAATGAAGAGGAGTTGCTATCTGAAGCTTGTCTTTGGAATTTGCTATAATGCTCCCACCCTGGAAAGAGACTATGAAATGCAGTGTATGAGTAAAATGATATTTCTGTCCTCCTGGGTGCTCAAAGGGATCTATTAAAATTTAAGTGAGAAGACCCAAATCTTAATCCTATGTAGCCCTGAAATCAAACCAAGTTTTCAATAATATCCCAAATATCAATGTCCAGAACCCATGAAGTCCTCTTGTTTCTAGAAATTTCCTTCTCCAAGTATTTTTGGGCCCTCCTTTGCAAATGTTCTTTGTGCATCTTAAAATTTCCCTGGGCCTCCCAAGGTCATCCTAAGTAAAGTGTGCATACAGGGCCAGCTGTAATCAGAGCCTCTACCAACAGCTCTCACATTCCTGTGCTCAGCTGGTCATCAGTCAACCAGGGATGATATGTATACATTCAGATGGCCTGTTGGCTTCTGGAACTCTTCTCCCCTGGGTCTACTGGAAAATGCTTTTCTCTTTGACCATCTCTCAGAGGTATTTTACACGGCAGAACTGTTGGACCTCAGCAATAAAATTTTTCCTTTCTACCATGACTCACATTCCCAGAGTGCACAGCTCAACTGGGTTGTGATGGGGACTGGGGAGAGGAAGGAAGACTGGTTGGGTGATAGGAGACTCTCCATTTCTCTGGAACCTTTGCTTCTCCAAATCCTATGTCCATTCTGCCACCATATTCAGTCATGGTTTTGCTCTGCTGTTGGGCTCCAGGCATACCAGGGCTATTATAGGGCAGCTGTTTGAGGGTCCTTGAATATCTCCTGCCAGAGAAAAAGTTCCCTGAACAAGCTCAGAGAATCCTAAGAATTTCTTGGGGAAGGTATTGCCTAATTTCACAACTCTGACCAAACCAGTTTTATGTGTGGATTAAAGCAGGGTAAGATGGGGTACATTTTTATTTTGGCCCTGGGGAAACGAGTTGAATTTTCTTCAAAAAACAAAACAAAGCAAAAAATAAAGATAAAATTTCTTTGTGTTAACACATCATAGTTATATAATGCTCCAAAAGTGAAACAAGATCTGAAAAGTACCAAACCACAGTGCGAAATCCTCATAACTCTGCTCTAGAATGTGAGTAGGAGGGAATCTATCAAAAAGGTATCCTGTCCTTACTGAATGCCAAGTGGCATCATGCTAAGTGTCACATATAAATATTATTTCATCTAAATAGTAGAACAGCTCCCTAAGAATCATTTTCACTCTAGAGATCAAGAAATCAAGACTGGAAGAGGTTAACCATACACCCAGTAAGAGGCGATATTTAATTTGTTGATCTGCTGTCTGACTACAGAGGGCATGCTCTTCTGCTCTTATCCACTCTTTGCCATGGCCCTTCTTGGTGGTATAAGGTTAATTACAGGTTACCTATATACCTTGCATTCATTATCTTATTGCATTTCTTGACACTACTTTGTCCACCATTATTTCCCTCCTAATCTCCCCTTTCGGAATTTGATTTTCCTACACTCAAGTCCCACCTCTTATTTATTATATCCTCCTAGCCCATTCAACTCACAGTCTTGTGCTTCCTGAAACAGTATTCCGTGACACTTGAGATGAACTGAAAAAAATCTACTCATCTGAGATCCTGTAAGAATTTGTTAAAGCCAAAAGTGGGTCCCGTTAATGCTTTGCTAAGTAACTTTATGTGTCTTCCATATTATAATATTGAATATTAAGAAAAAGAATCAGCAAAGAGGGCCTCCCTGGTGGCACAACAGGTTAAGCGCAGCACTATGAAGCTATCCAAAGCCACTGTGGCACGAGTTTGATACCCAGCCAGGGAGATTCCCAAATGGTATAGCAGACCTGCCTCGCCTGATTTCAGTGAATCTGCCTGTTCTGCTCCCCACTCTGTCTCTAGTGAATCCTCTCACTACCCCACACCTCTGGCCTACACCCCATGTTGTATGCATAAATAAATAAAGAAATCTTTAAAAAGAAAAAGAATCAGCAAATAACTGTATATACACATACTTTTTGAAAGAAATATTTTCCTCTTGATAACAATGGAATGCTTCTAGTCAGATGCTAATTTTATAGTCTTATTTTCTCAGAATGGTACAATTTAAAGCTATCTGGGGATTGATATAATTTTGAATAGATATGTAGTAGTTATGAAACCAAATGTGCAAAATTGTACTTCATTTCGAATAAGCTGCTATTTGGAACTACAAACCATGAAAGAAACTATTAATCAGAGATAAACTTTACCACTCTTGATTGTTTAAGCCAGAGATCTCTGTGGAAGCACTAAGTCTCTTTCAATTGAACATCTTCTAAAATTTAAATTGTTTCCTAAAAATGGCCTTTGTCATTATTTGGTTTGCTTGTTAAATAGACCAGTTCTTGGATTTCTTATCTTGTCTAGTGAACCAGAATAATCTGAGGTTATGCGCAGAAATGCATAGATTTGATAAGCTATCCTAGTGATTACGACACACAGGAAAATTTAAGAATTATTATAGTCTAAAACAATGAAAGTCCTTCATCCAACTGTTATAGACACTTGTCCATAAGAGGCCGAGGTACCAGGTTCCCTGCTCCCACTTAACTAATGGTGGAGCTGAGTGGCTAGGTGAAGCCATGTAACACAGAAGACAGGTGGGCTCAGAGAAGATGGGAGAGCTTTTGTTCCTGTGGCACCCTGGTGCTGCTGGGAAGGAACCATGGAAGGAGACACATGGAGGAGAGACATGTAGAGACACTTAAAAGAGCTATGTGGGTGAGGACACATGGGGAGGCTGACAATGGCAACCATTATTTTGATTTACTACCTCCTTTTGTCCTGGCTTTCTGGAACCCCTTTCTTATTGTTACCTGCTAGAAGGTACCTTAGACTTGTGATTAGCTTTCTGGCCTCCATGGTCCTGCTTTGGACTCTCAACATATCTCTCTCTTGTGTTATCCAAGTCTTCTCCAGCTGTCCCTCACTGCTCACCTACATCCTTCATCAGGCAAGGAAAGGAATATGGAGGCTCCCCTTGTTATGGAGATTCCTCTCTGTAACACCTTGTCTTCACTAAACTTCTTAAGATGACATTTGAAGTCATATGGTGAGTTAGACATGTTATTTCTCTCCATGTATTGAAGAAGTATACTTGTTACTATTAAAACTCCTTTTTTTTTGTTTTTTCACTTATCAAACTGTCTGATATTTGTTTGATTATTTGCCAATTTAGAAAAATCCAGAGGGATATGGGATAATTTCCTTTGTGCCCAAACAATACTATTTCTTGTCCACTAACCTCACTGCTAATGTCCATTCCACTGATGTTCATTCATAGATCCCTCTAGTCACTTTCCTGTTTTCACTGAAATATGTTTCCCCTGTTGACCTCTCTATCACAGACTACCTGGAACAGAGTCAGTTCTTTCTATCTATCTATCACAGCACACACAGCACACTTCCCACAAAATCTATAAATCATATCAACCTTCCCCTCTGTTATATTTTTCTAAGTTTATGTTATCTGGTTCATGAATAGTTTCCTCTTCAAAAGCCTCTTGACAAATAAGCATCTTCATTCATATGAATCATTCATTTATTCATTCATTCAATAAAGCTTATTGAGTATTTAATGTGTTCCAGGTGCAAGAAATAAAAGATAAATGATAGGCTAGTAAGGCAATGGATTGTGAGTAGATGATCATGTTGAACTATAATAGTATTATAATATATAAAATATTGAAAAAATGACTGCATCCATGCACTCAACTAGCATCCCGGAATTTCAAATCTTACTTCCAGTTCAGATATTTCTTTTAATTTTTTTCTTGTTTTATTGACAGTGATTGCCAACTCTTATTAATAAATAAGGAACTGAACTTGGTTGAGCTGAAACAAAGAAGAGAAATTTACTTAGGGATTTATGACAGCAGCCGAGAAGACTCACATTCAAGCAGCCCTTGAATCCTGTTTTTGAGGTGCCAGAGGAGGGTAAAGGCTTATACACACAAAGAAGAGGTGGGATGGTTTGCATTCAGGTCCACTGTGCCTATTAGACTACAAATCTGTCAAGTTCCAATTGGGGCAATAAAATAAAAATTGGGTAAAGAGTTAGTCCACAGTGATTGAGCTTTGAGCCCAGGCTCTCTGTGGCTGCCTGCTTTGTTTCAATTTCTTCCTCAGGTGGATATGTCCAAGCATACCTGAACATGTCCACATGTCTGGAGTACCTGGACCTGCCTTAAAGCACCTGGGGCACTATTTTAAATAGCCTCCAATTGTATTTGGTATTAGGATGGGTCTTTCCTTCGTTCCTCCCTCCCTCCTGCCATCCTTCCCTCCCTCTCTCCTTCCTTTCCTTTCATATCATCATGAAACATATAAAAGCAAGGTTGCAGCTCTCCCTAAGCTTTACTCCAGGTTTTCCAATCCTTATCATCACCAACCATGTAGATCCTTACATTAAAAACTATAATATAAAGATAGAAAACTCAAAATTGTTAGAGAGGATAAATCAAATCCGTAAGTGATTGAAGAATGGCAGTGGTAAACAAATGAGAATGATGGAAACTATGACAAACTGAAAATCACAGCCTCATTTTTAGGAGATAATCACTACTCTGTTGCTAGCTGTTATTAAAGCTTGGTGTTACCCTATCTTCCAATTTTCAATGAGAACCCAGAAATCCAAATTTCTGTGAGTATTTTCCTAATTTTGTAAAACTAGTTAAGGGTGCCAGTGCTTGGGAAAAATCACTGATTGAAAAATTTAAGAGAGCATTATAAACACAGCATGTTAAACTATCACTCTATAAATTATTTAAAGGGAAAAGGCATCTTTAGAATGCAGAACTCTAATATAGACCACCTTGACCATATGATCAAACTTAACATCACCAATAACAATACAACAGACTGATTTATGTGCCCCTGTTACAATTCAATGGAAAAGCACTACGGTCCCAAAAAGGTTTAACCTGAATCTAAGCATGAAGCAACAATCAGACAAGTCAAAATTAACAGACATTCTATTAAAGCAAATAGCTGGAACTCATGAATGCCACAAAATAACACAAAGACAAATAAAAGTGGCATACTGCTTTATTTTAAAGGAGCACAAAGAGACATGACAACTAAATGAAATGTGTTATCAAATAGATCTTGGATTTAAACACACACAAACACACTATGTTGTTGGCAGGCTGGGAAATCTGAATATGGATGGTAAAAAAGCTAGTATTATTGAATCACATTAAACTTGTTGACTTTGATAATGAGAGATTTTCCTAGAATATCTTTTATCTTAGGATATATATGCTAACATATTTAGGAATACCTAGCGTTTGAAATTTGTTTTCAATTGATATGGGGGGGGGGAGAAAAGGGGAAGGAAAAAAAACTGGGTAAAACTGAAAGGTAGCAAGGTACCCCAAACTATTAAGTATTGCCCATTCTAAGAGGCCAGCCATTTGTGCACACAAACTCAAAGAAGCAGATTTTTAGTGTGCTCAAAGATATTCAATTAGTGAGAAGTTCAAAAGGGCGAAGGAGAGGATACCAAATAATAGAACCCCAATAAAACTCCAAAAATTACCCATCCCTTCAGGGACAAATGCCCAGCCAAAAGGGGTATTGCCCAAAGCAAGGAAGCTGTGGTCCAAAAAGCACTAGAACTAGTCCAAGGCACATAGGGGCATGAACTACAAAAAAAAAAAAAAAAAAAAAAAAAAAAAAAAAAAAAAAAAAAAAAAAAAAAAAAAAAAAAAAAAAAAAAAAAAAAAAAGAACGAAAAAGAAAGAACAAAAAAAAAGCTTTAGGCTTTAGGCAGATCCCAGAGAGATGGGACAAGAGAGACCCAAAATTCCAAACATACCATATACCCACCACAAGGTCAAGACAACATCTGCGATTGTATCTGCCATATCACAAAAGCCACCAGGATCAAGGACCAAGAGCAGCCTCCCTACATGTCTCTCACCCACCTGTCTCTTCTCCAAGAATCTCTCCTTCATTCCACCTCCAGTATATGTCTGAATCACTACTTCCTCCTTCCCAGCATCCCACATTCAGGAGGTCTGTTTCATGGCATGTTGAGTGTTATAATCCATGGCAGCTGCATGTAAATGGGGGTTGGGAAAATGGCGCCCCTTCCCTGGGCTGCACTGCACTCTGACCCTCCTCCTCCTTTTGCAGAGATGCACACTGTGACAAACCAAGTAAAAAATGTAACAAAATTAACAACTGATGAATATAGTGTCTATGTGAGGATTCTTGAACAATTGTGTCCTTAGTTAAAAAAAGTTTTCAAAATTAAAATTTCCTAGAATCATAAAGGAAAAAAACTTTCTTGGACCACTCTCCCTCCCCACCCCGCCAACTTCTCCCCAAATATCCACGTTTATAAACCTATAACTACTACAATTTAGCCCGGAGACCAGCATTTCTCTGTACTACACTTAATTTTAGAGGCATCCCTCCCACCTTTTTTTAACTTCTAGGCCCATCCTCATGCTTAAGCGTTTCTATCAACTTAGCTGTTCACTGTTCCTAACTGCCTCCTCCCTCCTCCCAAGCTGTGCTCTGTGCCCATGTCTTTTTCTAAAACCCAATCTAATAATTTCTTTCTCGCTAGTACTCAGAAAAAAGTATAAATTTATTAGCTTGCAAAGGAAATGGCCTTCACAACCTACCTCTAGGCTGAAGCCTCTTCCCCCTCTTTTACATAATAGTCTCTATGCATGACTACAAATTGCTCACTACCCCAAATATACCACATAATTGCACTCCCTTGCTCAAGTAGTTCCCCCTGCTACAATTACTTTCCTGTTATTAGTCTAGCAAATTTCTACACAACATTCAAAACTCCCATCAAAAAATCAGCTCTCCTTGCAAGAATAAAGAGGTTCTTCTAGCGTTCCCACCTACTATTCTATTGTATTCTGATCTCTATTGTCTATTGTATTCTGGTCTCTATTGTCATCTCTCTCCTTTCAAATTTTATGTTGAAAGCAGGAATGCAGGCCTTGAATGATGCCTCAGTCTTGGGAAACATAAATATATACTTGATGAGTTGATTGATTTTTTTTTAAATTGCTTTATTAAGCCTGTATCTATGTCATACTTGTTCTGAAAAAGCTTAACTACTCCAAAAAAAGTCAAAGATAGGTATGCTGTGAGATGCAACTAGCATTAGAAGGAAGGTAATAGAAAACAAATTGACAAAGTGTTGGGGAGAATTATTCGTTTCAAAAGCAAAATTAAGTTTCTGAGCCTATCTTCGATGATGACAAAATAAATCCCAGCATCAAGGCCTTCAAAGTAAGACAGAAGAGTTTTGCTTCTGTGAGGTGTTAAAGGCTTAACTTCTCTGCTCCAAATGTCTGTGCTCTCAAATCTCCTTCGGTTTCTTGGGAAATTCTAAACATATTACCATGGCCTTTTCAATGCAAGAGTCTGTTTCCTGTAACTCTGTGCCTCCTTTCAATTAAGATCAAACGGAATTTAACATTAAGCGGAGCCGAGACTCTTTCTCAAGTTAATGTTAATTATAACTTTGGTGAATGTGTTGCAGCTTGTTCCAGCCTATCTGATTTTATGAACAGACAGGGATGAAGCTTCAAGGAGACTCAGCCTTCTACCTCTGTTATTATCTTGTTTCCCTATAATACATAGGAATTTTTTCTTCCCAGAAAACCTCCATAAGGTATTTCTTATATTGAAAACATTAATCTTTTCTAGATGGTAACCATAAAACTGTATCTTTACTTGTCTTTGTTATATTCTTTTAGTAACTGAAAGAAACTCAAGATATTTTATGATTACATATTTAGTGTAAAATAAGCTACCTCAGAATTACAATATTCAGGTAATGACTTACTATTGTATAAAAGGCAACTCTAAAGCAAAAGTCTTTAGAATAATATGTGATACCCTAAGCAGAAGTTCATTGACAAACCTCAGAGGTGGGTACACACAAGAATCAACTTACCTGTTGTTACCGTCCACTAGAGTTTTCAAAGAGGTGGGTGGCTTATGGTTAGATTTGCCAGATAAAATACAAATACACATATAAATTCAAATTTAACTGGAAGCTCTGTATTATTATTTTCTGGACATGGAAACTCAAAGACTGCTTTTATTTAATGAATATACTTTGTAAAAATATCCAGATACCTATTTTTTGAAAAATGGAAAGATTTGGTAACATTGGATGCACCTTATTGTTCTACATCAACTGCAGCTGAGTATTGTGAAGGCACAAAAGAAATCACACTGAAACCCTTAGAGTGGCAAATTAACAAGCATCAGACTGATCGATAAGAAAAAAAGCCATAGAGAATTTTATAAAAACAAATACACGTTTGGGGAGACACAGCATGACTGAGTAACTCACCCATATGATTTTAGAGGCCATCTTAAATAGCTCAGAGGATAAGGAAGATTAGGGGAAGAAAGAGGTAGACAGGGCATTTACTGGGGGAAAACAATAAAGGGATTAGGTCTTCCTGGAAAAGACCCTTACAGAAGTTGAGCTATAAACATCAAAAGCAACTTCCACCCAGCCTTCAGAGCCAATCCCAATTAGTAAACCTCTTGCCAAACACATGTTTTGGGGTGACAAATTTTAATTGCCTTATAGTATGTGCTGACCCTTTTATATGTGAGCATCTGTTCTCTAGTTCAGTGCACTTGCCACCTGACCCCAGCCTGATCCTGGATCCTGCAGATGTGGGGTTTTTGACCATGGTCTTTAAGCTTACAAATTAATACGGTTACATATATCCACCACTGGTAGCATCTGTACTTTGACTTTGCCAAATTCCACTTGTAAAGTAGGTAATTTTATTGCAATGATATATATTTTGCACTGACTGTACATTATTGGATTCCAACATATATGCTTTCAAAATGTTACTGGGGAAAAAAAAATGTCTAAAACCCCACCAAGTCAAAACCTCACACTGGTTCTGGGTGCTGGCACACCCACATCCCCCAAGCATCCCTTTTAAAGCCTCCCAACATGAGTACCCTGCTCCACACCCTTCCCAGAAGTCCTCTGGCTCCAGATATCAAGGACACAGTTCTGACAATGGCACTGCCAAGCAGGTGTTCCCTCTGGCTTGGGCAATATCCTGATGTCACTGAGTAGTTTGGCCCCTCTTCGAGGGGGAATAGGTACTTGGTTTGTGCCCAGCCTGGGAAGTCAGGCAGGTCACCCAGAGGACTTAAGAGTGCAGGGCTCAGCTCTCCCCAGTCTGCTCCAACAAAAACACAAGTTATTTTTCAGATATGCCGTAGTTCTTGCTTTCTTCTCCAGTCTACCAGTCAGTTCAGTGTTGGCCCTAAGGATGCTAAACCATGCCATAGTTGGGAAAGTCGTGGACTTAAATGAAACTGGAATTTTCACTACTCTATACCTAAAGTAATCGTATGTCTTTTGGTAGGTCATTTTATCTCTCAACAACTGAATTTTTCCATCTGTAAATTATAACGTTAGATAAAATGACTAACTTTAAATCTATATTGCTGTTAATAACTGATGATTCTGTGATGTTAGTTTTTTAGTCAAGGCTTTCTGAAACTCTAGAATCAGGACATCAACTCCTGAGGCAAATATTGAAATAAGTAACGCTCCTGTATTACTGTAGAACCACACAGTTTTATGACATTGGAAAACATTTATCTATTGTCAGACTTGCATAGCATCAGCGCAGATTGCTAGGAGACAGTAAATGTTTTTACAAGCAAAAAGCCTTCACTTTTTCCTACTGCTATCTACTACAAAAGAAAAAAAAAAAGTTTGCGCAACTATTGGTCAAACATACTCCTTTTATTGACTCAGAGCAATAAATATACCTTTTAAAGAGCTAGTCTGAAGAAAAGAAAAAAAAACCTGCTTATTTTCATTTAATCATATTAACAACTCAATGAAATGAAGGAGAGAACTTTGTAGCTAAATCTTGAAATAAAATAATGTTATTGACAAGCAATCTCACACAGTTTTGGTTGATTTTAGATTTACCAAACATATTGGACATTAAAACTCAGGGAAGTGAAATTGTCTTCCAGACAGTACAGATAAGACAACACCTAAAAACACCTACTACCTCCCAAAAGCTTAAATTTCTACACTAAAAAAAACAAAACAAAACAAAAAACAACTTTCCTTATGCAAACTAGATTGCCTCAACCTTAATGAAAGCAATTAACACTTTCTCATTAGACCCACTTACATTCTCCAATGCTTTTTTCTAGGTCCCTGTAAACATTCATTATTGCATTTCAAAAAGGCCAACATCAATTCCATTCTTATTCCCACAATTAACTTCCAAATTCAAATTAATCTGTTGTAAAAACTGAAGACTGAGAGAACTGGTTAGTCAAAGACCAGAAAAATTCTTCTAGAATTTATTAAATTGCTCTTTTAAAAAATTACAATAAACTGGGCCTCCCTGGTGGCGCAGCAGTTAAGCTCTGCGCTGTGGAGCTATGGTTAGCCGCGACCTGGCAGGGGAGAATCCCACATGGCGCAGCAGACAGACCTCTCCTGCCTTGCCCACTGCTCCCCTCAGCAGTGTATTTCCATCAACCTGACTGTTCTGCTCCCCACTCTGTCTCTGGTGAACCCTCTCGCTGCCCCACACCTCTGGCCTGTACCCCAGCTTGTATGCATAAATAAATAAGTCTTTAAAAAAAAATTACAATAAACTATTGTTACCCTTGGTGATTATATAGAATTAAAATGAACAAAAGCAATTAAAGTGAACTGGGAGAGTATAACAGATGTGATCAAAATTTACAAAAAACAAATCAAGATTTTGCAATGTTTCTATTTATTCTGCCTGTCACATGTAAAAATGTAACAGAAAACATAAGATATCCCAATTAGTAGGTTCTTAAAATACATTAAATGTACAAAATTACATATTGCCCAAATCTCTAGAAAACTGCATAAAAATTAAGTTGTGTCTCTTTTCCCAGAGACTCTGCCAACATGGGCTACATGAAGAGGCAGCACACATCATCATCTAGAGACTTCCACATCAACAAGCCCAGGTGGGAGGAGATCACTATTTTCCCGCCCAACCTGCAGGTCACCCAGCCTACAGTTGGCATGAATTTCAAAATACCACGCAGAGCTGTGTTAATCTTGCTGTGTTTTAATATTGTCAATAAACCTCAGATACCAGCACAAAATTATTATACTCTTTGGAAACTAATAAAAGAAGAGCATTAACTCAGGTGTGCTGCTGCAAATAGTATAAAAGTATTCAAAAAACAAAGGAATATTTTAACTTAACCTGAATCTGCTTCAACTCTATTAAGTGGTTGATCACTCAATGATGAAATATATAAGTGAATAAAAAATTATTATTTCAAAAGAATAAAGCTGCCATGTCATGACACTGCCATTTCATGGTGTGTGTATACACAAGTCAATGAATGTTAGCAGTACTTTTAGTTGTATTTAGCTGACAGTAGGCCCAGAAATGCCTTACCAAGACAGCAAAAAATTAAAACTATGCTTTCAGGGCTCATTTCTAAAGTTCATTACGCAGATAGCAAAAAAGTAATAAATGTTAGGAAAAAAATGTGGGAGCAGATTAGAGCAACTCAAGAGAATAGTTTACCAAGGATGCTAGTTCTATGTGCCACCTATGCTATGGGGGTATAGAGTCTCTAGCACACAGGGGCAGCACTGAAGAAAATGGCTTTATATGATGCTTAACATATAACTTTTTTGAAACTTTTAGATGAGAACTGTGGTTGTGTTACAGGGCAATAATAGGGGGAAATCAGAGGTGACTTGGTGACTTGGAAATCAAAGGTTACCTACGTGCTTAAGACCTCCAGGCAAAACCAAAAGCAGAAATGCAGAGAGAGAAAAAGATTTATTTACACAGAGAATGAGAAGAGAGAGAACAGAGAGATTAATCGGCTGTCACTCCCTACCAGCAACACTGTCTCAGCTGAGGTTCAGGGAACAAGTGAAAACTGACAATGCACAAGAGCAGTTTTAAGCCAAACATGGCTGCTTAACTCTGTCCTTAGTTCCCAGCAACACCCTGTTCAGGAATTCAGGCGCCTGGCATGCTAGGAATTGTAGTCCTTGGAGTCTGAGATCTTATCAGTGTGTAGATGGTAGTGTATAAAGCAGTCAAGGGAGGAGTTCATTTAGGACCTCATTCACTGGCTCAGAATTTGCTTCTTACTGTTCCTCTAACAGTTGTTTTGCAATAAAATACAGACAGTTATATACAAATTAAAAACTTTCTCAGACAGTACTTGGCATAGATTAAAAAATATTAAAATGGACTACCAGAAGCTATTACAATTTTGGTTTGTGGGAGGACCTGGCAAGGAGAAAAAGGAAGATGAGAAGTTTTCTTCCTATGGAAATTCTCTCATGAAAGCACATGCACACACACACAAAGGAATGTTCATTACTATATGTAAATAATATGTCTTTGGACAACCTAAATGATGGTCTGATTTTGACCCTAAGTTCAGTGTAGAAAGTAAGAGGTGAGAAGTTCAAAAGGACAGGAGGGTAAATGCACAAACACAATAACAAATATAACTTTTTTTCATATTTACAGGATTTTATAGACCTTATTGTCAAAGGACTGCATCACATACACCCATACTATTTTTTTAATTGTTAAATGTAAGAGTAGAGAAATTTAAAGATTTATTTAGTAGTGGGACTCATTCTTATGTGACTGTCTACTTTTTAATGTACTACACATCCAAACATTGCACATTTCAAATACATCTAGGCTATACAATAAATGATTGCATCAATTTTTCTTTATCATATTCATGTGAGAAAATGAAGGAGCTTATTCATGAGTGGAAATATTTACTTTTGGGTCCCACTTTGTTTTAAGTAGCGTGCAAACCACTGAAAGTTGGAAGATAAAAGCACAGTGCTTGTCCTCAATTTTATCCCTAATTTATAGAGCACAAAACTGCTTGTATATATTAAAGAGCAGCAGAAATTACCTTGTCAGCAACCAGAATAACATTCTTCATGTTGAATATTGCAGATGACTTAGAAGAAAAGGCAAAAGGAAAAAAAATGTTTAGAAAAAAAGAAATTTAATTAAAACTGTATACCCTACCAGGAGAGTTAAAATAGGAAAGGGGTGGGGAGGGGGTGGAAGCCAAGCTGACAGGCAAGTTGAAATATTATTAAAAAGAACCATGCTTTTGATAATAAAGCTTATTAAAAGTTATTGTGTTTAAAAAAAATAAAATCCCAGTTTTCTAACTATAGAAAGCCAATAATGGGAAATAAAGTGGTTCTCTCCTTCCCAGCCCAAGGACCCAACCTCAGTCATACTCTGCCAAATTTTGATCAGGCCAAGAAGCGTTCCAACTTGATTTCTCATTGTATTTATTGAAGCTGAGGGTATTAAAGCAGCTCTGGATGTTCTGCACCTGACATTTTTCAATCCATCTGTCAGTTGGGACAGACAGCATAACTCAGAATCCTGGGACAAACTGGGTCCCAAATGATCAAAACAAGTCTTACTCATGAATGTAGATTACAGCAAACTGAAGAAAAAAGAGCCAGACTTCTAAAAGAATTTTTTCACTCTAAAGTTGATTAAAGTGACAGTCTTCCAGAAGCCATCTGCACTTGCATGAAATCATGTTGATGTACTGTGTTGGCATTTACAATGAATAATAAGTATCTGAACTTAAAAAAAGAAGAAATATAAGATGAAATGTCCTGAAAAGCTAAAAGATTAGAATCAGACCAAAGAATGCATTCTGAAATGGCATGTGTAGGCTTCGTTCTCACCCTGTGATGCATGTTGAATAGTGGAGTGGAGTGAGAACATCTTGGAAATTCCCAAGAGGGGTGTGGGGGGGACAGAGGGGAGGAAATAATTGGCATAGATCCCATAGTATCACAAATGCTAAGTGTATGAATATAGTTAACCATCTATGACATAAAAAGAAAATTTTCAAGTTTAAAACTAACAGAAGTTACACATTAATGGTACTGTTCTTACAGAAATGGCAAGGGAAAAGTCAACTATGTAACATTGAATCCCATATTTGCTTTTAGATATTGAGCAACAAAACACTGGTCAAAATTTGATCAATTACATAAACATATAAGGATTTCTCAAGTAAAAGTGGTCTCCCTGAAAGAGAGGAGCAAAACTTAATTAAGGGAAGGGAAGGGAAGGGAAGGCAATGGAAGGGAAGGGGAGACACTTGCAGACACAAGCTGGCAGAAAGAACTGCCCCTGAAAGCAACAGGTTTGTTAAAAGAGACATCTGCATAGACACAGGCAGGCAGTCTTGGAGGAGAGCTGCTGCTCCTGTTTTGTAGAGGGGAAAAGCTTGGTGAAGAGAAACACCAGCTGTTAGATGATAACTGAGTTTGGATAATCTAACTCAAAAGAGACTGAGGTATAATTCCAGGGCCAATTTATGTGTATATTTATTTATATTTTGGGAGCAGTAAGAATGTGTGTCATTACTTTATCTTTTTATGTAAGCTAGTCTCCATGGAAAGTCAATTTAACATTAGATTGTCCAGCATAAAAAAGTTCTATGACTGAAATATTTGATGGCATTAGGTCCCAAGAGTCTGAGGCCTACATCTACATCAAAGCGATGGAATACCTTCTCTAAAATGAAAAAGGTCAAAATCTGACTCACTGCAATTTTGTTTTCTAGCTAAATATCTCTTTTCACTTTCCATTCATTTTGCAATTGATTAGATTTGTGTTTATTAATCACTCCAATGAGATAACACCCAAAATGTCTTGTTTGAGTTTTGGGTGTTTCCAATTTTTTCAGTTAGAAAACTAAGCCCCTTTTTTAGCTTCTCCCAGTAATAAGTCTAACTGAATAACTGTGAATTTTGTATAGAGAAAGCTCTCTTCTTCCCCTAATTACTAAGTGTTTAGGGCCACTCATTCTTTCCACGTTCTAGCTCTAAACTCTTTTTGATCAAACAGCAGCCTCTCAAAAGGAATTTAATTGTGCTTTTTCTCATTTAATTAATAAAAATATGCTATTTTTTGCTTTTTACTCCATGATATATCAGATGTATCCAAACCAATATTCTACATGTTGTGAACTAATGAAATGTAAATATTAGTGACTAATATTATATATGTCCATGAAGTAATGGTGTCACTTGGAACCTATGGAACTCCAACTAAGGGGCATATTTGGTGGAAATAAGATTAACTTTCTCTTGAAAATGTTGTTTTCCATTCCTTTGAGATAGCTACATATTTCCTAGGAGATGACTGTGAGCCCAAAGGAGGGAATTGTTGATAGTGACATATGTTTCCCAAGGATCAAGCAAGGAACAGAAAACTGTTCTTTGGTTATAAAAGTTTATGTCACTGGTGAACACATGAGAATGGTGTCTCTTGAACATGCAGTAAAAATAAAGTTTCAGTGGAAAGAGAATAGGTGGGAAATATTTAAACAAAATATGGAGGAGATTCCTTCAAGCTGTTTAACTGTGAAGGGGAAGAAAAGAGAACTAGGTTGTTTTGAGAGAGACATCAGGTGAGAGAGGGTACATTTCCAGCCTTTTATGGGAGGGACTTGTGTATGTTTAAATGCTGAATGAAAGTCTAAAGGAAAGAAAGTGATGATACTTCAGACAGTATCTTAAAATATTAACATTACAAATATTTATAAAGATATTAAATGAACAGATATCATTTTATAGAATACAAAAATCTAAAACAAAACTATGTGATATTTTCTAACATAGAATTTTTTTAAGTGTGGAACCATGATAAACTCAGGAGGGTCTCATGGGCTCTAGATGTCATGGGTGGAGTTATTTTATTGTGCCAGAGACCAGTCACTGTACAGTCTGTAGGTATGAGGAAGCACTTGTCCCCAGTACAGCAGGTAGGGCTTGCAAAGTACAGGAGGGGGAGAGTGGGGAAGAGTAGGGCGCAGAGCTCTGTACAGGCTGTGGAAGTCAACTGTGGAAGTCACCCAGTTTGTTCTTTGATTGAAATGATTTCTGTCCACCAGGTTAGTTATACAAAGAAACCTTTGACTTTATTACTTGGACTTTTTTAAAGAACAGCTACCCATTGTCAAATTTCTAAATCCAGACAAAGATGCATATAGGGAATAAAATTCAAAACAGCCAACTCTAAGTCAGAGTTTGGCAAAAATGGGCAAAATCTTTCAAAGGAAAGCCTTAATAAGAGGAGATAGCTAATTGTGTATAGAAAACTAAAAACACTTTGCTTAGCTCCTAGCATTTTTTTTAAAGTTTCATTTATTTATGCATACAAGAACTGGGGATGTAGGCCAGAGGTGTGGGGAATGAGAGGATTCACCAGAGACAGAGTGGAGAGCAGAACAGGCAGGTTGACTGAAATACACTGCTAAGGGGAGCATAGATAGGTGAGACAGGAGAGGTCGAGGTCTGCTGCGCCATGTGGGAAGCTCCCTGGTTGGGGATCAAACTCCTGCTTCAGTGGCTGCTGATAGATTCATAGTGCTGAAACTTAACCCTTGCATCACCAACAAGGCCCCTCAGCTCCTAGCATTTTTGTATTTGATAGTTTCCAAAAAGCTAAGGATGTTCATCATAGGCAAAGCTAATGAGTGTAAATGAAAACTGAAAACAAAAGTTGTATATTCTCAAAAGCCAGTATATGTTTAAATTTCGAAAAATTATAAAATTCTCATGCAGACCAATGTATTAGAATTGAAATTTCAGAAATAAATCTATGCATCTATAGACAGTTAATCTAAAACAACAGAACCAAGAGCATACACTAGAGAAAAAAGAGACTTTTCAACAAATATTGGGAAAATTGAATAGCCACATAGAAAAGAAAGAAACTATATCACCATCTCACCTCACACAAAAATTAACTCAAAATGGGTTAAAGGCATGGATATATGACCCCAAACCATAAAATACACTGAAGATAATATGAAGATATTGTTTTCAATGATGTCTATGTAGACTCATCTCCAAGAGTAAGGGAAACAAAAATAAATATATACAAAAGGAACTACATCAAACTAAAAGCTTCTGCACAGTGAAAGAAACTATCATTAAAACGATAAGACATCCAATTGAAAAGGAGAAATATTTGCACATTGTACATCTAACAAGAGGGTGATATCAAAGTTCTACAAAGAACTCATACAATTCAACAAAAAGAAAACAACTCATCAAAAAAGTTAAATAGATACTTAAAGAATACATACCAATAGTCAACAAACACATGACAAAACGCTCATCATCCCTTATCAAGAAGAAATTGCACATCTAAACCACAATAAGATATAGTCTCACACTTGTGAGAATGGCCTATATCAAAAAGACCAGAAACATTAAGTGTTGGTGAGGCTGTCAAGAATCAGAAACATTCTTACACTTTTGGTGGGAATGCAGAATTCCAGTTCCTATGGAAAAGTGTGGAGGTTCTCAAAATATTAAAAATAGATCTACCATTTGATCCAGCAAATCTACTCCTACATGTCAATTTAAAGAATGCAAAATGACTAATTTGAAGGTATATATGCACTCCTATGTTATTACAGCACTATTTACAATAACAAGTTATAGAAACAACCTCAGTAACCAAGGACAGAGAAGTGGATTAGAAAAATGTGATATATAGGGCCTCCCCGTTGGCGCAGTGGTTAAGCGCTGCGCTGTGGAGCTGTTGGCAGTGGCAACTCGAGTTCGAGCCTGGCAGGGAGAATCCCACATGGTGCGGCAGACCTCTCCTGCCTCGCCCACTGCTCCCCTCAGCAGTGTATTTCTGATCTGCCTGTTCTGCTCCCCACTCTGTCTCTGGTGAACCCTCTCGCTGCCCCACGCCTCTGGCCTGTACCCCAGCTTGTATGTATAAATTAAAAAAAATAATAATAAAATCTAAAAAAAAAAAAGAAAAATGTGATATATACATACACAGAACGAAATACTACACAGCTATAAAAAAGATGAAATTTTGTCATTTGTGATAACCGAAGGGGATAATGTTAAGCAAAATAGGTCAGAAAGAAGAAGACAAATACTGGGCAGTTTCATACATATGTGGAATATAGAGACACAAAACAAAAGATAAGATAAAACCCAATCAATAACAAATCCTAGAAAACTGACTGTGGAATCAAGACTACAAGGGGAAAAGAGGACAGAGTACAATGAGGAGGGGAGCACAGTGTACTATGGTGAAGGACTGTGAATGCCTTGGTGGTGAGTGTGGTGTAAAGACATGTACCTGAGGAGCTGTGATCCTATGCCTCTGAATTTCATACAATTTTGTAAAACAATATTACCTCAAAAAGAGCAAAAAAAAAATGGAATGACTAATTTAAATACAATAAAATTAACTATAATAATTAAATGAAATCTTGAGAAAAACAGCTGAAGTTGAATGAAATGATCATGTAATTTGCAAACTGAAACCCTAAATAAAAGATGACACTGAAGGGTTTTTAAATATGAGATTGTGTAGTGGTTATAATGCATAGTTTTAAGAAAACAATCAGGTGCTAATGCCTGAATCTGTCTAAAGTTAGAAAAGACAACATTGGTAAACATTTTACATATTCAATTCCCTCTAGCTCATGAACTTCACTCAATTTAATAGATCTTGTATAAATATCTTGCTTTGTGAAAACCCAAACAGAAATTAATATATGCTAACTTTATTTTGTGTTTAGGAAATACTGAGGATTAAAATAACCCATCAAATATAGAAGTGATCATTTTAAGACTTTATAAAAGTAAATCAGACTGTAAACTTTATTTTGAATAACATAGGGAAAATTATTCTTTTTCCCTATGTTATGAAAGCAGGACATTGCTTTTTGTAAATTGACCCAAATAATAGAAGCCACAGTGTTAGAAATACAACTACATATTTAAAAAAAAAAAATCTAAACTCATCTATATAAATTGCACATTTTATATATAATTCATACACTACTCAAAGCTGATAGCTGTACTGGTCAGTGATTAGATGGTTTAGAAAAGGTATTGAGAGGTTTATAAATTTTCCTCATTCTTTTCTTGTTTCTAAAGTAAAACTAAAAAAGTTACATAAAAGTGTTCTCTTATCTTAAAAACAAAAGCAAATAAACCTGAAGAATATTTTTAATCTGCCATTGACTCTCCCTTTTTAGCTAAAGGAAATGATTTGATAGCAAGTTGAGATGCCTAATATATTGTAGAAGAACAATTTATATATAACATTTTAGGTCGTATGGAGTACTTTTATGCTTTTTCACCATGGTTGTTTCAATTCAGAAAAGTTGCATATTTATTACATAAGTTTAGATAAGATTAGATAAGAAACATACGTTTCTCAGATAAGATCACTTATCAAAGAGAAACATTTAAAGAGTAATTACAAATTTCCAAATGATTCAAGGAAGCTTCCCCCTCATCAAATATGATACATTATAATTACAGTAGAAGTATTAAAAACATTTTTAAAATACACAAATTATCTCATGTAATTTTCTAGCAGCTATTAATTTTTGTTAGAAGCAATACAGTTTTTGCTTTTATCATATGCATATAACTAAAAATTCAAATGAAACTTGAGGGATCCATATCTCAATTATCATAAAATTGTCTATATATATCCAATTGCAGAGCTATTTCATTATTGAACACTTATCACAAACTGATATTAATAATCATCCCAATTTTTCACCCTATTCAAATTGCCCAGCAATTTAGAGTTACCAGATATTTGTACAACTTTTCACATTATGTGTAGTATTCAACTTACGTTTAAAAATTTATTTATTTATTGCGTAGAAGAACTGGGGTGTAGGCCAGAGGTACAAAGGGTGAGAGGATTCACCAGAGACAGAGTGGGGAATGAAATACACTGCTGAGGGGAGCAGCAGGCCAGACAGGAAAAGTCTGCTGCGCCATGTGGGTTAGCTCCCTGGGATGGAACTCAGGCCATAGTGGGTAACATGGTAGTAGTGCTGAGACTAAAACCCTAGGCCACCAGGGAGGCCCCTAATATATCTACTTTGGAAGAAGGTCACTGGTGAAGCCATTTGAAATAATGCAGGTACCAATATTATTTCAAAACCTCCAATTATAAAATTGGACTATCTTTTTTTTGGGGGGGGGAGGATAATATTCCTTCCTTAAGTCAATTTATGGTTAGTCTTATGGATAGGTAGATGATGGACAGATAGGTAATAGGTAATGGCAGATGTATGTGTATACAGTAATCGATACCTATATACATTACCCTGCTCTGTTCACTAGAAACAATGACATTCCAATAACAACCAGACACCAGCACCCAGATCTTGGTTTCTAATACCATTTTCAGTAGAAGGAGAAATGGCTTTTCTGGAACTAGGGTATATTTAATACAATATGAACCTGGAACATTTTAGTACAAACAAATCAGTGCTCAAAGCACAAACAAAGGGATGAAAGCAAGGCGAAATCACAGTTAGACTGAAAGTTCTCTCATTGGACAAGACTGGAAAAATTTGAGCACAATAAATACCATATTGTTAGACTATAATACAAAGTAGAAAATAAATATAATTGGTTCATACTGATAAACTAAATAATTAAATGAGGAAGTAGACAAACGTGAAGTAGACAGTCAGCTACTCCCCACCAGGAGGTAGAGGTAAAGTCCCTCTCTTCTTGAGTGTAGGTTGAGCGGAATGACTCACCTCCAGAGAAGACAATGTAAATAGGAAAAAAATAGCTTTACAGTGGAGAATTTTGGTAGAACTACATTGATCAAGTGATCAAGGTTAATAGTACCAATAATAAAGTATGCTGATAGTATATATTTTCTGATATAATGTGATACTGTTGCTACGTAAGAAATATTTTTGCTCTAAGGACATGCACACTAATTTATTCAGTGGTAAAAGGGCATGATGTTAACTTATTATTACATAGTTTAGAAAAATTACACAGAGAGAGAGAAACAATAAAGGAAACATGACAATGTTAACAGTGGTTGGACTGAGATTGTACTATTCTTGCATCTCTATTTCAAAATAAAAGGTTAAAATTTTAAAGTAATTTGTCTTATTATAAAATCACTATATAATTATTGAAAAATAATGTTTGGGTTAAAGGCCCAAAATTAAAAAAAAATTAATATCACCAATAGATTATGAACATTTCATACTTTTAAAATGCAAACTTTGGATTGCTTAAAGCAACCATACCAAACTGATTATAACCTATATTTTTCCCTAGGTATATTGTGAACAGTTTTTCATATCATTATAGTTATAACATTTTGATGACTGAGTGACATTTTGTTGTAGGATTATTTAACTAATTGTCCTATGTTGTTTAGCTAGGTTGTTCACATTTCAGTACAATAACCTACACTGACATGAAACATATTTGTAGCTTTATCTTTTCCCAAGTAATGTATTTTCTGAATATAATTTTCCAATAGCTATCATTTTTTGTTAGAAGCAAAAATAACAATTATTCCTTTTGTCATATGTACATAAATAAAAATTTAGATGAAACCTAAGGGGTCCACACACCCCAGGAAGCTAAGTCCACTCCATGTGTACCATGACCATAAATATATTCTACTTTTAGTTCTGATGGTTACATTATAAACTTAAATCACGGAGGCCCTTTTTCTTTATCTTTTTACATCCAACTGCAAATGGTGAGGTTATTGTCACACTTAAACCACCACCCATCCTCCTTCCCCCCATACCTTCAAAATTATTTTATAATATCGGGTTTATTATCAATCACATGCCAGTTACTACGTAAAAAGAGGAGTAATGTCAGAGGAGGAATAAATGAAGGAAAAATAAAAATATTTCTTATTCTTAATTGATATAATAAGTATTTGCCCAATGTAACAATAACAACATTATATAAAGCTTTTATAATTTATTGATATTAGATGAATGACAGTGATGTTATTTAAAATAATTAAAAACAGAGAATGCAAAAGCCAGGGAAGAACAAAGGCAATGCACAGAAAACAGTTACAAACAGAATAAATATTTGTCTCCCACTTGCTCAGAAACAGAACTACCTGGAACTGTGGTGGTGGGAATAATTGCCATCTCTTCTGTTTGGATTGCTTTGGTCACAGTGGCCAAGGATTCTGATACCTCGAAGCTATCTCTGCTACAGCAGGTGATCAGAAGAGTGAAAAGAATATATCCAGCTATGTATATCTTAAAGTAATGTTGCTATGAGCTCCTAGCATCTTATAGGGATTTTAGCAAAACATACCTTTCAATTTTAGTTCCCCAACACTTTTTTCAAAGACAATGGCATGAATACATAGAAACTGGGCAAAATGATTGTATAAAGAACAGCATTTAGACTCATGGAATCAAACACCCTTCCTTCTGTTCATCAGATAACATCCTTATTCAATTTGTATTAATTCCAAGAAGTTATTGCATGTGTCATACATATGGAAGGCAATGTTGACCTCAACGTTGCCTCAATAAACTCACATTCTAATAGAGAAGGTGCAGAACAAATACAGATGATTACAATATATGTAATAAATGTTATGACAGAGAGAAGCATATGACTATAGAAGCACAGGCTGGAAGTAACCTACATTCGAAGGAATATTTAGAAAAGATACGATGAGCAAGATGGATTTTGAAAGATGGGAACAGTGTGAATAACCTATGCAGAAACATGGTGTTGCAAGAGTCTGATATTCTCAGGGCTATGCTAACACTCTGAGGTCCTGGGTCAACAGAAGGCAGGGGGAGATGGTGTATAATCATTCATGTCAAGAAGAAGGCATTTGCACTGGTATGTTTATGATCTGAGAAGTGCCAATCCTTGGCAAATTAAATATGAGAAAATATAAGTCTTTGTCAGTCACTGACTGAAATGACAGGTGTTGGCTTTCCTAGTAGCCTTATCCAGTGAATTTTCATCCCTGGCTACAGAAACACCTGGTGTCTTCTGTCAGTCTTGGTAATTTAGCTGCCCAAACATGCATGATGTCTGCCAGTAAGAAGAGGATCAGTTGTATCCTTAAGGCCCATACTTTGGGGTCCCATATTTCAGTATCCTCAGAAAATCTAGCTAATTTGTCTTTAACTTCCTTTTCACCTTGGTACACAGTGTCCTCCCTTGAGTTGAGAAATCAGCCAGTATAATCTAGGTAGGCTTAGATGTCAAAATCTATCATACTTTATTTTACAAACAAGTTAAGCAAGTTGCAAAAGCTTTAAATTTCATCCTGACAATACATATAGCAATAAATTGTGACCTGAACGTGTCAAGGTAAAGCATGAAACAAATAAAATTCTCTCTATGATAGGGCTGGATTTCAAGAGAATTTTTTAGAACATGAATGAATATGCATAAACTTAACTCTGCTTTTCCCTTCTACCTGTTCCTTCTAAGTCAAGAGTATTAAATCAATGAAACGTTTTTGAACTCTTACCTTGATTTCAGAAACATTATCTCTAGTTTCCCATCTTTTCACTTTTCCCCTGGATTCAATTCAGTAGCCAGAAGAGAAAAGTGTCCTTATCTGTTGTTCGAATCACAGAAAACCCAATTCTTCATGGCGTTTCTTTTCTTTCATATTATGTCCAGACAGTTTGATACAAAATAATTTCTTTCCTCAAATTACCTTTTGAACAAGATGAAGGTAATGAGTTCATTTGATTGCTAGATTTGTTTTTGGAAAATTTTGATGTGGTGAAAAATTAAAAATAATACATTACTCCAGACTTTATTGGGTTATGTAAGTCTTTTATGTCTCAGGAGAAATGTGACACAAACCTTTGAGTTGAGAAACACCTTTTGTGTTTTTAAGGATGTTGAAAGGATCTGAGGTAGCATCTTAAAGGTCAGAACATCTACTAACGAGTAGACTTTGAGATAGTGGACTGAGCTCTAAAATGCTCTTCTAGATAATCAAATGTACTCTGACTGAAATTAAAATAATTTTTATGAAGCCATTATAACAATACTAAGCACAGTTCAAAAAAACAGCTTTGATGGACTAGAACTGATTCAATTATATGTAAATTATAATAAAACATAGGAAGCATCACAAATCAGTAAGAAACAGATGGGCAATTCAAAAATTGCATTGGCAAAAAAATTCAATGTCATAGAAAGTTGAAAGAAAGTCTCCATTAGAGACTTATGAGATGCAATATAGGGACTTTGTTTGGTTTCAAATACAAACAAATCAATCCTAAAATAATACCCCTTGAACTATCAGGAAAATATGAATATGGACTGTGTGTTAGATGATATTACAGAATTATTGTTCTTTTTTTTTACATAGATAAGGTCATGGTAATTGTATTTTTAAAGAAAACCTGTCTCCTTTGATTAGAGAAACACAGTTGATTATTTACAGGTAAAATGTTTGGATAACTGGAATTTGTTTTAAAATATGACAGTAAAAATGGAGCAGAGGGAAATAATAAAGACAAAATGAACACTGGGGAAGTGTGGGAATTCATAATATTGTTCATGTTATTTTCATTTACCTTTGAAAATTTCTGTAATAGAAAGTTATTTCGAAACCAATACATACTGCAATCATTTCTTCAAACAAAATCTCCCATTGAAGGGGTGTGGGAAGGAAGGTAGTGTTTTTCTGGAGGGAGAGAAAAGAAAAGTCTACAGAGACCTCCTAGTTCTTCACCTTTTCTCAGGAGAACCCCTGAAATGTGTCTCTGTGGAACACGGTTTGAAAACCACTTCACCTGCTTCAACTCCTTAAGCTGACAACAGAGCCTCTCTCCAGCACCAGACTTCCAGTTTATTCCCATCCCACAAATGTCCTATCTCTAGCTACACACTGGACTCACCTCTTTGCACAGCCCGCTCCCCCTTACCCACGTAAGGCTCTGTCCTGTATACACACTGACTTCACCCTTTCCCTTGCGTTTGGTGCCTGGCAACTGGTAAATACATTACTCATCTTCTGATGTGTTGTCTGAGCATGCAGAATATTCCAATATAGGACTAGCCATAACTTTCATCTTAATAAAGTATTGTTGTTGAAATGGAAATAGAGTTGAGGCACTTTGTCAACTATTCAGAAAAAAATTTCAATATATGCCTTAACAAGCATTCTATTCCAAACACACAAATGTAAGACATGTAAAATAAAAATTAAAGCATGAAATGAACAATTAAATAAAATTGTGGCTGATTATCAAATCTCTAGGAAAGCGCTTATAGTCTGAAAAGTAAAGATTAAAAAAGTTTACTGCACAGTACAAATTTTATACCAAAGCATTCAAATGCTTTAAAGTTTAAAAATGCAAAGCAAGTTACATAGAAAGCCACATCCAAAAAATCAAGTAGTTGAGGTTTTTATTTTTCAGAAGAACTCTAAAAATCACTAAGACCACAGAAGAGCAAAAGACATCAATCATTTCATATGAGAAAAATACCATAGGTAGATTTATATAAATATAAATACATGAATTAAATAAATGTGACTTATAGAGATTTTGCCTATCAAAATAGCAATAAACTAACTCAACCATAAATCTTGCTAGGTTCAAAAAAAATAATCAAAAGTGTTCAAACCTTTGACTCTAACTCTTAGAATTTATCCTAAAGAATTAAATGTTAAATTTTTAAAAATGAATAAAATTATTCATTAGGTGTTACTTAAAATAGCAAGAAATTGAAAACATTCCAATGTTTAATAAGAATAATGATAACTGAAATAACGACTCAAGGGTTTAAAAACATTTTAAAAGATTCTGCTAATGCAAAATGCTTACATTTTTAAATTAAGTCTAAAAATTGAAGGAGATAGATTTTCATATAAAAATATCACTAATATTTTCATAGATTAAAAAATCATTGATACAAAGTTGTTAGTCATTATTTCCTGTGTTAATTTTTCAATTTCTTCAGATTTTCTCTAAAAATATTTACTACTTTTATAATATTGCTGGATAATATTAGAAATGTAGTATGCTGTACTTACAGTGTAGCAGCTAGTGTTTATCAGGAAAGAATGACATAGAAATGAGGGGATCTGAGCTGTTCCTTGCTCTTCACAGTGATACATTGTGTCATATTGAAATTTGTCTTTGTCTTGTCTTTCTATCTAGCAGCTAACAAGAGAAGAAGGGAAAAGGAATTGCTGAGTGTTAAGGAAGTAGAGGTCTCTGGCACTGTTCTTGATCTTCCCTTAGCAAAATTTTTGGAAGTTATGGAATGCAATATCCCATATAATCAGAACCAAGAATTGCCATTATGATCAAGATTTTTCTATCATGAAGCAAAATACATGTCAGTTACATTAAGAGCTATTTGTTGAAATATATCACATGGGGAAAATGGGAAGTCTGCTGTTTCTTCTTTAATTTTAAGTACACTGCTAGGATTGTACAAGTATTGCAGCATTATTTGTAATATGGAGGTAAAAATTAAAATGCCTCAAAATAGAGGAATAAGTAAGTTTAGTACAGAATATTCATTCTGTGAAATATTATCCAACCAAATGAGATTAAATGAGATCAGTCCACATGTTTTGACATTGAAATATAAAGAATAAATAAGATAATCCACAAGCAATATGTATATCTGTGTATATGTATTTACCTTTAAAGAGCGGGTTGTAAGGGGTCTTCACTTGTTTACATAATTCTGCCTTTGTTTCTGTTTTTGTAATGAGAGGGTGTTGTTTTATAACTAAAGGGAAAAAGGGAAAGAAGAGGAGAAGAGTAACAAGAAGGAGGGAAGGAAGAGGAACAGAATTAGCACCACCAGCAGCAGGTGCAGCAGCTGGACAACAAAGGAAGGAAGGAAGAAGAGAAGGAAGGAAGATTTAAAAAAAAAAAAAAAAGGAGAATTTGCAACTGCTTCCACCAGAAGGATGAAGGATCATTCCTTGCCTGTCCAGACAGGGCATCACACACAGCATTATCTTAGGAAACCACTGTAAGCCTGACTATGGTTCTAAATTTTTGCGACTCAAATATCAGTCTGCCAAAACAGACCTAATTCTGAGAGATTGATCTAATGTTTTCTCCAAATATGAGGCAGATATAAAAATAGCAAACTAAAGCATACATTTACAAAAAAAAATACATCTACATATTGGACTAGGCCCTTGCAGTCTTTAATCACCCTGGCTCCCTTTACAACAAGGCCGTTTGTGAGAGCAGAGTGGTTAAAAGTATGGTTTCAGATCTTGACTGGATCGCTTACAACTATTGGTCAAGTTGTTTAACCTGAAATTTCTGTAAAGTAAATATGCTAATAGTTCTCTCTCAGGCTTATTGTACACAAATAGGCATATCAATATGCTGAGGTGGTAATTTGATGAGCATAGACAAAGAGGGAAGAAGTTTATAACATCAACAGCTACAGTTTTGATTTATGTATCTATTTCCCAAATGGGGATATATCTGACATAGAACCAGCTTGCATCTGCTATAATTATATTCATTAATAAGCAGATAATTATTGCCAGGTGTTATTACTAGGGTAGTTGCCAGACAAAATGGTAGGCCCTGGTAATACAGCAGAAAAATAGGAAGAAAAGGCTCCTGTTTTCATAATGAGACAGTATGTTAGAGAAGTCAAGCAGTGACACTTCAGTCCATGTCATGCGAAGAGAGCAATGTGCCATGGGAATATGAAATTGGTGTCTAGGATATTAAAGAAAAGTTTTGGGAGGAAGCAAGATTCCAGCTTAGAAGGAAGGATGAGTAGGAGTTAGCTAGGGAAAGAGAGGAGGAATATGACTGAGGCAGAGGAAATAATTTATGCAAAGATCACAGATTGGAAGAACTAGGAGATTTGGAGATAATTGGAAAGTCTAGTACAGTTAAGTCTCAGAGAGGTAGGATGAACAATGAGTCTTTAAAAGATATCAGGTCTAGCTGATGTAATGTCTTAGAGTCATCCTGAAGGATCAGAGCTATTATTTCCATAAAGTAAGCCATTTAAAATTTTTTAAACTGGAAATCTTCATTCTGTCTCTCTCTATTATTTTCCTTTAAATGTTAATAATATTCCTTCTAGCTGCTCTATGGTGGGGACACATTCTGACCCTTATTCTTAAAGGTTGATATTTAGTCATCATATTTTCAGAGTTTTGAGGCTGACTTTGTATATATGCACCGATCTGCTATAAAACTGAACTTATTTAAAGTTCTTCTCCCCTTGTTTTCTTTTCATATTCATGTTGTTCTTATTTACTACTCCTTACATACAACGATGAATGTAATGGAAAACACTGTTTCTCAATGATCTTATGATTACACAAATTGACATATCATTGTTTTATTATAATTTGTCTAGAAGTAGAAAACAGAGGCAATGTTTTGACATTCAAAGTTTGACTATACTGGATTTTCTTTCTGGCCATACTCTTTTTCTATTTCTTTGTTCATTTCCTTTGAGAAATCAACCATTAGTTTATGCCTGTCCTGTGCATTTTACTCATCTCTTATTTAAACATCACAACAACCTTGCAAGAATGGTTTGGTGTTAGTTGGGAAACTAAAGTTCAGAGATTATATATTTTGCTCAAAATCACACAGTGAATAACTGAAAACACTTCCCTAAAAAGTTGTTTTCAGCTTACCTGTGTTTCTGCCAGCTTCAAAAATTTCCAGAACCGTAATTTTTTTAAAGAAACATTCTTAGATAGATTCTCAAAAATTCATGTTTGAAATTATGGGCATTGAAAAGCATGAGAGAAAAAGTATTCCACTCCTCAAACCTGTAGCCCACAACTGAAAAATATGCAAAATCTAATCATTGATGAAAAATACATGTTACTATAAATGGAAATGAATGGTAAAAATAAATATAAGCACACCACGTCCAAACCATCACTACAGCTTTTCTCTCACATATGGTTGTATTTATGGTTTGAAGAGATACTAAAAATAACAAGGAAGGGCCCAAGACTTGGTAAAGCACCATTTTTTAAAAATGTGTAGTGTTTAAGGATGACGACAAGACAAAATCTGATTCAAATAACAAGAATTTTCAGTCACTCTTTCTACAAATTCTTCACTTAATTGCACTTACATCATTTTTGCTTGACATATGATTTTACTATAGAGCACGTTTTTATTGATGGTTCAAATTTTATGAACACTTTTAAGAAACAACAGAGTTTATGTCCCACAAATATTGGAAATTCCCCAGAAGTCCCGGGAGTTTTAGAAAATCTTAAGACAGTCATATTTCTAATTCTTGAAAATATTTGTAGTCTTAACATACTGTAGCTTATTAAGAAAGAGCCTATTTTTTTTTTTAAAGGTCCTCCTGCATTTAGCCACAAACTGAAAAGGTTGTCAAAAATATTTTTTAGATAAAAAACAAAATCCTCTCTAAATACTGGAACCAATCACTGCATTATCTTTCACCACAAACTACAACTTAAACATTGTGTTAGTCTGTTTCACGAGAAATTGAAAGAATGAATTTTTCTGTTTTAACAATTTATAACCAAAGTTAACGTGCTACCATTACCAAAAAAGAAAAAAAAACAAAACAAAACTACAATATCTAACCAGACTTGTTTCTATCGGAAATACTTATTTTTCTTTAAAGGTTAGTATGCTTTCACATGAACAGATTCCCACACTGAAAATTTTAACTAATTTAATGTTACTTGTAATACATTATAGCTTCTTTAGTTCTTTTTTCTCTCACACATAATAGCTAATTATCATGTAGAATCATCAGTTTGGAAGCAGAGCTTGGCTATAATGCTGACTAAAAATGACTGGTCAAATGCCAAAAGGCACCCTGGCTCCCACATTTGCCATGTTTGGAGTTTTAGATAACCATCACCTACAGTTCTTATACTCTTTAATTATAAAGTGCTGCAACTCCTCCAGACAAGTGAGGGCCCGAGAAAGATGAAAATTAAATGAATTTTTTGATGGTTTCCAATGATACTCTTTAATTACAAATGTTAAACATCTGCTAGATTATTCCGGAGTTACTATTGAAACTATTTTCAATAGTAAAGTATTTGTGACAAAATAAAGTCTTGCTAGCAAACTAACAAAACAAAATCAACAAAACTATTCTAATGAACATAAGAAAAAGAAGAAAAGGAATTTGACGGAAGCTATTCATCATTAATACACTTTAACTTTAATAATAGATTCAAAGTTGAAGCAGGCTACAGAATTGAAACTACACCTAAGAAAAAAACCTGAAAGGAATGTGTGTGTGTGTGTCTCAAGTCAGAAAATTCTGGTGAGTGGTTAAGACTAAAGAAACCAAGACTGTGAAAACAGAAGAAATATGATTGGAAGTTCTAAGCTAAAGGAAATACCTCAATCGTGTTAAAATGTGTTTCATCTGCTGCTGCTTTTTACTCTTAATTATAATATCATAAATAATCAGACTTTCAAGTATACATAAAATGTAATAGATAAATCTGTTATAGTCATATTTACTCATAGGTGACAGTACACTGGATGTAGTTACATTTAATTTCAAAATTACTTCAATCTCACTGATTTGGATCTCATGGATGTAAAGTATATCACCTTAATATTTTTATATTACCTGTATCCAAAAAGCAACCATCGACCAGTTTGGTCAAAATATGAAACATTTTCTCAGAACAGGTATTTTTAATTAGTTCTCTCGTTGTGTCTATCTTTACCTAAATCTTTATAGAATAACTAACTTGGATGATTAGAAATTACTGTACCAGAGAATTATAATGGTCATTTTAATTCCAGTGGCTCTGAGTTGAAGAAAACTTGAACTAAAGCCACACTCACATCTAAGTCTTCAAAGGCAATGAATGACCTGTTTAGACTCGGTGACCCTTGCTGGAATAGAGGCTTTGAGTTCTCTTTGAACAAATCTCATTTTACCCTTTTCGATTTTTTTAGTTAACCTTAATTTTAGTTATTTTCTCAGAGCTCAGCCTCAAGTTTTGTTTAACCTTTTGTAGGGAAGAGTTTCTAAATTAGTTAACTATGTACAGTATTATTAAATATCCTCAATATCTGAAATAAATAACTCTGAACCTTATCAAAGAAGAAAACAAACTCACATTTCTCTTCATTTACTTTTAAAATAAAATAATTGTCATAGTCTCTGCTACTGTAGCAACATAAAATTATCTTACTGTCTGTCCATACTAATTCTAATGGACAGTTTTAAAAAGAGTAACTACTGACAAGTGATTCCAGTACAAATATCGGACCTGGGTCCACTTAATTCCCGTATTGCACAGGGGTAGATTGTTTGCATTTAATAAGATGTGGGTCCAGAATTTGCTATCTGAAGTGGACTCAGAGTTTGCTTTCTAAAGTAGGTGCCTCCTTGAGACAGTTTTCACATTCAGCAGGAAAGTGTGTGGGCACTGAAATTACTCCAGGCGTCATAGCCCAAATAAGCATTTGGTTGTTTAAAAGAAACATCCGGAGAACAGAAGACATAATGTGACTCAAAATTTCAACACTTTTGAAGACCAGGAAACAAATTGAAGTTTCTTTCCTCCAAATTAGCTTTTTTCTTTAAATGGTACTCTTCTTACTCCAGTCTTCTTGAAGCAGTGTTTCTATAGTGTTTGTTCCAGGTCTGCTCTTGAGTTCTGAAAATTGCCAGCTGCAAATTCTGACATGCCAAGGGCTCAACTGTATTTGCCCAACCAAGAAAAGGTAACAACAGAATCTCAGAGCCATTAAAGATTATAAACATGTTTCCACACTGTTGCTGTGCTGTTTATAAAAAGAACTCACTTTAAGACTTTAATAAGCCCCCAAACTTCGTTATTTTGCTCTCCCTCCAAGTACAAAGCACAGATGTTTTGGCATGTTGGAATTTGACCTTTGGAATTTTTAGGAGAGGCAGTGTGTGGGCAGGGAACTAGCACCCTGGGCAGGTTGAGGTTCTGAAGTTTTCTCAAAATTAGGTAAAAGAACAGCCTGTGGCTTGGAAGCTTAATTAAGACCTCCAGGAGTTAGGGTGCTAATGTACTGAACCAAATAAGAGCACTGGACTTTTATAAGATTATAAAAAAGGCCTTGAAGTTTCTTTCCCTATTCCTCCCTGTTTCTTCCATGATCATATTCTTCCAATTAAACTTTTATCCCCCAGCAGACTCTAGAACAGCATTGCTCAATATAGTAAGACACATGGCTATTTAATTAAAATTTACACGAAAATAATTCATTTTTTGCGACTCAGGAGCATGAAGTGCTCACTAGCTGCATGAAGCTAATTGCTACCACAATGATCAGAATAAAATATTTCCACCACCACAGAATGGTCTATTACTTCTAGAAGTCAAAATTTTCTAATTTTTTAGCATGAAATTTTATGCAAAAATTGAGGATTCAATAAATACTTGTGGAGCAAAGTTACACGATTTTGTAATTTTTTTAAAAAAGATTTATTTATGCATACAAGCTGAGGTACAGGCCAGAGGCATGGGGCGGCATGGGCTCACCAGAGACAGAGTGGGGAACAGAACAGGCAGATTGGCGGGAATACACCGCTGAGGGAAGCAGCAGGTGAGGCAGGAGAAGTCTGCCATGCCATGTGGGAATCTCCCTGGCGAGCTTCGAACTCGCATCCTTACTGCTGACAGCTCCACAGTGTAGTGCTTAACCGCTGCGCCACCAGGGAGGCCTGATTTTGTAATTTTTAGACAGCTCAATTTAATTTTTAAGACAGCAAAATAAAGAATGGAACATCCTTTTTAAAACTTCTATAAGCCTTATGAACCACGGGCTTATAGAAAATTCTTCAAAGAATGTCTTCACATTCTTTGAACCCCCGACTAGTTTAAGCGCCTGACATATAGTTGGCGTCTAAAACTTTGCACAATGATTTCCTCCGGAATTAGAACTTGTCAGATACAAATGCTGCAGAATCAGGAGAGGTGAGGTTTGTTTTTCTGTTTCATATACTTTTCCATTTCATGTATTTTGTAGTCGAAAACTATAAAATGCTTAAATATATTTTTAAGTACTGAAAATCTTCACAGTTGAGAAATGTGTAGGATGAACTATGTCTATTTCTAAAAGAGAAACTTCCCCTGCTACCTCTACACAATGAGAGAAGACTTTTTTACCTCTACCCCAGCATTTCAAATTCAGCAGTCTAATTATTGGTCTATCCACACCTTAAGATTCTTACTAATATAGGATACACTAGCACATACTCTAAAATATCAGACTATTCGCGATAGTAAATGCCAACAAACATATAAATGCAAAGAACAAACTTGTCTCTTCAGCTGAATAACAATAATGAAGAAATGTTGACACTACTAATTATATTAATTAACTGGGAAACTGGTTATTAGATAATCCTTTGAACTTTAGGCAAATCTCCTAACTTTTTTACATTAAAAAAAATCATAGAATTGGACTGTCTTTACTAAATTAGATTTTTACACTTTAGTAATCTAAATTTGCTTTGTAGTAAATGTTTACATAAACAATTCCATTAAGTCAAAACTGATTTGAATATCTTAATACATTTTATATTTAAAGTTATAGCATTATTAATCAACTAGGATTTTTCTTCTTCCTTTGAATGTATCAAATTTCCTTGAGTGTTAAGAATGCTTTAAATCTTATTTTAATGTGTATTTACACAATCTTAGAATGGAATCATAGATCAATTTCATTTTTTTTTTTATCACAGAGCAAAACTATACTTCGACACTGTCCATTCTTGTATCTTCAGGATGCTCTATAGCTATGATTTCAGCATTCTTATCTTTTTATGCTTATTTATGTCATGTTAAAGTCAACTAAATTACTCATTACCTTATTTCAAATTTATCACACATCTCATTAAAATTCTATTCCAAATTCAACACTTCTTTGCTTTATTTTCTGATCTGTTGAATAAATATCAAAAAATGTCATCAGTGTTACACTGAACCTAACTAATGCTACTATTGTCCATTTAAAAATTCCTGACTCTTATTTGCCCAAATACTCATAACCAATGGAAATGTCTTTGTGACTAGGTGCAATACAAGTTTTAAAAATCACACAGAATAGAGAGGCTATCTTTATACTAAATTAAAACTTTATTGAATAAAGTACACTCTCCAAAACTCATGATCTGATGGACTAGGTCTACATTACATGCAATGAAGCTGAACATGACAGTAGTTTAACATGGAATGTCAAGCAAATTAATATTTTCATTGTACAAAACCGTTTATGTAGCTGACATGCAAGAAGGAAAATATGACACTCTGCATTTTTACTAATCATCTGTGATGAGTTTTAAAAAGGCATTTGAAGAAACTGGTAGATTTCTTTAGCATATATTTCAAATAAATTAGTTACATGTGTACTGCTGAAACCGCTTTCAACCTCTCTTGCATTCTAAATAAAATCTTAGTGCAAACATCAAAGTTGCTGGTCACTCCAAGACTGTCAAACTCATAAGAGAATACAAATTCTGAGTTAATGTGTATTAAGTAGGACAAAACCAAAAATACCAATTATTGCAAAATTCATTTAGGCACATGTAATAGTCCACTCTAAGCATTTCTTCTAAGTCTCTCACATTAATTACTAAAGCCTGTTTACAGTACTAAAATCCTATCATTCAAGCATCAATGATTACATTTCAGAAAAAAAGAGAAATTCATTTCAGCAATAGCATTGCTGCTATATTCTAAAAAAAAAAAAAAAAAAAAGAAAGAAAGAAAAAAATCATAATAAAACCTGTATCCATAATAGGATACATGGGGGCAGGGTACATTTTAAGAAAAAAAAAATGTGCTTTACTTGCACAGCAGGAATTACATAATGTAAACACCATTTATTGGCCCACACCACAAAATCCATGAGAAAGGTTCAAATTTGAACACAAAGTGTGCATTATTTTCAAATCTGTTTGTGAGTTTATGCTGCATCTACTTGTACCAATGTGACAAATAAAACACACTCTTCCACACGCATACACAAATAAGTGATTGTTAAATATTGAGCATGGCTTGCTTCCCTGACTCTAACTCAAAAATATTAAGTGACATCCCAACCATTTAAAAAAATGTTTATAGAAACCATTAAATGAATGTAAATAGTAGTTGAGGAATGATGAAAAAGTGATGGCAATATGATGCAAGTGGATGTTAAAAAAAATGTACATACAACTGACTGAGATTTGCAAATGCATGGAAAGTCTTTTTCTGTGGGTCTTGTCTGAACTTTTAACTGATACCAAGAATAAAAACAAATAGTAGCACAAGTCCATCAATACCGGGAGGGTCAGGGCTAGAAAGCTTACCTTCAAAGTGCAAATTCTAACAATGGAATGTCATAGCAGGGATATAAGTACAATCCTCCACCTTTTTCTTGATGAAAAGAAATAGGATGTTCAGGAAATATTATTTCCTGGCTAAAGTTATTTCAGTTTCTTGGTAAAACAAAAAGTATTTAGGCACAAGTCTCACCCACTCTTTCACAAACACAGAACTATTCTTAGGGGAGTGTGGGAGAGTAAAAGCCCTTACCTATGTGTCACCTAATGCAACTTTTATTTAGAACTTAAATTCTTTGAATCAACTACTTTAAATATCAACATGTACCTCCCTTCTCCCCATCCCCCTCCACATCCCCCTCCACCCACCTATG
This sequence comes from Scalopus aquaticus, assembly GCA_004024925.1. NCBI lineage: Eukaryota > Metazoa > Chordata > Mammalia > Eulipotyphla > Talpidae > Scalopus > Scalopus aquaticus. The sequence goes on along the minus strand of PVIJ01000023.1, from coordinate 290,922 downwards.
CCAAACACCCCCAATGAACCCATGTATTCTAATGTCTTTGTGTTTTCTAAGCCTTATGATGAAGGCTGTTGAGTACCACCTCCACTGGAACAAAATGAACACCTAAAGGTGCACTTTCTACAGCACCCTTTTTCTTTTCCACAGTTGAGTGGAATCTCGATGCTCTCGAGCCTGGATCTAGATCTCTAGGTCATCAGGTCGAGGACGGCTGCTGGCTCTACTGCTGGCTCTGCTGGAAGGCCGCTGGTCCACGATGGCCAGTGGTTGCAGTTCATGGCCAGATGCTAGCTTTTTAGAATTCTGGTTATCATCAGGAAAATCAAAAGGCTGTGCGTGGGAGTTAGAGATGGTGCTTCCTGCCTGCCCCATTCGATTTTGCTCTGCACTATAATTAGCCCAGTTTTGCTCACTCGCTTGCTTGTTATAATTGCGGCAGGAAGAATTGTTTCTGTCTCCAGTGACCAGTTTGTACCCAGGAGGAGACATGGGCGACAGGGGAGCAGTGGGTGAGGAGCAGCCATTGAAATAAGCATATTTTGGAGATCCACAGTCTTTGGAGGGGCTCAGTGGGCCAGTGGTAGCATGGTAAATATCACTCTTTCCCTTCACACGATCCTTAACACCCTTGAAGAAGACATAGAAGAGCTCGATGATGTTCAAGGCAAGAGACACCAAGGACACGACCAGCATGAAGATGATGAAAATGGTTTTTTCTGTGGGGCGAGAGAGGAAGCAGTCTACCTGGTGTGGGCAGGGGTCCCTTTTGCAAGTATAAACAGCACTTAAGCTGAATCCATAGATGTACCACTGGATCAGGAGGAAAGCCACCTCAAAGACAGACTTGAAAAGGATACTGATGATGTAGGTTCGCAGCAAGCCACCTCGCATTTTCACCTTGCCATGCTCTTCAATTCCATATTTGAACTTCTTTATTTCAATCTGCTTCAAGTGCATCTCTACATTGACACCATCAGTTTGGGCAACCTTGAGCTCCTCCTCTTTCTTGTTCAGTTTCTCTTCCTTTCGCATCACATAGAACACATGTGCCAGGTACAAGAGTGTGGGGACAGACACAAATATGATCTGCAGGACCCAGAAGCGCACGTGAGAGATCGGGAAGGACTTGTCGTAGCAGACATTTTCACAGCCAGGTTGCTGAGTGTTACAACGAAAGGCAGACTGCTCGTCACCCCAGGCTGACTCAACAGCTGTCCCCAGTAGCAAGATTCGGAAAATGAAAAGAACTGAGAGCCACACCTTCCCTCCAGCGGTGGAGTAGGCTTGAACCTTGTCAAGGAGTTTGCCTAAGGCACTCCAGTCACCCATGTTGCCTGGGTGAAGCCTGAAAAGAAACAAAAAGATAACTAAATAATCATAGACTGCGAGTTATTACTTTAATATGTAGTTCCTTTAGGTCAACAGTCAAAATATTGTAAAAGGTCTCATATCTTTCTAGCACTCTTCCTGTCCCACTCATTCTGCATTCCTCTACCAAGAGGTCTTTCAAATTTCTCTAGGTACAGTAAAAGAGGCAACAGAGTCTGTGCAATCTTAACTTGCGAAGGTGTATTACTTGCTCAACCACTGCCTAGGCCACATGACTTGAGAAGCTGTGTTAAGTGCTTCTGCTTACTTTATCCATCTGATAAGCGAGGGCAGTTGTTGCTTGGTAGGTCTGTGTCAGGATGCATGCCTAAGCAAAATGCTGATGTGTGGTATTTAATAAGCATGGGTATCTAAGAATTGAGGTAATAACCATACCAGTACCAATAAACACACAAACACACATACACAGATGCAACCTGTTTTCAAGCCTCAATCCTGTTTTCTAGAACTTTATTCCTAACTGTGCTCTGGTATTTCAAGTGTAATTTGTGCATACACTACATAATGGTCATTTATACTGTTTCTTTGCAAAGAATGACTTTTATGTGGCTCACAATTGTCTTTTGCCCTGAGAAAAAATGCTGTACTGAAATACCATTTTAACACAATGTCATTCTGTGCAGGAACCTACTTTCAATACTGAATGTACATAACATTTCAAGTAAAAAAGATCACTTCAAGTGTTGTCTTTAGCAAAAAAGGATTGGTTTCCATCTTTTAATTGCTTTTATGATCTCTTACTGGCTTTTGGGCCCTTAGTTTATATATTCGATTTAACTACCTATCAGTATCAAGATATCTCAAGCCTAAGACCTCCCCATTATTGGGGTTAAGAAATAGATTCAAGAAGGGGGAGGGGTGGGGGGTGGGGAAAAAAAAAGAAATAGATTCAAGCTTGTAGAAATGACAAGGACCTCAAAAGTTATTTATCTAGTTCAGTTTATGCTTCTCTTTGCCAATAGTACATCTAACTGATGAAAATCAAGGTCTTCAGTTTATAGGAAATATTTAGCTATCAAATAGAGCCAGATAGAGACGAACAATCCCAAGGCCAAGGTTTTCCAAAGCACCACACTGGAAATGTTTCCAGGCTTTCATATATACAATTTCAGCAAGGGTTGAAAGCTGGGAAGAAATGAATAATATAACATGAGGCAGGCATAAATAATAAAGTCAGATTTTCTGCAGAGTCATAATTAGAGAGTTTAAAAAAAAGATGAATTAGTCTAGATTATTTAGTAATTAAAAACAAGCAAAGCAAAGACTTCCCAGGAGTTTAGTAATGAATTTTAAGTAGTATAATTAAAAGTGGGCTTATGTAGGCTTCTCAGAAAGACACTGACTATCTGAATATAAAAAACTTTTTCAGCTGGTATTGAACTGTATTATCCTTATTAAAAGTGATTGAAATTAGGGCGTCTTTTTTTTTCTACCATGCAACATTTCATTTCTGTCTAATGACTTTACCTCCTGACTACAGAGAAAGGAAAATTTCAAAAAGCCAGAGATTTCCTAGATGAACAGAGATGGCTGATCCATAAAGCTGAGGCAAGCATCAGCTATCTAGATTACCAGTTGATAGGTATCTTTGATGACAGCCCAAGACTGGTGCCAAAGAATGCTTGTGTAAGAGCAGGAAGGAGGTGGATGGGCAGGTCACAGAAATAATGCTCTCCCAGAGGTCATAAAAAAGGGAGTTTCCCTTCTACTTTTAGAAAGGGCCATTTTCGATTCTGAAGTGACAAGTTAGACAGTGAAACTGACATATGAGAAGAGCAGTCAAATAAGAAAAAGGGCTGCAGAGTTGACAAAGTTATATAGGCAAGGGAAAGGAAAAGGAACAATTGTCTTGATGGGCAGTTTGATGATAAGAGAATGTAAGAGAAAAAAGCTACAATTTAGCAGAAAATGCTACATTGGCATGAAGAAGTATAATTCATGAGGGTCAAACAAACAACAGTTTTTGGAGTTATATAAATAGGCAGTTTCTATGTGATGATGTGTAAATTGGCTCTAATTCTGTTTGAGGAGAATTACTTTTCAGTGTCATCTGCTATTGCTCAGATACTCCAATTGTGTAAGTATGGGGTGGGGGAGGGGGACAACCAAAACAATCAAGTATTAAAATGGTAAACTGTTTGCATAAACTCATCACATTCATGCAATGAGTGAACACAAAACAAACTTCCATCTGTTTAGAAATATGACCAGGCACACAAAGAAGTTGTCATTTTGGTCAGCGAGTCATAATTCAAAATAAAATACGATTCTATAGATGCTATGGAAAACAAAATTTCACTTTCAGATAATCCTGATTCCACAAAAATACCCCATAGTGCCACAGTATGTTAATTGGGTCAATGGGCAATTCTCTGAGCAGCAACTTAATTGCAAAGTTTCTTTTCTTTAAGCACCCAAGTAGTTGTCATTTGCATTAATGAATTCTACTTTTTTATCTAAATAAGATGAATTATCCAATTGGATACCTGGTATCCTGTAACATGTTGAGACCTGTCACAGGCATTATCATAGAGGTCACCAATAATGTTTGATGTGTGACTTACAATGCTTGTGATTTCACATTTTTTTGGTGGTTGTTCACTTTGCTGTGTATCAGAAGTTCTACCAAATGGTAACCCCTCTCCCGATGAATATTTTCATTTTTCCAAGTCTTAGTTGAAAGTTCATAATTATAGGCTTACAGAATTTCTGGCATTGATTCAGACTATGTGCCTCTACAGGTGTTCAACATATATTATGTAGATTTACATCTTTACTTCTAGATTCCCAAGTATGACCTGCTTGAAGGCCCTCTAGCCCCTTTTCAGAAGTCCTTGAACTGCAACACAATCATTCAACGGCACTCGTTAAAAACACATTCCCAGCACTTACTAGTCTAAGTCTGATTTTCTGGGATAGGGCATGAGAAGTCATTTTTTGTTCATTTGTTTTTCTGTCTTTCTTTTTGTTTTAGAAAAGTGTCCCAGGTGAGTCTGCAGTAAGATCAGGAGACACAAAGATTTCTTGACATTTTTGGTACACTCTTATTCAAGGTATTTAGGAGCTGGTCAGAGCAGAAAGGGATACATAGTATCTAAAAAAAGTTGGGGGGGGAACATGAGGAGCAGTCACCTTTCTTGTCAATGCACCTCCATCTGCTGCTCCCCAAGAGCAAAAATAAATAAATAAATAAATAAAAATCACTATTTAAAAAGAAAATAGAACTTTAATTTTAAATTACTTTTGACTCTCCCTTTAGCCAGAGTCTTAAAAACAAATCATGTGCCAAAATTGCAGTTAAATTGTTCCATGTCATTAATGTCCTATTACTAGAATTAGACAATATCTTACATTCAATTATAAAGATTTTCCCAAAAAGAAACAATTAAGGTTGAAAGTGGGGACCGGAGTGCTATCACATTTTTATAATTTGACTTAAACACTTAGGTAAGATGGAAATCATTAATATTTGTAGCAAAATCATGAAGTCTAAAAATGTATAAGAAAATGTCTGTGAAAATTCCTGATAAAATCATTTAGTGAATTTCTTCAGGGGAAAAGGAAATGGCATGAGTGTGTTTCTAATATATAAAACAAAAAAACTAAAGCACAAAATTAAAATGTAAACCTTTCTAGTGGTTTTAACTTTTAAGAAACTTTGACTCTTGTAGTAAATGCCTTTGAAGGGGTACAGTTATGACCATGCCTCAATACTTACAACAGTAGGATGCTATTTTGCTAATATTCATACCCACACATAATTAACACATCTCACATCAATCCCTCAGCAAATACTGGATCTTCCCCCCAAAAAAGACTAGACTCAGTGTCACCACCAGGCCTCCTCTTAGCCTGATCCTTCAGCCACCCTCAGTGCTTTCTCAATTTAGCCACCTACATTCTTCATGGCCAAACTGACCTGACCTCAGCAGCTCTGCTCCATCCAAGCTGCTCACTCAATTCTTTTATAGGTCTCTGTACTGGCCTCATCTCATCAGCCAGTACTCCAATTCTGTCATTTCCTACTCCCCTGCCCTGTTTTTGTATTTGAATGCCCTCTAGTTATGCTTTGATAAAAAGTATATTTACTGCTTACTGCTTGTTTCGCCCCTAAGGATTCCTCTCTGCTTTCTCAACTAAAGTATGAGCTCCAAGAATGAGTTTGTTTTCCCACTGCTCTATGCTCCCAGTGCTTAAAAGAGTCAAGAGAAGCTGAATAAAATATCTGAATAAACCAAATGGGGCTTGTAACCAGCCACCACCCCAAAGGGACCAGTTTCATCAGTTTTTGTTTTTTCTTTAACTATATATTTGAGATTCTCTTAGTCGTAGTTAGATCCAAACTTCTCAAGTTTCTAACTGAAAAGGTGACTTTCATATTTGAAAAAAAAAAGTGGTAGTAACAATATTTTTATTATACTATTAAATTTTCAAGAAACAGCTGCTGATAATCATGCTTCAAACGATTCCTACACAGACAATAGGAATGAATCAAGAAAAAAAGATTCTTTAACAAAGAACATCTTTAATCTGTCAGATGAAATTATAGTGATTTGGGGAGTCTTGTAGGACTGCATCAGGTATCATGTTTGTTCAGTTTCATTCTTATGTTGTTATAAGAGTTAAGGAAAAAAACAAACATATTCTCCAAATCAGCAGTATCCTAATTGACAGTATACTATTGATTTTATTGTTGTTGGGAACTTTATCCCATGAAGAAAGTCTGTTCAAATATGTATGTGCTTAGGGAGGTCAGGATTCTGAAGGGGAAGAGCAGAAGCTAATACTAACCCTAGTTAATAAAACATCCGAATAAAGACTGAGTCTAGGCAGGCAACTAAGTGATTTGAATCAAATATCACAAAAAATATTCCCAGTTCCTCATATTATATACAACCTCTTCTTCCTTTAGTTACCCTAATTCTGTGGTGTATTCCATGTAAACATCTACTTAAAATTCTGCCCATACTTCTGTGATTATCTTTAGATTCCTTTGTAAAGAAAGATACCATTATATTTCTGCCCGTGTTTGATATATGGCATTAAACTGCAAATTTGGGGAGAGGGAATAAGGAGGGGGAAATTCCACACTAACAAGCCTTTCTTGGCTCTCACCTCTTCTTTCATATAGTTAGCCAACATCAGCCTGGGCACTGGGGTTGAGGGACTCCATAGGGGCACTGACAGGTGAGTGATTCCATTCAAAAAGAGGATGATGCCTAACAATAAGAGAGGATCCCCTCCCTACTTGAACAACTACCACTCAACTCCTCTGAATTTCTCTTGATCACTTTGGGGATGCTGGAGGGGCGGGTGGGGGGAGCTTAGTCAGAAGCTACAGGCTAAAAGCCATGTTCTTTCAATTATGATCTGATGGATTTTGAAAAATATTATTTTCATCAGTTCTTGGTGTTTCCCTCTCATCCTTTACTCCAAATTTACTATTTAATTGAACAGCCCTATTATTTTATCAACATATAAACACACAATTAGGCACCTCATAAGTACTGGTTAGGAGAGGTCTTTTTTCTTTAATGAGCATCGAATGTGATAACTCATGCAAATGAAGTTTGTAATAAGAGCTGAATAGAGTTTAGCTATTACTCTTAAGATCTTTAGCTATAGATGCAGCTCATTTACTTTCTAATTTGGCATCTTTTCTTTAGCAAAACAGCTATTAATTAATGATTAAATTTTCCTAATGATAATCAAGACTAGCTTTCAAAATGCTCCTACAAAGAATACAATATTGCTATTTTAGCAAACCCTCACAGACTTATGAGAAGAATTTACCTTTTATCAATTGATAGGGAAATAAGACCACCAAGAATGTGCCTCTCTCCGTGCTCCTATTTGGAGGCATCTCCAAATCATGGGAAAACACAATATGCTCATTGAAATGGTGAAAAAAAAAAAACAAACAATTTCTGTATTTCTGAGAATTTCAAGCATTCCATATAACATGTATTTTCTAGAAAACTAGGAAAATATAGATGTGAAGCGTATGGAGATTTTTAAGGTCAAGGTCATATATGCACTTATGGTCTGTATTTTACTTTTGGTGAATCTGAAAGGCAGTAAGAAAATTAGGTAATTATTTCAAGGATGTACAAGTGTGTGTGTGTGTGTGTGTGTGTGTGTGTGTGTGTGTATAAATACATTAAAAACCTCCGATGGAGGAGGACAAACTGGGTGTTTTTAAAGTGAATTATTTATATTAAATACTGACATTAAGGATAAATACTAGATAATTACTTTTCTCTCCAGAGCTGAACTGGTGTTGGTGTGGTCAAACTTCAACAATCTGTTCAGACAACGGAGAAACCTGAAAGGAACTCAGAACAACAGGAAAGGTGGAGTAGAAGGTATTAATCACTGGTGACTTTCCTATCATTCTCTTCCCTTGGGTATCCTATATGAAAAAGCTCTGAGCCTCATACTAAGCTACATCTCTGGGTATTATAAAAGAAATGAAGGAATGTGTGGTATCAAGAGTTTTCCATTCCTTTTAATGCAGGAATCGGAAACATCTAAGAAACAAAACAACTCTCAGTATCTGAAAACACGCCCTTTCAGATGCTTGCAGTAGATGATCTTTGGAACTGTTTCCAGGGAGGGTCAGCAAAGTAGGACTCACACTGTAAAAGATGAGGACCTGAGTTGGGGTGATAAGCTATAAAAAGTATTAGAAAAATGTGGAATACTTTCAAACAGCAAAGAAAGTAAAATCAAAGCACTAACACTGCACTTCCCAGGGGAAGGATAGGTGGTCTCTCTATCCTGACTTACAAAGCATCATACATTGTAAGTACATGTTCCAGGGCATGGAGTTGGACACAGAACCAGAAGAGAACATACTGGCACTTGTATAATTTTTCAATCGATTGGGCCTATCTAGAAGAATTAATTACTCCCCCCCCCCAAGCTATTTATCTAACTGGTTTATGGTTTACTTCATTTTGGGGGAGGGTGGAGTTACTTTACAGGACCATCTCTGCATTAATTATTTACTTTCACAAGTCCTTGCAAAAAAGTAAATATTAGGCTTCTTCTTAAAAACTGCCACAGAAAACTTTTGACTTGCCTTCAAGGGCGCCCAATTTACTGGAGAGATTCAGCATCTTTCCTCTCTTACTGACTTAATTCCGGGACGCAAAAAACTTAATTAAACCCACCTCCAAATAAAGGTAGGTGTATTTTTCCAAGAGTTTACAGCTCTCCTCTTCCCATCCCCTCTTTGCACTTCTAGAGAAACAGGGACATGCCTTACTTAAAGTGAAGAGGGAGTATGCTGTTGGTCTAGGAGAGCCTGTGGATAAGCTTTCCTCAGAGATGCTCAATTAACGTTTAGCGTCTAGAGTGTGGGCGATCCGCTGCTCGGAACTCAGTTTGAGTTTCCGAATCCTGTGCTGATTTGCCTCTGGACACGTCATGTCATTAGCTTTTTCCTCATTTCATTGTGGGGTTCCCCGCCTCATTTGGGAACTTTTGAGAACTTCCCGGAGATTTACAAGTGCAATTTAAGCACAGTAATTCCCAAGGTATACTCAGCTTTCCTGACCAAAGCTTGTACAGTAAGATTCAACAAGTGTGAGAGGGAAAAAAGGACACTGTGGATGGGATGAGAGGGAGGGAAATTAGATTGACACGTTTAATTAAATTAATTATTTGCTCCTTTTTACCACTTGGCAGGCAGTCTATCTTCCCACCCCTCCCTGCCCTCGCCTCCTCCCCTTCCTTTTCAGTGGCGGAACTCCGACCTGCTCTCGGTTTGGTTTGTAAGGATTTGAAGGAAAACATCTCAGCAAACCTCTCCAAACCTAGAGGCTCCGGTCGCGCGGGAGCACAGGGTGAAACAGGCGGAGGCTAAGATGGCAGGAAGCGCCCGCGCCCGCCCCGGCCACCGCAAAGCGTTCATTTTTATTTGCTTTTCAGCATTTTGTAGTGTAAATACTTAAAACTATAGGGTCACACCAAGGATCTAAACTAATTACTTTAGTCTGTGGAGTTACAGAACAGAGAAAATCCTCACCGGCCACGAAAATGCATGATTGCATTTCTGGTTGTCAGAATGTTTGCTACCGATAAGAGTATTTAAGAAATGCACCTAAAAAAAATAAATCAGTGTAATCTTTGCTCATCGGCAGCACTCTTGCCGCTTCAACTCAAAATTTGCCCTAGAGCTCTACAGTCTATCACAAGTTCGGTCAGTCGGAAGGCTGGGGTGGGGGGTGGGGGTGTAACTCCCTCTGAGGCGCAGTTTAAGACAGCACGTTCATATATTTTTTCTAGGAGCTCCCATCCTAGGACACGGTTTTGGAAATGAACCCCCTGCCTTACACTATTCTAAACGTAAGTTCTCCGCCTCTAACGCTTTGTAAGTAGCCACCACCCATTCAAGGGATTTCATCTCCTGAATTGCCGACGTGGTGAGTAAAAGGTGGCTTTCTTGAGAGTCTCAACTTTTCTCCATAATGGTTGCTACACAATGTGACTATCTACTGTTACTTTTAAAGCTTCGGTTTTTTATACCTGATTTTTGTACCTTTATACCTGATTTTTATACTCTGATTTTTATACCTTTTTGCTTTCTGAGAAAAATTCTAGGAAGGGACCACGTGGAAGTCAAGTAACCACAGGTCTTAACAAAGCACTTTATTAAGAGGTTTGTTTTGCAAGGCTATAGAACATCCATCAAGATTTCCATATGAAAAAGCACAAAGTGTCGAATTCTATCACAAGCACGCTAAGCAAATTTGCACTTTGATATTTGTGAAGTTGTCAGTCAAATCCCCAACCTAGGCCCCTAAACCCTTCAACAAGTTTTACAAAGTACCTAGACTAAGTCTGATTACAAAAAAAGTAAAATTATACACTAAAATGAAGAACCAAATATCCAGTAACGTAGTTCTTTATTCTAATTAATTCTTTATTCTCATCGTAAAGGTCCAAACCTTCCTTTACCTGTTGCATTAATAGAAACTTTTTAACAGTCAAAAAATACCACAAGTTTAATTTTAACTTTAAAACCCTAGAAACATTTAAGTTCTATCCATTTGCATTATCTTATCAAAGCTACATTTAAAACAAATATAAACTTTAGAAAAGTTTTCCTTGTAGAATAAGAGAGGAATAGGTAGATTTTTAAACTTACTCTTTTTCTTAAAAGAAGTGCAGTAGGCGCTCCAAGTGATTGAACTCCTTAGAAGACGAAGTAAAATGAAGAAGCAAGTTCAGGCACTCAGACCTGTCTATTTAAACTTTAAAAGTCTGCTGCTGTTTGGTACTTTCTTTACTCCTACCCCCTAATGAAAGAAAAGTGCTGATACCTCGTAAAAGCTTTTTTCTTACTTGGAGCACAGAGCTTTTAAAAGTTTCAAGCGACTGACTCAACTAGGAGGAGGGGCCAGAAGTAAGGGGAGGGGAAGGAAAGGCCCGGAGGGCAGTGGGGGGAGGTCGACGAACGTGGAAGGGTGGAGAGAGAGAGCCAAAGAGGAGTAGCAAGGTCGAAATAAAGTGTTAGTCTAAATTTTCTAAAGAGGAAAATAAAATAGTATTAGGGATGTGAAATGCCACTATTTGCAGTTACTTTTTACAGATACGGTTTTACAACGACTGGTTTTGTAACCAGACTTTGGACTCAGCTCTTTGGCCAAAATTAGTAGCCCCGTTTGCCTGGTATCAGTTTTAGTTAGTGCTTGCTTCCCTCTCCAAAGTCCAGGGATAATAAAAATTGTGTATTCAATAACAGCATCAACTTAAAAAAAAATGCATTTTACTGTAAACAGAAATGGTGGGAAACTGTGTAGCCAGTGCAAACTTGCTTCATGTTGTCCCAGATGTGTGACGTTAGAGGTGGGTGTAAGTTGTTTGATGATCTAATTCCTTGCCTCTTAATTTCAGTAGGGACAATTAACAAAAGAAATTTGAGAATGGGAGAGAAACATTTTTTAAAGAGAACATATGTAGTGGTATGCCCAATGGAACCCACCTTCCAACCCCGTGACTACTTTGAATTTTATTCTTTCCTTCAGTTTAGCAAAAACTATACTTATATTTATAACTGTATTTATATAGTATGTTTTGATTGTGAAATGGTATCTGACCTCTACCAAATCTCTAGATAACTAAAACTTTATCTCAGTCCCATTCATGCCAATGTACCACCAATTACATCTCTTTTGTAGTGAAAAGTCAGGATATTTTTTATCAGACTCATATGCTGACATTCAGTAGGTCCCAAAATGATCAACCTTCCTTGAGACCATCTCTCTAAAACCCACTGGAGAGTTTTCTTGTGTGATGACCATACAGCTGCCATATATTCTTTATGTGCTTTTCCATGGCTTCCACTGCCCTCCTTCAGCACTATGCAATAGGGTGTATTATAACCTGAGTCATGTGGCCTGAATCTTAGAGTGGGCAGTGCCTTTGAGGACTCGCCAGATGCCATACCAGTGGTAGGACAATTCCCCATAAACAGGCTCAGTGATGCACCTGAGGTTGGTCAGGAAAATTTCATAGCCATTATTCTCCTGAAGCAAAGAAAAGTCATCCAGCCTTAATATTCCTTACCCTTTTCTCACTAATATAAATATCAGGAAAGAGGAGGATGTCAAATATTTCCTGGGAAATACCTTTTCCTAAATGGACTTTCACTAAAATGATCAGATAAAAGATTTTCTGAAATATTGTGGATTTAAGACATGATTTTGCTATTCTGTTTACTGACTATACTATTTCCAAGGGCATGTTTTCCTTTGATTTAAAGAATAGGAAAAAATATATACAAGTTATAATCTGACTCTCAAATCCTTAAGCTCACCAACACATAAATGTTCTTTGGTTTGTATTTAAATAATCTTTTTCTTCAAATGAGTCCATTGCTTTGTTCTAACTAAAATCACTTCATTTAATTCAGAACACATTTTTTAAAAATGTATATTTTTATAGGAAAATCTGTTTCCTTCACTTTTTTTTTTAAAAAGAAAACTTTTATGTAACTCACTTATCTATTTGGTTGACTTTCATAGAATGATTTGTCAAAGATAAGTACTGATGAAATTATCCATTTAATTCAAAAGATTTCCTAAAATGTTAATTTAGAATTAGTTGCATGAAAAAAAATTGAAATTATTTTATAAAAAGGTTTTAGATCAAAAACTTGTGTTTATTTCCAATTATCTTTTGTTATGTCTGTGCAAGGTTATTGATGTCTATGTATTTGGCTGCCTTTTCTTTGTTTAGTCCATTGCCTATATGACCAATTAAAAATAGAACTAATGAATTTCTTTATATGAAATTTATTCATGGATATCACTGGAACCATTTTCTAAGCCAAAGGGTTTAGAAATAGTATGAGTCACTAATTAAATAATTAGTTCTCTTAACGTATAGAAGGTACTATGCCTTCTATTTCTATAATGATTTTCTCATGATCTTTCATAAAATATGAAGCCATTCTATGTGATTATCTCTTCTTTTAGAATAATGGTATAAAATAGGTATCATGGTAATAATGCTGAAGAGGAGCTAGTTTATTGTGAAAGGCAGCCTTGATAGAACATAACATAATTGTCTTTCATGGACACCTAGAAGCTTTCTCCTGCTTAACAGTAACTTGTATTATAACAAATACTCTGTTAGCACTGATGAATTATATTTTGACAACAATGTACTTTTTATGAAGAACCCCACTTATCTGACCTTAAAAACTTATCTCCATCAGAATGTTTTATAAAAATAATGATATAAAAATTTTGAATGTATTTTTCTCATGTTCTCAGGAATGGAATGTTATTTCATTAATATCAACACTGATTTCCCAGAATTGTAGCTTCTCTGATTGCCAGGTCTTATCTATGCAGAAGAAATGAATATAGCCTGATTTGTTAGTCAGGCAGTACTGCTCTTAAGGGTTGAAGTTCAGTCATTTAACCATTCCTGTCGCCTTCAGTGTTAAGACCGCCAGTGGTCAAGTCTTACAGTCTGTTTTATCCACATTGCTCTGTGCATTGAGATTTATGTGGTTTTGGCCCAGTGGAGAGTATAATTTTTTTTTTTTCAGAGCTATCAGAAGTATTTCTCAATATGAGAACCAACTGCCTTTTTGGATTTTTACCTTTATTTCCAACTACCAATTTCTGGAATCTTAAGAAATTAGTGAAATTTTAGGGCTTTGAATGCCTGTCTCACACAAACTCTCTTGGATTACTCTGAGTTCAACGAGTAGTATAAACATTCAAAAATAATTGATGATTGTAGATGGGAAATAGGTAAGGAGAGTATTGTATAGTCCAGAAGCATGAGAATAAGAACCTGACACAGGGTCCTAAGAGTAACAGGGGAAAAGAAATTAGGATTCTCAGAACTCACTGACAAATTGAGTGGGGAAGACAAAGGAGAGAAAGTGTGGAAAATGATTTTAATGTTTTGATTGGGAAAATGTTACTCACATGAAAAAGGAAGTCCAGCAGAGGAAATGATGTGCTGAAAGATTTATAGAATGATTTCAATTTGGAATATTTTAATATGAAAGATGTTAATATCTAGGTAAAAGTAGATAATTGCCTGATAATTTAAACATGATTTTAAAACTGTTTTTAAAAATTGGGACTATATTCATAGAATCGATATTTGAAACCACAGGTACAGGTGAGATCATAGAGATGGGATGTAGGCAGTGTTCCAAAAAGACAGCACACACACTTAGTCTTTGTAGATTGCCTCATTTAAAGCAGGCAAAGAAAATGAATGGAAAAAGGCAAGGGAGAGTCTGGGGAAAAGAAGGGTATATAAATGGCTATAAGTGAGCTTGTTTGAAGGGAAACTATCAGCTGGGTGCTGGGGGATGGACAGGTATTTTTTTTTTAAAACATGAGTGAATGTTTTAAAGAAAAAAAAAAGTGTTTTGCCATAGAGAATATGGGCGTTGAGAAGCTAGGGTTTGAAGATAACTTTTCAAATAAAGTAGGCATGGTTCTCAGTTAACACAAAAGAGCAAGTTGAGTCCAGTTGAGAAAAATTTATTATACTTCTGGGAGAAATTCAAAGGCAGCTGTAGAATACCCTAAAAAGCTCGCCAAAGACTGGGAGTATCTTAGATGATTTTGTAGTGGATTAAGATTGTTTGTGGATTTCCTTTCATTAGCATCAGAATAATCCTTTCTATTCACCAAATTTCCATTTTATTTAAATCTAACTTACAGTTAGGAAAGAGAAATAGTTCATTTAGACCTCATAGTATGTAGGTGTAGAAATATTCTTCCTAAATTGATAAACCAGATAGAAAGTATGTTGTCAACTTGTCTGTTGATTAGTCGTACTTCCTTCAGCATAGTGAAGATCCCATCCTATTGCTGACTGTGCTAGAAAACTTTATCAGTGGATATATTTCTTGGATGGGACAATTTACTTTATAACTCAAGAATATTTTTTTAACTGAAACTTACTTCTAATTTTTTGGTGTTCTATTGTTCTTGAGAGAAATGTAAAGATCAAAGCCTGACCCAAATTTGCAATTGTTTTGTAGTCCACCTTTATCACCAAGTGAATCTTATTATGAAGCTACACACAAATAAGTAGGTGTCAAGAGAAAATTTTGTTTTGTTTTGTTTTGTCTAATGGAAAGAATCCCAGCCAGTGGATAAATATGTCTTTGGCTCCACCTTCTGTACGGAGTGAAAATGAACATCATAAAAAGTAACAGGTAAATCATTTAATATTTTAACGTTAAAAAATTTCACCTTCTGTGTAGGTGAAATTTGTGAGTGTTTATATTCATTCATTCAGCAAATATTTATGTCTCAAGAACTATGTTAGATTCTAGTCAGAATTTTTAAAAATTATATAGTGAAGACAAGCAGCATCAGCATTTACTTAAGGCTTGGACTTTTCTTTGAATTTTGAAAAAAAAAGAGCAAATAATGGTAGAAAAAAGAATACTCCTCTGGTTTTTTTTAAAGGCATATACTTTTTTTTCTTTTGATTACACAGGGAATTGCAATTTTAAAGCATATTTTGATAGTGTGTCCATTTTTTAAAAACACCAGAAATTGATAAATAAAATGTCAGTATTTTAAAAAATACATATCAAAAGCAAAGATAGAATTCTCCTGAATTAGAAACTCTTGATTTACATATATTGGTTTTAATTTTATAAGGAGAGAGATTAAGGTATTTGTACAATTGACTGCTCTAACAATTTAAGTCAACTAAGCATCTAAAAATAAGAAAATTTTGTAATATTTTAGGAAAAGTAAAGTGAACATTATTTAATTTTTCAAAAATCTTTCAGCAATATAGCTATCTAATCAACATAACTGATTGCCATCATTTTATATTTGGCTTTGTACTAGATGTAGTGGAAATTTAACATTTTATCAGTGCAGGTGATTCTTTTATTTACAAAATTTTTGCAAATACTCAAGAACACGATTAAACATATAATTAAAACAAAAAAATTATGAACTGTTTACCTAAAAATTCAGTAGGTCATTAAATAACCACATTTACCTTAGATCAAAGAATTATAGTTCAGGTACAAAGCCAAGAACATGCTCCAAGGAGCGACAAAGTCAGGGGTTTTGTGGGAATGCAAGAAGATGAGGTAAGTGGTTAGAATAAAGTCGATTCATCTTAATGAGCTACAACAAATTTTGGCTATACATAATTTGTTGCTGATTCTTTAGGAAGGATAAAGTGACTGATTCTGTCATCCATAAAAATCAGTAATCATCTGTTCGTATAATCTGGATGACTTTTCAAGCAAATTTTTACTGGACTATTTCTTAAAACAATTACTTTTTGGCCCAGTCCAAGGATCTTTAGCCCAGTTCCAACAAGACAGATCTAACACAATTTTTCTGTAATGGCTTTCTAGTCCATTTTAAAGATTGCTTCATAGACGTCAATTTTTCACAGAATAAAATTCATTAGCGTACTTGTTGAATTGATGTCAAAGAAAAAGAAAACACTTAGGGTTGCTTCAGAAGTGAACTGATATAAAAATTCCCAAATGAAATATTTATAAGCTTGGTTATAGCACCACTTAACCAGAGGTCGTTAAAATGCCTTTCTGTTGTATGTCTGAATCTGCTTTGGTGCACAGGAAATAGGACCTATGGATTTATATGGTACATGTTCTTTATGTACACCACCAGACTTAATAGTGTTTTCATTTTAGTATAGTATGAAACAACACAATTATCTCTAACAAAAATATGTATCATAGAACCTATCAATTTGAAATGTATTAGTAAAGATTATAGCCCATATAGATCTAAGAATAATAAAATTTTAAAGTGCCATTAAACTTAAGAGAGACTTCAGTTTATTTAATTATTAATTAATTATTAACTACTGGAAATAAGTAGTACTTTAGTGTCAGGTTGTTACTGATAAAAAAAAGTCCAAAACTGCCATTCAGACTTAATATGTTTAAAAGATTTATGTCATTTTTTAAATGCTGAAGTTTCATGTGTACTCCTACAACAAAACTCCAGAACAGGGCCAGCCCAATATAAACTTAGAACATTATGATCCACTGAAGCACAGCTTAAGACATCCAAAAGTCTTTCAGATCAAAAAATCTTCCCTAAACCCATTCCCTACAGAAGCTAGATTCTCCACCCCTAAAATTCCACCTTTGAATTCAGACATTGGAGTCTTAAGAAAGTGAAAATGAAAGTATATTCTTGAAAAAGGATAAAATAAATCAAAATTAATCACAACTCCTATTGTGACTTAAAAAGAGAGCTTTAAAAGACAGGGGATATAAGTTATTATGGTAATAATAATAGAAATAAATCAAATGATGTGTGACATGACCTAAATCAGTTTGGTTGTGCACATCTTGGATGTTCCTTTCGGCATATATTAGTGGCCATCACAAAAGATGACTGTATTAAGAATACTTCCTATGACGTTAGTACCAGCTTAGAATAAAACAAACTTTAGGTCAATTTTGGCTTCAATTTTAGATACTGATTTAATAAGCACACGTTAGTAAGCAGATGCTAAACATTTTTTACAACTTGTTTTGTGTTTTCTGTGAAGCTCCAACTCAGTTCTTTTTAGGTGCAGAAACTAGACCTTGTAGGAAATGTTCTCTTAAGGCAGAAATGACAATATTCCAGACAACACATGCAGGGGATCAAAAATCTGCCACCCCAAAGTATGTCTTTTTGTCAAAAGTTTTATTTCATGGGAGAGACTCTGAAGATTGGTTGAAAGTTGTCCTTTTATGGTGTAAAGGAGTAGCTTTCTCCCTTATAGGCATCTCCCTCACTGGACTGGAAGACCTAACCTTAACTCTTCTGGTGGAGAAGTCAGAATCTAAATCTGCATAACAATCATATCTTTATTTACAGTGCCTTCCCTGGTAACCTCCTCAGCTGACCTTCCCCTTTCTCCCTCTCAGCCTTTGTCTTAGCTGAGTTATGAGGACATCTGAAGCCTTGTGGGGAGTTACTCAGTGTTACTGGGTTTCTCCTCTATATGTAGGAGGAGTACATGTTATTATTAAACTTCTTTTTATCTTTTATCTCTTATCAGTAGTTCTGATGCTTGATTATTTGCCAGCTTAGAAGAATGCAGAGAGATATGGGATGGTTTCCCTGGAGACCAGACAAACATTCATATTGTCATAGACTCAGCTACCAGCATATCTTCTGGACATGGGATCATTTGGGAGCCAAGACTTGGGTTTCTTAAATCCTGTTTATGCTAAGGTCTCAAAATTATAAATTACCTACATATATTGGCCACCACTATTCTCATCAAAGAAGGCCTATTTCTAACATTTATTTTGCTAATTAACAAACCACTAATTTCACCAGTGGAAGTTCATATCTGACTTTCAAGATGCTAGTTATCAAATATCTGGTGTGTTTCAAAGACATGAATATGGAAGCACTCCTAACCCCCTTTGGGGTGACTTTTCTGATCTGTATTTGTCCCCAACCCCTAGACCATGGATTCGTGATTAAAGTATCCATCTACTTTATATGAAACTTCAATCAATCAACACACACATTCATAGTACTGTATCTTTGCTAAAGTTTTAAAATGTAAATTACAGATGTCATAAAACAGGAAACTGTTCACTGCACATGTAGTGCAATTTGGTACACTAGAAAAATGGAAATAGCTCATGGATTCCTTGTGGTAAAATGTAGAATTCAAAAGCATAAGTTGAAAGGCTATACCTGAAGAATTAGTAGGTCTGAAGTATACATAGGGATTTTAGCAATTTTACCTTTGAATGGTATAGTAGGGCAGAATCAGGGCTTAGGTGGAAGGTGGGGTAAAAGAATTCACCAGACAGTATATTGGAATACACTGCTAAGAGAAGCATCCTCGAGATAGGAGAGGTCTGTTACACCTAGAGAAGGTCCCCAGGCTCTATACATCAGGCATCAGTAATTGGTTAGGGTGACCAATATTGGGTGTGTCCTGACTCATCACCCAGATCAGCGTAACAGATCATTACCTTAATTGGTCAGTTCCCTTGGCACTTCTACCCGCTTTATCCATTCAAACCTCCCAGACTTGTTTGCTGGGCAAGGATTGGAGGCTTAGTTTTTAAATTTTAAATGGCCCCATCTCTAGAAGTTATATATTTACCCTTAAAAGGGCATCAATATTTTAAATGTTTTAGTTTAAAGTTAATGTATACTTATTACTTCATAATTATTTATAAATAATTGCTTCCTAAGTCACTTGAGTCCTGTATAATGTGAAGTTCAGATTTATTTCCATTGTATGGGCGTTCCTTTTCATTTCACACTGACCCTCTCTAGCACACCCTCACTTCTCACATTTTCACAATCCTGGATTACTCTTGCTAAAATACTAGTAGGCAGATTCTTTTTTTTTTTTTTAAAGATTTATTTTTTATTTATACATACAAGCTGGGGTACAGGCCAGAGGCGTGGGGCGGCGAGAGGGTTCACCAGAGACAGAGCGGGGAGCAGAACAGGCAGATCAGAAATACACTGCTGAGGGGAGCAGCGGGCGAGGCAGGAGAGGTCTGCTGCACCATATGGAACTCTCCCCGGCTGGGCGTCGAACTCGCGTGGCCGCTGCCGACAGCTCCACAGCGCAGCGCTCAACCGCTGCGCCACCGGGGAGGCCCCTAGTAGGCAGATTCTTATCACCAAACTTTTGATCTTACAAATAGCAGAGACAGCTGGTATTTGATATTCTCCTGAAAATCATGTTTTGCAAATTTCCCAAAGTAGTACATGTATAGGTTTGGCATTCAGGTGAATTTTCAATCAATTGGAGATACTTGTGGTTTTGAGTGGGATTTATCCTAGTAACTGATTTCCCTTCACAAATTTTAGTAGTTCTTTATTTTCACTCTTGAGTAAAATACTAACGGATTTTAAATATTAAAATAAAAAATTAAAGTGTGGAAAGCAAAAGAAATAACGTTATGATTATCATATTTTTTTTTTTTTAAAGTTTAAAGCTTTGATGGAGGTCATCGATAGAGTTCAGTGATGTGATTCTTGTCTCTTGGATTTCTCTGTAAAGGATTTCAGTAACTTGCTTGATTTTTCCTCACTTTACCAAGTGAGGAAAAGATTACAAAATTAAAAAAAAAATTATTTATTTATACATACAAGCTGGGGTGTGGTCCAGAGGTATAGGGGGTAGGAGGATACACCAGAGACAGAATGGGGAGCAGAACAGGCAGATCTACTGAAACACACTGCTGAGGAGAGCAGTGGGTGAGACACAGGAAAGGTCCGCTGCACCATGTGGGAAAATCCCTGGCCAGGTATCGAACATGTGCTGCAGTGGCTATGGATAGCTTCATAGTGCTGAGACTTAACCCATTGCACCACCAGGGAGACGCAAGATTACAGAATTGGTAATCAGATCATTTGATTACACCTATGTATAAAAAGACAGAGTATTTTGTGTTTAGAATAAAATCTAAAATGTAGCCAGCTTTCACAGACATTTTTAATTAATTAACCACTAAAACAGATAAGACATAAAATCAATCTTTATTTTAGGCCTTAATTAGACAACGAAAACTGCAATTCAGTAAGAGTCAAGAAAGAGTAAAGAAAATGCTATGGAAGGCCTATTATTTCTTTTTTGTATCTGTGGTTATACATAATGACAATCCTGATGAGTCAGATTCATTTGCAGGGGTTTCCAATATCCTTAAAAATGAAGACATGCCAGAGCCAGATCACAAAATGTTTGTTATACTTTAAGAATGAAATTAAATAGTTAGCAATTTTAGTATTAAACCCCACAAAGCTATATAATTTTCTATTCACATCAATTACTATTGGATTTATTAAAAACAACATAAAATTGCCTAATAGTTCATCTTTAGGCAAGAAGAGCCCATTAGGTTAAAAAAAGTTTGATGAACATCTTCTTTTTAAATTAACTGTTTACCCCCCTTCTAACTATATGCATAATCTTCTTGTTTTTAAAATTTATTTATTTATTCATACAAGCTGGAGTGTAGGCCAGAAGTGTGTCTGGGGTAAAAGGATTCACCAGGGACAGAGTGGGGAGCAGAACAGGCAAATCTGAAGTACACTGCTGAGGGGAGCAGCAGGCAAGACAGGAGAGGTCTGCTGCACCATGTGGGAAGCTTCCTGGCCAGGGATTGAACTCCTGCTGCAGTGGCTTTGGATAGCTTCATAGTGTACATGATCTTATTTAGAAATTATATTAAAACTCCACATTTGAAGGACTTCTTGAATAGGAGCGTCTAGACTCAATGGCCTTTCTGAAAAGGGTCTATCTGTCCAGTCTCCCCTGTTACCTCACCTCTGGAAGTGAAAGACTCTAGATTCCAGGCTAGAGATTAGAACTTTTCCTTTGTTTTGGATAATCCATTCTTCCTTCCCCTCATTCCTTCTCCTCTCCCTTTTCCTTCCTTTGTCTACTTTTATGCCAAATTTTCATGTACAGAGAGGGAACATGTTCTAAATGTGTAGTCTGCAAATTTTGCAAATCAAATATATCTGTTTAAACATATCAAGGAATAGAAAATTACATTAACAATATCCACTTAGATTTCCTTTTATTGCATTCTCTATAAAGGCAGTAACTATCCAGGTTTTCTTGTTTTAGCCCACCTTTATTAAACTCAGTCTTAAGGAATGTAATTTATTTTGACTGGCTTCTTTTACTTTCATCCATATTATTGCAGGCAGTGATATGTCAGTGATTATTACTGATGTATAATATATCCTTGTGTGAATATCACAATTTGCTTTTCTAGTATTAATGAACTCTTGGCAAGTTTCCTGCTTTTGGATTTCATAAATAAAAATCCTCAGAACATTCTAGTACACATCTTTTGAGTTGTCTGACTTTTTTTGTGTGAGTTGATTTGTAGGACTTCTTGTGTTATTCTGTTGATGAGCCCCTTGTCATGTAATTATGTTGTGAATATTATATTATAAATAAGAGATATTCTTATCAGTTGGTATTCTGGGTTGCCTTTTCTCTTGTTTCTTTTGATAAAGATAAGTATGGAGATTTATTATAATCTAAATTATCAAAATTTCTTTTATAATTAGTATTTTTAATAATCTTTTAAAGAAATCTTTGCCTGTTCCAACCAAAATTAACAAGGTATTGTCCTATGTTTCCTTCAAAAATTTTATTGTTTTACTGTTTACATTTAGATCTGTGATACTGGAGAAGATGGTTTTGGGTGTGGTATCAATAGGGGTCAAAATACATTTTTGTTGATATAGAAATTCAGTTGATCCAGTGTCATTTATTAAAAAGACCATGTTTCCCCCATTGTATAACAGTGTTTTATCTTGGTTGTAAATCAGGTGATCAGCTATGTTTGGGTCTATTTCTGAACTCTTCATTCAATTTGATTGGCCAGTTTGTTCATCTTTCCTTCAACAACATGTTATCTTAATCACTATTACGGTATCTTGTTATGCAATAGTATAAGTATTCCAGCTTTGTTCTTCTTTAAAAATGTGTTGAGAGGGTGTGGAGCAGGGGCCAGGTGTGGGCTTGGGTGGTTGGTTACCGCCTTATGCACCGGCGGAGGGAGTGGGCCCTCTTTCTTTTTCTCTTGGAAGAGATTTTAGCACAGGTTTTCTTGTTCTCACTTCCACCCCACCTCACCGCCTCCCAACACCCCTTTTCCCCCTCCCCACCTACCGTCATGACAGCGTCTCCGGATTACTTGGTGGTGCTTTTTGGGATCATTGCTGGAGCCACCGGGACCAAGCTGGGCTCAGATGAGAAGAAGCTGATCCTGCTCTTATGGAAAGTTGTGGATCTGGCCAACAAGAAGGTGGGACAGTTGCACGAAGTACTAGTTAGACCAGATCAGTTGGAACTGATGGAGGATTGTAAAGAAGAAACTAAGATCGCCGCCCGCTGAAAGCTTGTCCTCGGCGCCTCAGCTGGACCAAGCACTCCGACAGTTTAACCAGTCAGTGAGCAATGAACTGATATTGGAGTAGGAACTTCCTTCTGTCTTTGTACTGATGGGCAGCTTCATATCAGGCAAGTCCTGCATCCAGAGGCTTCCAAGAAGATTGTGTTATTGCCTGAATGCTTCTACTCCTTTTTTGATCTTCGAAAAGAATTCAAGAAGTGTTGTCCTGGTTTACCTGATATTGATAAGCTGGATGTTGCGGCAATGACAGAGTATTTAAATTTTGAAAAGAATAGTTCAGTTTCTCGATATGGAGCCTCTCAAATTGAAGATATGGGGAATATAATTTTAGCAATGATTTCAGAGCCTTAAAATCATAGGTTTTCAGATCCAGAGAGGGTAAATTACAAATTTGAAAGTGGCACTTGCAGCAAGATGGAACTTATTGATGACAATACTATCGTCAGGGCTCGCGGTTTACCATGGCAATCTTCAGATCAAGATATTTCCCGATTTTTCTTTTATTTTTTTTCTTTTTATTTTTTTATTTATACATACAAGCTGGGGTACAGGCCAGAGGCATGGGGTGGGAAAGGGCTCACCAGAGACAGAGCTGGTAGCAGAACAGGCAGATCAGAAATACACTGCTGAGGGGAGCAGCGGGCAAGGCAGGAGAGGCCTGCCGCACCATGTGGGATTCTCCCAGGCCGGGTGTCAAACTCACGTCGCCACTGCTGACAGCTCCACAGCGCAGCGCTTAACCGCTGCGCCACCGGGGAGGCCTATTTCCCGATTTTTCAAAGGACTCAATATTGCCAAAGGAGGTGCAGCACTTTGTCTGAATGCCCAGGGTCGTAGGAATGGAGAAGATTTGGTTAGGTTTGTAAGTGAGGAGCACAGAGACCTAGCACTGCAGAGGCATAAACACCACATGGGGACTCGGTACATTGAGGTTCACAAAGCAACTGGTGAAGATTTTCTTAAAATTGCTGGTGGTACTTCCAATGAGGTAGCCCAGTTTCTCTCCAAGGAAAATCAAGTCATTGTCCGCATGCAGGGGTTCCCTTTCACTGCCACAGCCGATGAAGTAGTAGCCTTCTTTGGACAGCATTGCCCCATCACCCGGGGGAAGGAAGACATCCTCTTTGTTACCTACCCAGATGGTAGGCCAACAGGGGATGCTTTTGTCCTCTTTGCTTGTGAGGAGTATGCACAGAATGCACTGAGGAAGCATAAGGACTTGTTGGGTAAAAGGTACATGGAACTCTTCAGGAGCACAGCAGCTGAAGTTCAGCAGGTGCTGAATTGATTCTCCTCGGCCCCTCTCATTCCACTTCCAATCCCTCCCATTATTCCAGTACTACCTCAACAATTTGTGCCCCCTACAAATGTTAGAGACTGTATACGCCTTCGAGGTCTTCCATATGCAGTCACAATTGAAGACATCCTGGACTTTCTGGGGGAGTTCTCCACCGATATTCGAACCCATGGGGTTCATATGGTATTGAATCACCAGGGCCGCCCATCAGGAGATGCCTTTATCCAGATGAAGTCTGCGGACAGAGCGTTTATGGCTGCACAGAAGTGTCATAAAAAAAAAAAAAAACCATGAAGGACAGCTATGTTGAAGTCTTTCAGTGTTCAGCTGAGGAGATGAACTTTGTGTTAATGGGGGGCACTTAAAATCAAAATGGCTTATCCCCACCGCCATGTAAGTTACCATGCCTGTCTCCTCCCTCCTACACATTTCCAGCTCCTGCAGCAGTTCTTCTTACTGAAGCTGCCATTTATCAGCCCTCTGTGCTTTTGAACCCTCAAGCGCTGCAGCCCTACAGCATACTACCCAGCAGGCACTCAGCTCTTCATGAACTACACAGCGTACTATCCCAGTATGCAACCGAGGATGGACTTGTACACACAAATGACCAGACCAGGACTCTACCCAAAGAATGGGTTTGTATTTAAGGGCCCCAGCAGTTAGACCAACCTCAGAAAAGAAGTGTTTGAAAGATATATGGTGATTCTGAAACCATCGGACAGGAGACAACTTCTAGCAACTTCAGAGGAAGTTTGTCTCCACTCAGGCTGCAGTATTTTCAGCAAACATGATTGGACAGTGGGCCTGTGCCCTATCTTTTGGGTGGAGTGAAAAATTTGAGCCATTGAAGCCAAATCTTAATGGCAAGCAACATGCCAGCCTCCTTGCTGATTTGCAAATAGGCATTTAAAATGTGAATTTGAAATCATATGTCTCCATCACTTCCAGCTAATGCGGTATCATAGATGTTTTCTAAGTTTTAAGTCTTAAAAAAAAATGCTCCACTAGTGTCTACCATCTCCATCAGGAACTCTATTCATGGAAGCTTCATTTTTGTGTGTCCCTACTCTTCCTTCTACAACTCCCTACCTTCTGCACAATCATGTCTTGAAATACTTAAATCACAAACTTAAGAAATAACACTGATATTTTCCAGTCTCTTGACCAACATGATGTCTTATAGTTAAAAATCAATGAAAGGAATTTTTAAAAACACATTGGGATACACTAGGTGAAACTACATCCTCCACAAAAACATACAGTTTAAAAAAGTTTGATCTTTTTCTCAGTAGGAACCAGTCGTAAATATGAAAACTAGGGCCCAAAATATGAAACCAAACATGAAGCAGCTATAGGTAGTTAGTAATTTCTAGTTTGAAGTATAACTGAATATTGTGGCTTCATATGTATTATTTTATATTGTGCTTTTCCCATTACTCATGGTTCGGACTTTGATAGAAATTCCATAGTTTTTAATATCAAAAAATAAAAGAACATTTGAACAGTGTATTCTAGAAAACAACATACTAATGGAAATGAAAACTTGTATATATTAAGATAGCCTTAAACCTTTTTCTCTAATGCCTTGACTGTCAAATAATCAAAACTTTTAAAAGCATAGGTTTATAGTCAGCATGCTAGACTAAGAGGGTAAACACTGATGTGATTAGAGCAGGTAGTGATGTTGTCAGTGTTTAGCACTGTGTTTAGCTGTGTTTATGCTACAAATGTGCAATATTAGACACTAGCTAGCAAGTACTGCTCCCTCATGTAATTCCAAGGAGGAAAACAGGATTTGATTAAGTGCACATGTTTCTTTAAGTTACTCATTGTCCTTTGCTTGGATGCAATGCCATGCAGATTTATATGGCTGCTATTTTTATTTACTTGCATTATTTTGATTAACACCTTGGAGAGCCAAGTAGTCCCTCTTCAACTGACCATCAATGGCCCTTTAACTGCAGTAGGAAAAAAAATAAGAGAAGCCATTTTGTATGAAAATTCATAACTGGCAATTAAGATCAGAAAAAAAGTTCCTTATACTTGATGCCTCAAGATGCTGTCTACCCAAAGCTCTGAAGACTTTAAGCTAGGCATAATACTACCATACTACTGAGTTTTTGTAGAATTGTTACATTTGATAATAAAACTCACCTGTTTAATCTCAAAAAAAATTGTGTTGACTTTATTGGCCCTGCATTTCCATATGATTTTTAAAAATAGTCTTCTTGGTTTTCACATATGAACTAAATAAAAGATAAATAAGGAAAAAAGGAACCTGTTAGGAGTTTGATTAGGATCCCATTAGGATAGTTCCATAGATTTTGTTTCTTTATTTCACTTTTATCTTAAAGGATATTTTCACAGGATATAGAATTTGAAACTGATAGTTTTCTTCTTCAAGCATTTTCATGCATAATATTCCACTATTTTCTGTCATCAGAATTTCTGAGAGTGAACTATTGATTGGATTATTATTCTCATCTATATGAAGTGCATTTTTTCTTATGCTGCTTTCAAAATTTGTTCTTTATCTTTGGTTTTTTACAGTGAAACTATTTTATTTTATTTGTTATTTTTTTAAGATTTATTTATTTATGCATACAAGAACTGGGGTGTAGCCAGATATGTGGAGTGGTGAGAGGATTCACCAGAGACTGAGTGGGGAACAGAACAGGCAGATCTACTGAAGTACACTGCTGAGGGGAGCACTGGGAGAGGCAGGAGAGGTCTGCTGTGCCATGTGGGTCATCTCCTTGGCTGGGGACCGAACTTGTGTTGCAGTGGCTACTGATAGCTTCATAGTGCTGAGACTTAACCCTTTGCACCACCAGGGAGGCCTTACAGTAAAACAATTTTAAATGCAATTTTCTATCTCATCAAATTTGGGAAATTTTTGACCATTATATCTTTAATTGAAAACATTTTTTTCTCCTGTCCTTATTGGACAATTATGTATATAGTGCTATTTCCTGTTGTATAACTGTTCTCCGAGGCTCTGCTGATTTTTTTCCTCTATGTTATTCCATTGAATAATTTCTTTTTTTTAAAAAAAAGATTTATTTATTTATACATACAAGCTGGGGTACAGGCCAGAGGTGTGGAGTGGCGAGAGGCTTCACCAGAGACAGAGTGGGGAGCAGAACAGGTAGATCAGAAATACACTGCTGAGGAGAGCAGCGGGTGAGGCAGGGGAGGTCTGCCGCACCATGTGGGATTCTCTCCCGCTGGGCGTCGAACTCGCGTTGCCGCTGCCGACAGCTCCCCAGCGCAGCGCTCAACCGCTGCGCCACCAGGGAGGCCCCATTGAATAATTTCTTTTTATGTACATTCACATTCATTTGCTTTTTCTTAAGTCATCTCTAAGTCTATCCATTGATTTTTTTTAAACATATGTTTTTTGGTACTAGAATTACCATTTAAATTTTCTTTTATCATTTTTATTTCTCTGCTGAGATTTCCTGTCTTTTTATTCAATTGTGAACATATTTTGTTTTATTAAGGTTAAGTTAAGTAGCTAGATTAAAACCCTTAACTTCTAATATCAACATTTGGTTACCTTAAGGTTGATATAGTTGACTTTCTTTTTTATTGGCAGTGTTTTCAATTTATCTGGTTTTTTACATGTCAGGCAATTTTCAATTATGTCCTAGAACTTATAATTGTTAAGTTGCTGAAATTTTGAATTCTGTTATTTTTCTCTAATATTTGTTATTTCTTTTGTTTTAGTAGGCAATTATCTTACTGAAATTTGTGAAAGATAAAGTTATTTTACAACTAGTCTGGGAGAGCTCTGTTTATTTCCAGTGATATTTGGAAATAGTACTTTTTCTTGGTCAAGAAAAGGACAGTCAGTCAACTAGTGATTTATAATAGGGTTTTTTTTTTTTTTTTTTATACATACAGCTGGGGTACAGGCCAGAGGTGTGGAGTGGTGAGAAGCTTCACCAGAGACAGAGCGGGGAGCAGAACAGGCAGATCAGAAATACACTGCTGAGGGGAGCAGCAGGCAAGGCAGGAGAGGTCTGCCGCACCATGTGGGATTCTCCCCGGCTGGGCGTCGAACTCGCATCGCTGCTGCTGCCGACAGCTCCACAGCGCAGCGCTTTACCTCTGCGCCACCAGGGAGGCCCCTATAATAGGTTGTTTTAAGTTCAAAACTGCCCTGGGGACTTTCAAGACTGATTTGTATATTAATGAACTACACATGGCACGACTAGTTAGACTTTCTGATGTAGCTTTTATACCAGGAAAGAGCCTAAAAGAACAAACTGAAAACTTTTCGGCAAAATTTCTGAAACTAAAAGTTATCAGAGAAATCTTGGCAATTTAGTGCTGAAATGAAACACATTCATTTTGTGAGTATGCCCTGGAGAGCTATGCCTGGAGATCTTGTATACCCTTAGTGTATGCCTACATCCTCTTTCTCTTGTATCATATCTTTGCCTTTAATAATTCGTACATAAGTAAGCTCTGTAAATTGTGTAAGTCCTTTCAATTATTTACCCTGTTGTAATCAATGTAAAATGCTATGTAATATAACTGCAGCTTTAGTCTCCTTTCAGATCTGTTACTATTGACTGAGATGTATTTGTTCTATTATGTATGGTTAAGGAGTGTATGAAAGATATGGGCAGGAAAAACTTGGACATCTCCTTTTCCTGCCAAAATTTACCTACTCACTTCAATGTCCATGGTTTCTGAGCTTTATTTTTCTGGTTCACCAGGCCATTTTCCATAATAGCCTCACTGTCTTGAGCAATATCTATACTTGGCTTCAGGCTGAAAGCAGTAAAAATGGGAACTCACTTCACTGGACTCCATTTTTCTAAACAAGTGCCCTCTGCCACAGTTGACCTTCTGTTTACTCTATAGTCCTTCAGGTAGCTGCTATTATATTGACTCCAGATTTTATGGTAGCTTTTTATGAAGGATTCCGTCTGGCTTAATCTTACTCCGTCATTCTTGGAAGTGGAACTTCACTCATGAGATTTCTTCATTAGTTGTCAGCTAGTTGGAATGAAGTGGTCCACTGATGTATTTTATTCTCTTACTACAATCTTGGCATTATTGGAAGATGACAAGCACAAACTAAGGAAACCTAAAAAGAAAGTTTGTGTAATATATGAATATAGTCCCTTCTTCCTTTTCACCATGTTGATATGCTATCTTATTTAATCTTCATTTTAATCCAGTGAGGTAAATATTATATATCTACTTGACAAATGAGCAAACAGATGTTCTGGGAAGTTAAGTAACTTGCCCAAAATGAAGCCTAGAGTATTTAATTCCAGTGATCATTAGAAAATTGAATTTACACTGAGTCAAGGGGATGACTTTTTTCACACTAGATCCTGGAAGAACCCACTTCTGAGGCTCATTACCTGAGTTAGTCTCACATTCAGTCCTGAACCAGTCATAGCAGCCAGTATGGCAGATTGCCTGATTGGCCAGATTTGAGTCTTGCACACACCATGGAGTCAGGGAGGGGGTAGGCTTTATCAAAACTATTTGGGATACGGGGTGATTCTTCATGGTGAGATACTGTCACCAAAAATAGGAGATACACTGACCAGTCAAGAAAAAAGATATTCTATACAATTCCACCCTTTATGTCACTTTCTGTGAGTCAATATTAAGAAATAGATATAGGTTTAAATCAGTGCTTTTTACAGGTTTAGTTTTAATACTAAAAATTGGTGTGAGGCAAGTTCAAACAATCCTATTGCCCAACAACAGGGGAAATGCGAATTTAAAAATACAAAGATAGGTTAGAGAGTCATTAAAATTATGCTTTCAATGTTTAGGACATTGAAAGACACAAAGAAAGGACACTTTTATACTATAAAGCCATAAAAGTGGAGTAAGATAGTATTTGCAGTGTGACCTTACATATGTGAAAAATGCGAAAGAAAAAACTTAGGAAAATCTATTAAAATAATAATTAGTTCTAAAAATTTATTATTCACATATTCATACAACAAATAAAATTTTAGAATGCTTATTTCATGTCAGGAAATTTTATTCTGAATATTATTTTCTTTGTAATTTCCACATTTTTACATATGTTATAGTAAGCAACTGAGAGAGGTCCTGCAATTAGATTGAAAATTTAACAACCTCACCTATATCCTCTTGATGTTCCAAACATGATGCTTAGGTGCTTTTAGGTACAGTCTCACTCAAGGTGTCTCTTATGAAATCAATTTTCAGTTCCATTTGCTTCATAATGGATATTATTCTTCTATAGGAGCCATAAATAAAACCTGTTGATTGACAGAGTTATTACTTTGTTTATTCATAGAAGCACCTGTGAAGTTTTGGAGTGATTGAAAAAATAAAGTTATTTCATAAAATTGAGAAGGCAAGAAAGTTTAAAAATTATCAGGGATCAGGTTTTTGCAGTGATTAGAATATGTTAATTTTCTTTGCTTTAAATAAATGAAGAATTAAAGGAATGTCGGAAATTCTGTCAAAGTCATTATGTGTTGTGTGTTATGCTTATATATGATAACATTTAATTATAGTCATAAAAGTGTGGGGGTGAGAAGATTCACCAGAGACAGAGTGGGGAGCAGAACAGGCTAATTGACTGAAATACACTGCTGAGTGGAGAAACAAATGAGACAGGAGAGGCCTTCTGCACCATGTGGGTCAGCTCCCTGGCCGGGATCAAATTTGTGCTGCAGTGGCTCCCAATATAGCTTAATATTGCTGAGACTTAACCCCTTGCACCACCAGGGAGGCCCCCTTTATTCTTGATTTATAGTTTTCAGTTTATCTGCTGGCTCAGGTGGAGTAAAAACTTATAAAATTTTCTGGCCAAAGAATCTCTGGCAAGATTTTGTGGCTACTACTCCCTGAAATTTCAGAAGACATTAATTTGGGAGGTGGTACACTCAATTCTCAGAGACCACTACCGCTAACTCCCACTAGAAGGAGATGTAGGCAGAGGTTCCAAGTCAGATTTTTCTAGAAGAGACTGAAGAGTGACTTCAAAGCCAGCTGGAAGCAGGGATCTTGACTAATAAGGTATGTGGCTAGTTGGATCATTATACCTGAGTCTTGGGGCATGGTAAAGGGAGGAAACAGATATATGAGAGGTTTTTTCCCTCCTTTTTATTAGTATCCTCTCTTTTTTAAATCATGACTTAGAATTTTTATATCTATTTAAATAATTATTTTTTATTTAGACACACATTTTATCACATGCCACTCCTAAGTATGCACAGAAAGGAAAACATAAGCAAAATGCATTGATTAAAATATTATTAAAACTGGGTTTCCCTGGTGGTGTAATGGGTTAAGCACAGCGCTGCAGAACTGTCAGCAGCTGCAGCTTGAGTTTAATGCCGGGCAGAGGAAATTCCCACATGGCTCGGCAGACCTCTCCTGCCTCTCCCGCTGCTCCCCTCAGCAGTGTGTTTCAATCAATGTGCCTGTTCTGCTCCCCACTATGTCCCTGGTGAACCCTCTCACCCCCCACACCTCTGGCTTGCACCCCAGCTTGTATGCAAAAATAAATAAATCTGAAAAAAATTTTAATAAATAAAAATAAAATATTATTAAAACTGCCCCTCATATTTAATGTCCAACTCTTTTGAAAGACCCTGTTATTTCACAATGAGATACCATCTCACAACTGTGAGAATGGCCCATGTCAAAAAGGTCAGAAACAACATGTGCTGGAGACGACATAGACAAGGGGGTCCTCCTACACTGCTGGTGGAAAAGCAAACTGGTCCAGTCCTGGAAAACAGTATGGAGTGTCTCAAAACATTAAAAATAAATCTGCCATTCAACCTACTAATCCCACTCCTAAGCATCTACCCCCAAAATTCAAATATACTAATTTGAAAGGAAACATTCACTGATGTGTTTATTGCAGTGCTATTTACTATAGCTCAATTATGGAAATAGCCAGTATGCCCCAGAGCAGATGAGTAGATTAAGGTGATATGGTGTATATACACAATTGTATACTATTCAGCAATCAAAAAAGATAAACCTGTGCCATTTATGGCAACATGGATGTAGCTTGAAGGGATAATGCTAAGTGAAATAAATCAGAAGGAGAAAGATAAATACCAGCTGGTATCACTCATATGTGGAATATAAAGTAATTAAACTAATAAAGACAAGCTTAAAAACTAACTTTTGATAGCTGGCTACAGAACTGAATACCATGGAGGGGGTGAGGGAAGGGGATGGGAAAAGGCTAAGAACAAAGCAGAAGGAAGCAAAATGATGGGCAAAACTCACTCATATATGTGAGTTGGTGGTGGGCACATTACAGTGGTAATATGTGATGGGGGGATTCCCATATTACCTCAGTTAAAAATAAATATATAAAATTTAGAAAAGAAAATAATACAAAGTTTAAAAAAAGGAAATTGTATCTTGTTCTAAGGTTTACTGTACATAGTCCTAGGGGATGGTAAAAAAGAGATTCTGTTATTGATACTCCAGTTTTTTCTTGCAATGTCATCCTTTGTGCCATTCAGAGTATTTGTGATATTAGTGTATTTTTTAAGTTTTGAATTGTGAAATGTAGTGTGTTTGTGTGTGTGTGTATGTATATGTATAAATATGTGTAGATACATAAAATTCACAACATACCTATGCAGTTCAACAAATAATTAGAAAGGGACACCCTAGGTCAAGAGAATATTATGAGTTCCCCAAAAGCCCATCGTGTGCTTTCTCTTCTCTCTCTTAGAGTAACTATAATTTTTTATATAGTCAATTCATTGCTTTTCTTTATAATTTTACCAACTGCATTGCATCTATCCATACAAAGATTTCTTTCTCTAATCCTCGTTTCTGTAACACAGCAGTCTCTGAGTTAAATCACATGTACCAGGACCCACAGGGACTGGTCCCCACCGGTGACAAAGGGAGAGGAGGCACAGGAAGAGGTAGATGGTGTTGAATATGATCACAGAGAAGTTGAGCCCAGCCAGAGTGACTGAAGGATTTATCGTTCCTACAAGGTCACTGACTTATGTAATAGATTCTTCCAAAACTTGCAATCAAAAGCTATTCAATCCATTTAATTTCTTAGTTAGGAATCAGAACTACATTTAAAGTAGACCACTAATCTGGTTTCTAATGGGTGTGAAAGACTGTTTGTATATAGGATCGCAGAGTAGTCAGCTTTGTAATTTAAACACTGGGGTCTTTTTTAAACCGGCCAGAAACCGGCCATCTATTGCCAAGAGAGTGACATAGGCGAGGCTGCCTGTCAAAACCCAGAGCTTAGTGTGTCCAGATAAGTTAATACTCATTATAACGGCCATTTATTGAATGCCAAACACCACTCTTAGTAATTCACACATGAAAGTTCACTAAGTCCTCACTAAATTCTATAGAATAGGTACTATTACATAAAAGAAGGATTTATTTTTTAAACAAATGAAGAAACTAAGGTTTTGCAAAGTTACTTGCTCAAAATTGGACAATTAGTAAATGTCTGAGTTCAAATTCATTCTCTGAATCCTAAGTATGGTTTCCAAAATCTGAAGGGACACAAATGAGTTGCATTTGCTATTATCATTTTCATTTCCATCATCATGGAAAATGAATGATTTACACTGTGATTGAATGAATAACATTTCATTGTTTTTTCAAGCTGTCCTTACAGATTTTTTTAAGTTCTATAATATTTCCAACATATCTTTGTTCTTGGAAATTGAGGGAACTGGGGATAGTCTATTGAGGAGAGTACTCTTAATTCCCCATTATCACATTCCACACTTTAATGCCAGGAAACGGAATTCTGTCCTTCCAGCTGTATTTGCAGTGCTTACCACTAGAGGGAGGGGTCAGACCATGAAGAGCCGCAGCTAGCAGTCTGAGGAACCCGTCAGCCTCTTCGTCCTCTGGCAGCTCAAAGTAGACTAAGCACGAAACTAGGAAACCCTTTGTTAATACAAACAGCTGTCTTCTTGTTGTCTGGAAGAGATAATTTTGCAGTTTCAGTAAAGGGACGAGCCAAGTTGTGGAGCCTTGGAATGAGAAAGGCTAATATGCTTTGTATCTTACGGCAGAGTTTCCAAACTTTAGCACTATGTACGGGCATTTTAGAAGAGATAATTTTTTGTTCCTGTGCGTTGTAAGATATATAGCACCATTCCTGGTCTCTGCTTACTAGACACCAATAGCCGTAAGAGACGAGATTAGTGCCAATCTATAAATGAAGTTTGAATAAAAACTAAAACATCACACCAGGCAAGTCACTAAGGAAGGAACCAAGAAACAGCTTGACACTTTATAATGAAGGAAAAAAGAGTAATAATTGGGTCTGAATGAACAAGCTACGGTGTCAGCAACAAAGAACAATCAGGCTCAAGAGGCAGTGTTTCCCATAAAGGGGAAACTTTAATGACATCTAAGCATGGATGCAAAGGAGCTCAAAGGTTTTTGAGCCAATTTAAGCACTTTTCTTTCAAATTTTCTCTTCCAGTATTTTGTTTCTCTTCTAGTATTATTATTCCTTATTCAGTCATATGAGAAACTTTGCAAGGGATTTCAATATGAATTGTCCTATCTGTTACAGACATCTGTAGGCTACATTGATGATCGTAGTGAACATTCTTTGCCCATTTCTGGAAGTGAGCAACAACTTCTTACTTGCAAGCATGCTGGTCACAAACAACCCAAAAGAGGTTTAATTAAGAGGAATGAACCAAACAAATATTATCCAAGAGGGAAAAAAACTGTTGATATACAACTTTTAAAGCACATGGATTCTAAACCCCACATGGTCTGCAATACCGTATCTCTCTTATAAATCTAAGAACTCTGTTTTTGGCAAATATATATCCATGGATCCTGGGTCTTGACACCTATAGGTCATTGGTTGATTGCTGCGGGTAGACTGAGGTCTGTTCTGACATATAGCTGAAACTCAGTCTAAACTATCTATTCACTTCTTTAGAAGCCCTTTCCAGAAAGGACAGTGTATGGATTCATCCCACCCATTGATGAACTCTTGTTTCTGATATCAAACCACTGACTTTCACATTCATGGACATCTGATTTGAATACAGTTGCATTGTTTACTGTAGTGGATCACAGTAAGCAGGACTCAATAAATGTTTATTACTTGACTACATGAAAAAGTGAATGAGTAAATATATGAGTATACTCAGAACTTAGAACATTCTAGTATTAACATTTTTTCTCATATATGTGAACACTTTTACTTTTTTGAGCAATGAGTTTTGCTTTGAGAAACAAAATAATTTTAATCAGAAGATTATTTTGGTACCTACCTAGGTTCTTTTTATCAGCTGAAGCATCCATCCTCTATGGACTCTGAAGTCTTAACTATTAATTTAGAACTGCCCCATCCTCTTTATAGGGAATTGTCCGATGGAAAGTGGCAGCTGGGAGCCCTGTCACCTTCTTGCTTCCAAAATCCACCCTCAACATTGGTCAATGACTGGTATGGGAAGCCAAAGGTCACTCCCTTGCCTCAGATGAGTCAAATCTGTGGTGTAATTCATGTACCAGAACTTCTCCATTGGATAAGACTAGGTATTGTTCAGCGAAGACCACTTATCTGCTGAGCTTTATTTTCCCCTACCTTAATTCTCTTCCCTCACTCCTTAGAGCATTCTCTGAATAATTTAAGCTGGTATATCCATCTCTGGCTATTCTTTTAATAAGAGCCTGACTTAGTGCATCACTAATTATATATTCAAAGCAACCAAGATCAAATTTCAACAACGGTATTTTTGGATACAAAAGAAGGCAAAGCATCTCAAATCACTCAACCCTTCTCCATTTGTTTTCAAGTAACCACCCTCATTTCATTTAACTTTCATTTAAATTCAATGTTATCAGTACAAACCTTGAGTAAAGCAATATATTGATAATGCCTCACGATTGATATTTATAAAATGGTAAATGATAGAATATTTTAACTAGAAAAGATCTTAGAATATTTTCTAATTTAGCTTATTTTACAAATGAAAGAGTTATGACCCAAGAACATGATTTTCTCGAAATGATACAGTTAATGAGTAGCAAAGGTGAGACAGAACTAGGTCCCCAATCTCCAATTTTAGTGTTTTCTCCAAACTTCTCTGCTTTGTGTT
Organism: Scalopus aquaticus; assembly: GCA_004024925.1. Classification (NCBI taxonomy): domain Eukaryota; kingdom Metazoa; phylum Chordata; class Mammalia; order Eulipotyphla; family Talpidae; genus Scalopus; species Scalopus aquaticus. Next base: position 254,720 of record PVIJ01000023.1, on the reverse strand, counting down.
AGTAGCTGTGCACATGAGGGAATTTCAGAAGTTGGTGCTATGCAGGGAAATTGGGAGGAATACCTTAAACTCTTAACATCCATGAAATATTATCTGAATACATTTTTAAGAACAGGTGAAAATTAAGGATGATCACTATGTATCAATAGATCCTTATATTTTTATATATTTATTATTATATTTGATCAAAGTTTACTGGATTTTCTGGCTATATATAAAAAGTTAATAGGATAGAATCCAGCTTCGTGGCATTTAGTAGGGGAAAAAGTCACGTAAGTGCTGGGACTACACTAGTGTTATGAGCAAGCTGTGCAGTAGTTAATCTCATCTGGCAGAACTGGGAGAAATTTCCCAGAAGAGATAATATATGAGATGGTTCTTGAAGAATGAATAGAATTTTGATAAGCAGAGAAGAGAGAAGTCCATCATAGTTAAAGAGAATAAAATGAGTAATACCCAGAAATAGGACTATTTAAGTCATAAAAAGCCTTCCCATGTGGCCGAATGAAGTAGGCACTTTTTGGGAGGGCAGGCAAGGAGTTTGTTTTGGTGTTAGCTAGCAAAGTTTTATTTGCTAAATAAAGTTTTATTTGCTAAATTGCTAAATTGTAAAATAAATCAATATAAAACTTGGATTAAAAGAAAGGGAAGAGGAGGGAGCAGCTGATGAATGCAGAGTGAAGTTGAAATCAATCCTGAGACATTCAAAGGAAGTAAACAGATCCTGGTGGATACTGAGCCAGAGATGGAAAAATCCAGGCTGTGGGATAAAGTGAGATTTCCTTTTAGGTGTTGGCTGAAGTTCACCAAGAGGTTAGACAAGATTTGCGTGGATAGGGCTTCCCTGGTGGCCTAGGAGTTAAATCTGAGTGCTATCATGGAAATGACCTAAGTTTGATCCCCAACCAGGGAGCTGACCCACATGGCACAGCACACCTCTCCTGTTTCACATGCTGCTCCCCACTTTGTCTCTGGTGAATCCTCTCACCTCTGCACCTCTGATCTACACCCCAGTTCTGTATGCATAAATAAACAAAAATAAATCTTAAAAAAAAAATTTGGCAGGGCCAACAGAGAAGAGACTTGGGAATTCCCTTATACTCACCCCATCTTAGAAACTATAAACTCATCCACTAACTGCCATAGCATCCATAAGGTGGCTAAGTCCCAGACATGATGTGAGAAAAAGTGATGCTGTGGCCAGATACACACTCCTGTGAGGTAGAAATGACTATCAATATTTTATAAATGTGGATAATTAAGTTAGGAGAAATTCAACAACTTGAGAGAACTTCCATGCCTAGTATGGTGAAGTACCAGGCTTCTAACCCATCATATGGCTGTTTCTAGAATGTTCCTTATAGGAGAAAATTTCCTTAGCTTTCCCAAATGTCCCTTACAGTAAAAAACATTAAAACCTAAGCAGAAAAGTCCCAGGTCTTCCCAACCTGCGCCCCCCCCCAAACCATGAATGCTTGCCAACTTCTATAGCGTTATCCCAGTTCAAGACAAAGGGAAGGAGTCTAGGGTATTTCTAAGGCACACCTGTATCAAACAGAGGTTCAACACAAGAGTCCCCAAAAACAGCAAGGAAGGGAGCTAAGGGGGTTTGTCAATGGGCGACAGGAAGGAGAGGATGTCAGTCTGAGTCAGGCTCATCTGTCTTGAACATTAGTTTTCTATGGTGGAAAGTAGATTGCCCCTTGCTAGACATCAGGTGGCTGGAGTGGGTCCTGCTTCCCCTGGCCCCTTCCCAGCCTGGGCATCCTTCCGTCGAAGGCTTCTTTCCATTCTCGGAACATCTCACAGACTTCATGCCCACGGATCTGAAGCATAAGATAGAGTTTGAGTGTTATGATAATATTACTTTGAAGGGTCTAGAATGTCATATATAATATTTTGTCTCCAAAAATAATACCTTTCCACTCTCCTCCCCCACCCCATTTTTCTCCCTATGAAGTGTTTTACTCTTCTTTAGTTCTCATGGGTATGGTGCCATGCTGAGTACTTCATAGTAAGTGCATATATTAGAGAAGGGAAAGAGGAGAAGAAACTTGCAGCTTTGATCTTTTATCCTTTCTCTTGAGCATTAACAAGGAGAAATTGTGAGAATAAAAATTGTGAGATAAAACTGTAGATACAACAAAATTATTAAGCTGTCTATCCCATAACTAATAAAAAAAAAAAACTGAGCACATACTACTGCTACTACTACTAAATGTGTTAAGCACTTTAGAATAGTCTCATTTTAACTCTCACAATTTATATCATGAGATATATAATTGTAAATATCTCATATATAAAGATAAGAAGCCCCAGGCACACAGATTTAGTCACGTGGCCATGACCACACAACTTCCTTGATGTGGAACAGTTTGGAGAATTTCGTCTGTGCAACAGGCTTCCCAGGAAGCTCTGACTGTGCACAAGTGATAAAGGGTGAGAAGTTTGGTATCTGAGAGTCAGGCTCTGGAATCCTGACGATTCCCTTTACAGAAAAAACAATTGAAAAGCAAAACAAGTGAGGGAAGCAAGAAAGAAAACAGAGATGGGGAAGGAAAAAACATTAAAAAGACAATGAAGTGTGATGTAAAAGCGCTGAATTGATTATAAATTATTATCCTCTCTACCAAGATACTAAATATACAAGTTTTATACTGCTCAATGCATAATGGGAAAAAAAAAACAGGAAAAAAATAAGTAGCTTAAATATATATTCATATTTTGATCTTTGTTTTACATAGGCTTAATTTATGAAGTAAAATTTAACAAATGAAGACATTGAAAGGAATGGTCACAACCTTTGGTAACAAAGCAAATGTCTTTTTAAAACAAATTACATGTAAAATTTTTTTTAAAAGCAAAGCAAATGTCTTTTAAAAGTAATCATTTAAAATGCTTCAAAACTATTGCCAATAAAATATCACATTTCAAATCCATCAAAATCATTTATTTTTTTAAGTTATAAATTGTATTATTTTGAAATGCCCTCATCCATATGTATAATAATGATAAATAATTTATTTCCTAAAACACATTATTTTTTCCCTTGTGAATTAGCATTGCTAAGTTAGACTTGGCTCTGGAATACAGTGGGCAATATTAGATTTCAGATACACAGAGGAAATTTTCTGCCTATGCATGGAGGATAAACATACATTATACTATTTACATATATTGTGTTTCTTTTCTCTCCCACTTGGGTAAACAATGCTTATAAATTGTATTTATTCTCTTAGCATTGGTGCCTTTGTTTAGTGAACCTCATAGAGCATCAGGTGTTTTTCTCCTTGGGTCCTTAAGCTGAAACTTAATTGTCCCATGTCACATCTGTTCACATCAATCAAGCAACATTATTTTCTTTACAATGTGTTCTTCGAGGTAATGTGATTGATGTGACTAAATGTGATGGATCAAAAAGGTCTGTCAGGCACTACAGAAAATTTCACAGTCTCAGGCAGGTCAAGGAATCTTTGTCTATGCATAATTTGGCATAGAGTTAAATTTAGAAGGCAATACAGTTCACCAGATTAAGAATTTTTGACAGTGACTCTTGACAAACTACTTTTTGATGATAAGGAAAAAGTTTGAGAAGTTTGCTGGGGCAGAGTTAAGTTTAGGGAGTCATGGTCATGTTGTAAATCAGACAAATTCAGAAAGGAATTCATGTGAAAAGGATTTACATTCGGAAGATTCAGTGGTGAAGCCCAGCTTCTCATGCTGCAGTTACGTGATCTTGGAGAAATCACTTTAATTCACTGAACCACAGTTTCTCATCTGTATCATCTGTCACACAGAGTATTGTAAGAATGACAAGAAAGAATATATCTAACAGAACCTTATAAATTACAAATTATCATCACAAAACCCCACTGTTTCATTGAGGGCCTATACTGATTTTTTTTAATACACACAAAAAATCTGAATGTTTAAAAAATTGTTTCTTTGATGTGCAGGAGCACCTCAAATTATAAAAGGAAGTGAAGTGGTGGATGGGATAGAATTCCTTATATCCAGAATCCTCAGACATCTAATAAATAGTTACTTTTCTTTTTGACTATACATACATGCAAACACTTAAAAGCAGATCATTTTTGTTGACTATTCTCTTGACAACTGGTGTATTTTCCATTTGTGGTTCCACTGAAGTATTATTGTACATCATAAATCTTTAACTGAGAAAGTTATATCTACAATATTGCAACTCTCCAAGTTAGTAGGAGCATGGTTTGGAAATTTCTCTTTCCTACATTCCCTTTTTGTCAAAGATATCTGTTCAGATTCTATCAGTGATTAATGGCTCTTCCTTGACGTGTTTTGATAGGTGACCTGATGTAAAATAACTTCTAGCTTATTTTGCTATCTGTAATTATAACTTTTTAAATTAACTACATCTTCAATAATCATCTGACACACATTATGAGCTGAATAAAGAGTTGAACACTCAGTGGAAGTTGGGGTTGGGAAAAGAAGGTTGTGTCTGGAGAATTAAAGGTAGAGAAAAGAGCCCTAACTTCTATACTGTAAAGCAGCAAGCTGATTTCGCTACAACTGTGAAAGAAAACACATATTCTTTATGTTTCTTAGGTAGTGAGAAATATGTGTGTGTGTATATACATATATAGATGTTTGTGTGTGTGTATATGTTTGTGTATATGTGCGTATATATATATTTATATATAATTATATATTCATAAATATATAAATCATAAATATATAAATATAGAATATTATATAATATTATAACATCAATATATAATATATAATAATATATAATTGTATATAATATATAAATATATGTAAATATATGTAATATATATTTATAAATATAATTATATATTTATATACATATTTATATATATATATATTTCCCAACTTAACCCAATTCAATTTGAAATAACAGGGTCCAATAATTCTTTTTTTTTTTTTCCTTTAGACAGCTCAATTTTTGTTGCGTCACTCAGGTTCTTTCATAATTCTGCTTTCATTTCAGGGTCTTTCCAAAATGGCACCTTTTGGGAAGGAAATAGTATTATTGGACCCCAGGAGCTTGTGAGACTTGAGGGGAAGGTATCCCTGGCTTTAGCCTAGTCCTTGGGCATAAGCTAGCTGGTTTATTTAATTTCTGTGCTGGCCCATTGCTAGTGTTTGTCATTGACAATTTAATGATAACCTTGTTCTCTATCTTCAGCTCAGCAAGAAACTGTGTTGTCCACACATTGAGTCTGGCCCCCCTTGGCACTCCATGTTGCTCTCTGAACTTCTGAACTCCAGTCAGTGTGTTCTTCAATTCCCAGCTCTAAGAACTTTTCATCCTTCTAATAGCAGCCACTCCTGACAAGCTTTCACTTAATTTAGAGTTGTTGCCAAATTTATTTGGAATGGTTCTTTCTCTAATTCTAAGATGTGATGTATTTTTAAAAATTCTGAGGATTGAGAAGGGCATTTGGAGTTTACCCAAATTACCTATCTTTTTCTGGAAAGAAGACTAGAGAAGGTAGATCAAGATCCACATGTTTTGCTTCCTGCATTTCCTTTCTCTCTCTTCTTTCTCCTTTAAAATAAGATTGCAAGACATCATAATCACGTAGTAGCAGGTTTTTTTCTATTCTGTTGGAGAAATACTACAATCTGGTCCATTGGATTGCACGGTTTAGGTTATTAAATGTGCATCTAGTCTTTTTTAGATCAATATTCATTACTTGCATAATACTGGTTATTTAAATAAATATAGGAGAGACTCTGTTAGTCAGTATTCACTTAGAAAAGCCAAATTTCTATAAATGTTATGAGATTTGTTCTAGGGATTAGACCTAACTAACTGTGGGAGGATCTATAGAAGGGGACTAGAAGGAAGTCTTGAAAGAGAAGCACTGATGGATTGGAAGAAAAGTCAATAGTAGTTCCTCTTCAGTCATGGAGCTAGATGAACAAGTTGGGATTTTTAGGGACATCTAAGAAGTCAGGTGTGTCCAACCACTACAGTAAGATGACAAACGTGAGTTAGGGGAGAGGTCTGACAATCTGTTAGCTCTGCACTGTCTCTGGACATTTGCCATGAGGTGCTGCTGGTAAGTCTGGAATTTCTGTTTGTCATGGGGGCCTTGGGCTTAATACTTTTTCTTCCCACCAATTGGAGAGAAGTGCTAGACCTGAAGTTGAGGAGAGGAGAGGGAGAGACAATCTAGGACCTACCAGGAACTTGGTACTTTCCAGCATGTTCTTGACTATAGGACTCTTTTGAGAGTAATAATCTATGCTTAACTTTCATCTCCACATTTCATGCATAGTTTTCTCTTGACCAGTTCTGACCCAGAATCATACAGGAAAGGAAGATGTAATTCCTCACTTGGTCACTTGGCAATGACCTAAAATTTGTGAATATAATTGTGGCGCTTTTTGTCTGGGAAGTTGTTCTTTCTTTTTGAGTTGGTCAAATTCCAGAGAAGACTCTACCCATTCCTGGCACAGAGTAATAATCTGGCTGTGTCTAGTTGCTAAGGGAGGAGGAAGCTAGAGTGGTGACTTCATCCCTTTACTATGCAAATACTCATGCAATGTTTTTGTTTTGAGTATACTTTTCCTAATACAACAGTGGTTTCCAAGTCTAGAATTCTCTGTTTATTTTTTTTCAGCGAATAGCCCCAGTTCTCCACAAGTTGTAGCTGTAGATCATCACTGTGATTCTAGTAATGTTTGGGATTGCCAGCTCCTGAGCATTTGGGCAATATTGTGATTTAAACCAGGGAACCCCTCTTGGCTTTTAGCTTTCTCCTTTTCTAGTTTAATGTTAATTTATCTCACGTCTGCTCAGTCATTTCCTGCTTCTCTATTTGCTTTCTAGCTTATAAAATTTATAGTTGTTATCTTTGCATCTATTCTTTCATGAGTTTATGCATTTAAACAATGCTTATATCATTTCAGTGTGGTATAGGAGCAATAGAAATAGATGCATAAGTTCGATGTGCCATCTTTGGAAGTTCACACAATTTTATCTGTTTTGAAATAAAAGTGATTGTATTAAAAATTCACATGGCTATGGTGGGAGTATTCAGACAGAAAAAATATTAGCACATATTCTAGAATTTTTTTCCTATTCCCAATTCTGTTTGTGGAAAGATGAAACAACCAGTGCTGCAAGCTGACCAAGTTAAGAAATTCATCCGAGACCACGGTTTATACCAGTGTCTCACTTATTTCTTCATCCAACAAGTATACACAGAGTAAAAATCTGGCTGTAGTTATACGAACTATATAACTAAATCTGGCTAGAGTTATATGAACAACTATAACACTTCAGGCACTGTTTTAGGTGATGGACACATAGCAACAACAAAGAGAAAAACTCCCTGCTCTTAAAGAGTTTATGTTTTAATAGAAAGAAACAAATAATTTAAAAATAAGGTGATTACTACAAAAAAAAAGCATATCAAAAGGACAGAAAAATGGATTTTTGTTATTTTACATAGAATGGGCAGGAAAGGCTTCTCTGGGAGGTAGTATTTGATCAGAAATCTAGAAAATGAAAGAAGTTGGGAAGGAGTACCAGGAATGATATATCAAAGCTGTAGGAATGAGGAGGTTAGATTGGTCAGAAGAGTTTCTGGCAAATTATACTGGCGAACCTGTGACTGTTGGTAGGGTTGGTGTGGGTTGGGATGTGGTATTATTTGTCGTCTGGTTGAATTCCTTCCCAGTCATGCCTATGTCCACAGAGAAGCAGGATTAGCTGGAGCATGAGCTTTCAGTAGAGGAATTCATTTTCTTTGGTACCAGGCAGGAGCTGTGGGAGTAAGAGCAGAAGAAGTCACCCTTATCTTTTCACTTGGTGTTAAGTTTAGTATTTCATGAGGTAACTAAACTAAGTCTGCACATTTCCTTAAAGAAAGCTGTGCTTTCCGATGGCCTATGGACCTGAAAGAAGACAAGCTGGACTAGAATTATGAGACGTGATCTCATTTGAATAACTAGAAAAAAATGATTTCTTGATGACAACTAAATTAGCATTTAGTATGGGTAAGTGAAAAAAAAATTCATCATGGAAAAAGCCAAGCAAAACACAAAGAAAAATAGAAATCAAAAGGAAAATATATGAACCTTAAAGGACAGTTTTAGGAATTAGGGGATAATAAAATTGGAATTCCAGAAAGAGAAAAAAGAACAAACAGAGAAGTAATAATCAAACAGAAAATAAAATAAAATTTTTTCTCCTTATGAATGACTACAGGTATACTAGGCTTACTGTGTCCAGTCAGCATTCATGAAAAAAGGCATGATGAAGTGATATTTCTGCATTACAAGAATGAAAATAGGTTATTAAACAAACAAACAAACAAACACACACATACACACAAACACGCAGATGAAGCTGGTATTAGGCTTCTCATCTGAGCTCTTTTCAGTTGTTGTTATATTTCTTTGATGTAACTCTGGGATTATCTTTTATTTTGAGCACTTCCTTACTTTCTGACTCTACAAACAATTCCGATCACATCAATATTGCCTACACTTTTCCTGGATCAGCTACTTTCCAAGAACTGTAAAAAAGAGATCCTTGAATAAAATGGCTGATTCTTTACTATAGAATGAATGACCTTAGAAACCAGATCGGAAAGCTGGATGTGCTGATTACTTTAGGCTTTTTCAGCTGACAGAACAAGGAAATACATATATGTGCTTAATATGTGTACAAATACTAACTACAAATATTTCTATACATAAATATCTGTTTCTATATTAAGCTGCTTGGCCTTACAGATTCCACAAGTTTCTATAGTTATTAGGTTATATTTTCCCTTTTATCCCCTATACTTTAAAAAAAATTGTTATTTATCATGTGATTTCAGATATGTCCCAACATAGGGTCGATGTTTTGGAGAATTTCAGTTAAAGGTTGACTTGTTTCTTCACTATTTTAGGACTTGTTAAAATTAGAGAAACTTTCTGATTTTGGATTAGTCTCTTGGTTGAAACTGTTGTATCACAAAGAGAAAAATTATTCCTCAAGATAGAGACACCAGCCAAAAATGTTTCACTGTCTCTTTATTCTATCTCAAACACAGAGACAACCAATATCCAAATATTACCTGCACTGCTTCTGCCCTCTGCTTAAAGGTAGGATTCTTTAATTTTCTAAATGGTTTGGAGTTTCAGAGGTGAGAGTAAATGATGAAGGGCTTGCTCAACATCTACAGCAGAGCGTCTCCCAACAGACTGGGTTAATATCAGAAGGGGTAAAGGTCTTCTATCCCTTTTATTACTTTCCTCAGGGAAGAAATTGTGAGCCCACGGAGAGACCCACTCATAATCCTCATACCTCATTTGGGCCATAGAGGTTAAGTTTCTGCTTATCTGCTAGAGAAGTGGAAAAAACAAGACTGATATCTAAACAAAGGTTCTTTGAGTTGAGGATTTACGTGCAATAAGAAACTCTTTCCCAGCAGAGATAGCAGCCTGTTTTATAGGAGAGAGCCATGGATTTTGACATTTCTCTGAGATAGAACAACAGACAAAAAGCAGGTGTTAGTCTCACCTACTTCCCATGTGGAGGGGAAAAAAAAACATTCCATGGTGGTGGCAGATATTTCAAGTTCCCCAAGTAAGAATTCTCTGAAGGGTTGTCATAAGTCATCTCTCCACAACAAAAAGATCATTCCCAAAAATATTTTCATAGTCATCTAATTAGCTCTGTGGATGAACTCATGCACACATTAAAAAGTCTTTGGGTTTTAAATTACACATTTTGGGAGTCCTGAAGCACAGCATGAAATAATGGTTTGGAAATCAGTCTAGTCTGGTGTAATTCTGGGAACAGCCAGCTTTTTACCATTCTCAAAACAGTCCCTTAAGTACTGTATTTCGAAGTGACTTAGGTTGTTGTTCCATGAGAAAGTTGTTCTCTAGGGAGTGACAACTTTATTCCAGCAATATAGAGATGAGTCTGATAAAGCCTCAGTACAGGTCATGTGCAGAAGAATTACCTTTTGAGATGATGGAGGAAAGGTTACTCTATAGTTGTGCCTCAGGATTGTTACCATGGTGATCATTGGATTATATTTGACCTCAGACTGACTTTTTCTGTGCCTTTGCTGGGTCCTCTTCCACACGCGTTACTCTCTAAGGTGACCATGAATTTTAACTCATGTCTGTGTCACCAGTGTTCACATTCATCAGTGCTACTATACCTCTAAAAAAACAATGAAGAAATTTGATACACTTTCTCAAGAAGCAAGTCAGATTTGACAGTAGGATTTGTATCTTTTAGTTTGACTAAACCATACAGTACATATTAAATAAATCATAATATATAAAATATAGTTACCTGTCTCTTTCTATCTATCTGAGTACACTCTGTAGAGAACTTTCCCCTTTCCATACCACATATGGGCAGAAACTAGATGTTCCTAGAAGTTCTTAGTCAAATTCTCCCTTTATAATTCTGAAACAACTTTTTCTTCACTTAAGAAAAAAAAGGCAGAAGAACACTGCTATTTTTTCTCAAATAAGTCACACCAAGATCTGTGTATGTATTACTCAGTAGTGATAATAAAGACAGTGCTAGCCAGAAAGCAAGGTAAATATATGGATTGAAGCAACATATGAACAAAATACAGGGGCAAATCTAATGTTTTTATTACTGAGTGTACAGTTGTTTTGAAATTTATATTGTGAAAATTGATTTCTTTTTATATGCTTAGTTATTAATTTTGAAAGGCCTTTATAGTCCAATTTTTTTCTAGTTAGACAAGTACTGGTAATATGTTTTATAGATTATATAGTAAAATATAAGCTTTGATTAAAAAGACACAAGATAGAGGTTATATCCATATGTAAAAGATATGATATAGACGTTAAGAAGGTAGGCTCTGGAACCAGAATGCCTAGTTTTAAATCCACTACCCAGCTGGTAGATGGTGTTGTGTGACCTTGATATTCCTATACATGCATATACATATACATATATGTATATGATTGTATATGTATGTCTGTGTGAGGTATATAAAAAAATATTCCTGTCCTTCGCATGCCTGAGATTCCTCTTTGGAAAAATAGGGGGAAATCTCATTTCATCTCTTAGAGTTGTAGTGAGCATATCAAGTTAATTAATACATCAACTGAGAACAAAGCCTGGCACAGAGTAAACATTCAATAATGTTAGTTATGCATTATTGTGGATTTATCATATCACAATCTGTTTAAATTTGTGTGGTGATATACTTCAGTTCTAAGTATTTCCTCATAAACTATTTGGTACTAGCAACCAAATAGAAGCTGTAGTGTGTATCAGCTTCCTAATCATCTGGTTTATTATGCTATAACTCACAGCAAAACTTGAAAGAAATTGAAAATAAGACAATTGTTCTTTGGAATTTCAGCTTAAATACCTACCACTTAGTGGAATAATAAATCCATGATCTAGATTGCAATTCATTGCTCTCATTTTGAAATCAAGCTGAGCATAGTGTGAACTACATACACACAAATTTTAAAAAAGATAATACCTAAAAATTTGGAAAACAACTCAATTTAGTAATGTTTTCCTCAAAACAAACAAACAAACAAAAAAAACCCGAGGTGTTTCTGTCATTATTTTTAAAAATCTCTTTTCCCATGTGTCTTCCTAGCTCTGGCCTACATGATAGAACTCATACTCAGAATTCTCCAAAACATTGCCAAAAGCCAGCCTGAATTTATATATACATATATACACACACACACACACACACACACACACACACACACACATGTATATGTATGTGTATATTATATAGATGTATATGTATATACATATGTGTGTGTGAATATAGAGACATATATTTATATAAGCATGCATTTACTTTTCAGCCCTTATGTTTACTATTCAACTGACAAAATATGACAAAATATAACAAAAAATACTGTAATTAAAAATAATGGCCTCTTTAGATATACAGGAAGCTTCACAATATTTAAGTCTGCTTTTAGAAAGAAAATGAAAATCAACTGATGTTAGTCAAAAAGTAATGAATTGGTACACATTTAAAAATTACACATGAGTGGTAGGTAAAATTAAGCTTTTATTTTGGATAGTGTTCTTTGTTTCCTAAAGTTGACAAAAATAATATTAAAATTCTGTTTTATAAGAATAGTTTGTTAAGCTGTCCTTTTTATAAAGTTTGAATTATTTTTTAAATCTATGATCATTTCATTATATATCTTACTTAAATAAAATGGAGAATTTAATGTACTATTGGTCAATCAATATTTTTTAATCAAGTAAGGAAAATTTTCTGTTTATTTGGAACATTTTACTGGAACATGCTAGAGAAAGGACAGGTTAGAGCCACGATACTAAATAGAACATGCTAGAGAAAGGACAGTTTAAAACAACAATACTAAATACTACCCAGTTCAGTGAATCTTATTTACTTTCCAGTTTCTCTGACATATCTTATTGTTGCTACATCATTTCAAAATGAATAGTAGAATTAGGAGTAGACAATTTGATACAACATTTGGCTATTGCCAATTGAAAAATGTTTGATTGCCTAATCACACCCAAAGATGAGTTTTTGGATTAAGAATACTTTTTGAAGTGAGTTACTGGTGCTGTAAACATTTGAAAAATGTTTGAGGATTAAATGAAGATAAATAAATTGCTGCAAATATTTTTTTCTCGAAGAAATCTGACTGGGGATGAAATTGACACTTCTTTTTATTCATATTTACAAGCAGCTTATTGAAGGATCAAGGTCTCTCTGAACATTCATTTAGATATTTAGAAGGAAGTATATTGTTTTTCTCTACCACAGAGAGGGATTTTCTGAAATATATTGATTCTATGAAATAAAAATGTACAATCAATAGCAAGAGACTTTGATGCTCGGCCTAGGATCTGACTATGTACTGCAGATCATCACACTTTTCTCTTGTTCAATGTCTTAACAGATAAGTGTCAAAAAGAATTAGTTATCTTGACTTTTTGCCTTCAAGAATTGTTGAAAGTAAATCTAAGGATTAGATCTTTGGGGAAAAAATAAATCTTTCAATTCTTCCCTTTAATGTGTTGCTTTTATCACAACTGTGTCTTAACAATTTTTCACAGTGTATATAAGAAGTACATTATGTTTAACTGACCCAGAAAAAAAAAACACTAATGTTGTATGGAGGATAAATTCTTATTTAAGCACTATTAATAAACCGGTGATTTAGAGAAAATTCTGTCATCCTTAGCCTAGTTATCAGATAATGTGAAGACTTATTCCTCAGAATCGTCCTCAATTCTTGTCAGTGACTTTTAGTAACTTCTGAAGACATATGCAGAATATAAATTTGTGCCATAAATTATGGTCATTACCACAAGAGTGACAATGCTCCAGATATATTCTAATACAATCATATTTGTACTTCTCTTTTATTGACTACTTTTTGTACCCCCATTACATTATTCTTTTGTAATATTTAAAGCAAAGGGAAGCAGTGAATTCACCATAAGGACGAGAAAGGCAATTATAAGTTCTCAACTTCCAGGATTAATTATGTGTTTCAGTTCTGTGAAAATAATACAGCAAGATACTGAATGAAGAGGGGGCAGAATTCTGGTTTTCATTTACAGCTTATCCACAGATCTTTGATATCATCTGCTTTGTTCTGAAATGTGTAGTGAAATAGCTGATGCAGAGCATTATTAATGCCCTTCCGCAACCTGTTAAAATTAAAAGAAAAAATGGGGGATTGAGATAATAAATTATTTGATATTAAATAGGAGAGTGTATGTTTGTATTTACTTTGTTTAAATTTTAGGAAGCAAATTTCTTTTACCATATTCTTTCTTCCAGTGATCTCAGCTGTTTTTTAAAAACTGCTTTTCTGGGAGGTGTTGATTCTTCAACAGTAAGTAGACATCATCTGACATGACTTACCAAAACCAAAAAGCACTTTTTGTATGTGCACACCTTTCCTTATAGTTACTTTACTGCTAGCACTTGCAATATCATGATGCCATCCTTTCCCTCATGTGCACTGCAGGCAATCCATGTTGAAATGAGTATCAGTGACCTTGTTGTTGTGGTCTATATTTTGATATTTGAAGGAGTGCCTAGATATTATTCAGAGAAAGCACACATGAAGCTGCTGTGACACCTCTGACACATATTAAAGAAACTGAGATTTTTTGATTTAATCACTGCCTTTAAAATTTATAAAAATCTATTATTGTATGTTTACCATAATTTTATTCATACTATATCCATGCTCTCCTGTCACTATTTCATGACCTTAAAAAAATGGCTGAGGAAACAAAATTCAGTGATGGTATTTCATATTTTACTGCTAATTAAAATCTCCAGGGTTTATAAAGTTTTCTTTGTACAAGGAAGAATATTACTGTAGAGTTTTTATTAGAGATGTTTTGTTTGGATAGGCAAATCCACAAATATTGTCAACTGAAGGAAGGTTGCTGAAGTTGGCTCACTGACAAGAAATTTCACAGCCCGACACTCCCCTGGAGAGTTTACCTGACAGGAGGGGCTAACACAGTGTTTCAACTTTAAAAAAAAATGTTAATATTTTTGCCAGTGTGCCACAGTTGAAAAACCAGAAATTAATTCAAAGTAGGTAAAGTAAAAATGTGATGTATTTGCAGCATACAAGTGAATATCATGCAAAGAAGTTTGGGATGCAAAGTCAAACTTCAAGGACTGAAAAGTCAGGTAATTTTCTAGTTCTCTCTCTTTGTTGATATTTCTTTTTGTATATTTTTTTCCTATTTTCCTCTTTGTAGACCAAGCATATATATATCTCCTTTCCTTTTGCTTATACTGTAGAAGTCAACTTATTAATTTACAAGAACTATTCCTAACAACCAGGGCATTTTCCCCCAGTAGGCAAATATCAAGAGAAACCAAATGCTAGTTTGGTCAGCTCTGAATCACGTGAACTAGGTACATCTATATAACTTTCCAACAGTAACTACTTCTCTGAAATTGTACCTTCTCTGAGTCCTTGAAGTGATGAGTTTGTGTGGGCACGTGTATATTGCACAATACCATGAGGGTTAAACCTGATGTTCAATACATAGACATCATCATTCAAAGTCTCAGGGTTTAGAACTTGAAGCAAGGGACATAAGCATGAAACATGTTTGAAAACTGCATTTAGGATTCTCTTGTGAAGTTAGTGCCACAGCTGGAGATCCTGAGTCACCAGGAAGCAGAAGTTAAAGGAAAGAAAAGATCAATCCCCCTAATCTAATAATATATGATTTTTTCACTTGATTTGGGTAAATTTCTGTATTTTTAAGTAAATGTGCTCTACGTAAATCTTTCTATCAAAATAATGCATGTGCATAATTTAAAAGTCAAATAGTAATAGGGAGCTTATAATGAAAGAAGAAATGCCTCTTTGCCTCCTCGTTTCCAAATAATTTTTTTCCTGAACTTTCAACCCTTAAGTTGTTTCTATCAGAATTTACTTCTATATATTCAAAGCTACATTTTTCATTCTATAAATTTTAGCATTATAAAATTGATTTCCTTGTGAATGAAGAGGAATTAGTTGCCTTTTATAAATTGCCCTCCATTCATGTAGTATGTTTTCATCACAATTTTTGATGAAATTAGTTTTTAGGTTATTAAGATTGTGACTATGTATGTTACTGGGCACCATATTACTCATTGCTGAGACATAAGGTGCACTACAGTTACATTTCCTCTTGGAATTAATAACTGCTTCATCTTTTGAAGGGTGTGGTTTTTATATAACTATCACTAATTCTTTCTGAAATGGTAACAAAAATCTTTTTAAAAGAAAAGATAGAAGAAACTCTTCATGTTAAAAAATTAGGAAATCTGTCAGTTTCCTTAGGTCTTAGAAAAGTGACTCTAGGTGTCTTGCATGTTTGTGCTTCAGGCGAGGTGGTTCACTTTAGGGCATGCTCTACAGCTGTCATTTTGAGCCATCCACTCACTATCATTAAGAAATGCTTTCTTTTCTGTGTAAAGGTTCCTATTTTCCGGGCTTTATGACTTTCACGTTTTTGATTTACTATCTGATTTTGGCGGAGCATGTCCTCCCCCACTTCCTAAAAAAGGGTTTATAGAAGGCAAACTTTCTGAGCAATTGCTTATATGAAAATGACAGTTTCCTACTTATATAGTTAATTGATAGTTTTTGTGTATCCTTCAAACTTGAGCAGTATTTTCCCTTCGGAAACAGTCTTCTGGTTTCTACTATTGACTGTTAAAGAATTCCATAATAGCAGCTGATTCCTATTCTTCTGTGAACTTCCGCCCTTTATATCTTCATTGGTGTGAAGATATAAAGTCAGAGACTTTACTAAAGCCTTAAGACACTGGAAGCAACTTCCATTTTGAAAAACTTAAATTGTGTATTAGACTTCCATCCCTGATCTAAAAATTTTGTCAGAGGGTTATTGAACCATCTTTGTGTCCCTGCAGTAAATCCCAATTGGTCATTCCTTATGATCTTTTTAATGCATTGTTGAATTTGGTTTTGTAAGATTTTGTTGAGGATTTTTGTACCAATGTTCAACAAGGAACTTGATCTATAAGCTTCTTCTTTTTTGTGGTGTCTTTGTCTGGTTTTGATTTCAGGGTACTGTTGACCTCACAAAATGTGTTTGGGACTATTTCCTTTTCCTCAATTTTTTGAAAGTTTGAGAAGGATAGGTTTTAATTTCATCTTTGGAGGTTTGGTAGAACTCATTAGTGAAACTGGTCCTGTCTTTTGTTTTTTGGGAGATACTTGATTACCGTTTCAATTTCCTTGTAGTTGTTCTGTTCAGGTTTTCTATTTATTCCTGATTCATTTTCATATAGTTGTATATTTCTAATAATTTGTCCATTTTTCCAGGTTATTCAGCTAACAAGCATACAGATGTTTATAGCAATCTCTTATGATCCTCTGAATTTCTGAAATGTCTGTTTTAACTTTTTTTTTCTGATTCTATTTAGCTGAATTTTCTTTTTTTCCTTTACGACTGTAACTTGAGGTTTATCTATTATTTTTTTTTTTCAAAGAAACAGCTTTGCTTTCATTACTATCTTGGACTTTCTTTTGACTTCTATTTCATTTATTTATTTTCTAATTTTAATATTTCCTTCCTACTACTGGCTTTTGGTTTTGTTTGTTCATCTTTTTCTTGTTCCTTAAGGTGAGAGAGAAGAGTACTTGAGTTATTTCTTGTTTCCGATGTGGAATTGTATGCTATATATTCCCCCTCTCCCCCTTAGTACTGCTTTTGCTGTGTCCCATAGGTTCTGATGGGTTATTCCTCATTTTTATTTGTCTCAAAGTATTTTTAAATTTCTTCTTGGTTTCCTTATTAACCCAATAGTAATTCAGTAGTAAGTCGCCCACATATTAGAGGTTTGTTTTGTCTTTGAGTTGTAATTTGGGCATTAAACCCTTATCAGATACATGATTTACAAACATTTTTCTGGACTGTTCATTTTGCTGTGTAGAAGCTTTTCAGTTTAACGTAGTCCAATTTATGTTTGCTTTTGTTGTTAGTGCTTTTGGTGTCATATCCAAACAAATCTTTGTCAACACCTCTGCCAAGAAATTTTCCTGTATTTTATGATTTTATTTAGGGGTTTTAATGAAAGCTCTATATTTGAGTACTTTATCCCTGCATCTTCTCAATTGTTTCTTCCTTATATTTGCCCTTTTCCTTTCCTATTTGAAGAAATTTTTGGCTTTGAGTTCTAGGATCTTTTTGTGATCCCTGTCCAGTTTCAGTCTAGTGATAACCACCTTGCTGGATGAATGTCCACATGGACAATTGTATCACTGACCTTCTCCTACTCTTTCAATGTAGATGACATATTTCTTCCTGTAAACCTGGACTACTTTTTCAATTTCCTCCACTTTGTATTGTCCTCACACAGCCTGAGATAATCATCCTTTCAGATGGGCATGGATTGAACATTATACTTCTATCTCAACTCTTTGTAAAGAAGGGAAGAAATAATCTTTCTGCAAATGTAGGAAGGTACGTAGCAATGTCACAAAGGCATTGAAATTCATTTTGGTTGCTGGTGCTTCAATAATGGCTGCAATAGGGATCTCTTATATTTTCTTATGGGCCCAGAATAAGCTGTGGTGACCTTGGCTGCGAGTACACTCTCTCATGGCTGTACAGATGACCCCACCTCACCTTTCATTTGCACTGCAGTGGGTGCTAATGACAGGTATAAGTCTGGCCGTGTGCAAGCTCACAGCTGGAGGAGCAATCCCTAAGTGTGTATATACTGAGTTAGCTGTAGGGGTCTAGGATATCATCTGGAGTCCGACAGCTGTAGAGAGGTGAGTTGGCTGCTTGTGATTTCCTGGGTTCTTCTGGGGAAGGAACTTAGTCCACTGGGATCAGTGTATTAGAATACCTGTGAGACCAAAGCTGCTAAAAACTGCAGAGTCTAAGTGGTAAATTTGCTGTCTATTGGTTTCTTCAGTAGCAAAATCTATTGTCTTCCTCTACAGACAGTTCAGTAGAACTGTAATCTTTTCTATTGTGTAACTGATGTTGGTAATCCCAATTTTCTCTTCCTTGTCCTTAACCTCCTCACAGTTTTTATAAGTCTCAGCTTTTCTGGTCTGAGTGGAATAATGAAAGCTATCAGTTTGAAACAAAAATCCGCACCGTGGCAAAAGTCTACCATACAAAACAGACATAAGGAAGACCAGAAGTTTATGCCATCATAGAAACTCATACTTTCAGGTACACTATGCATTGAATAATGGATAGTAACTAATTGACCCAATAAGATTGTGTGACACATAGTACCTCCTAACACAACCAACTCAAGTCCTGGAATACGCTATAGTTTATCAGGTCTCTGCCCTTGGCATGTCCAGTTTGTTTTGTCTTCGCCTTTTTCAACTTCTATTGGGTTAAAAGCTGATTGTGGGTTTACATGGCAACTACCTGGCGCATTTCTTTAGATAACACTTATTTGCATTGTATTGTTATCATTAGTTTCTTTTCTGAGCCTGGTAGATTGTGAGCGTTTTCTTCATAGCTCCTATCAAGTTGCTTCCTAAGGAATAGGGATCCAAAGATGTCAGCTGTTAGAAGAAAACAGCACTGCAACATTTCCGAACTATGCACTGTACAATTAACTCTTTTCAAACTTCTTTCAGTTTCACTTCTATCACTTTCGTACATTCCCGCCCACCTACAACCAGGAGGCTGTGGAGAGCAAGCGCAGCCTAACCTTCCTCTATGAACCCCTACAGGTTGTCAAACTGCACTGTTTCCCACCTACGAAAACACGTCAACGTGCTGACGTCACGCGTAGCCGTGTCGTCCCGCCTTACCGGCCCACCTTCAAAGCCTTCCCGGATGTCTTTTTAGCTGTTATTTCGGGAAGCTTGAGCCGTATTGATACCGAAAGCCGGCAACAACGAGTACCGAAGGCGGGTCCTCGCGAGGCCGTGCTTTCCGCCAGCTTAAGGTGATTTGTTTTTCTGAACGAAGGGCCAGCAGCCGAGGGCCCACCCCCAAACGCTCGGCGCGGTCTCCAAGGGAACGGCGCTGCGTGCAGGCCGGGGCTGGGTGTGGACGCGCGTGCGCAGTGCGGGAGTTTGCTCGGACCCAGAGTAATGGGAGTGGGTTTTTTGATCCTGACAGGGGATGGCTCACTCCTCCGGGGAGGACGAGGCAATGCTGCAGCCGATGCTGAGGCAGTTGTTCCAAAGCGTGAAGGAGAAAATCACGGGTGCTCCCTCCTTAGAGTGTGCCGAGGAGATCCTCTTACATCTGGAGGAAACTGATGAAAATTTTCACAAGTAAAACTGCTTTTGATGTCTTAAACAAGCTGATCCAGCAAAGGTCAAAATGAGTTAAAGAATGTTGAATATTGTTTTAAAGTAGCGCCCAATTTGACTTTTTAAATTAGTTATTCGCATTCTCTGAAGCTTTACACCCTCTGTTTTGTTTTGTTTTTAGCGACACAATCAGCATATCTTCGTTCTCTTGCGTTTTCTCTTGGACAACATAGTAACACTGATTATAAATTATTTTTGTTCATTTA
Source organism: Scalopus aquaticus (assembly GCA_004024925.1). NCBI lineage: Eukaryota > Metazoa > Chordata > Mammalia > Eulipotyphla > Talpidae > Scalopus > Scalopus aquaticus. The sequence goes on along the minus strand of PVIJ01000023.1, from coordinate 234,687 downwards.
AGAGTAATTCTATTATTTTAGGGGATTTCTGTCACTATACTTAAACGCCTTTAGTTCCCAAGACCAATGTTTTTTTATTTTTTTTCTGCTGTTGAGCCCATGTTTTAGTGACTGCGCTACTTAGTCCGAGCTCTGCAGAAATCAGTCCTATGAGGGAATAAGACACAACTAACTATATGGGACACGTGTCAGGAATGTATGTGCTATGGAAGACGTGCAGAGGGATTTGGGATTGGGAGCAGCTGCGATGTGAAGTTTAATAAGAAAGATGTATTTGAGATAAATCTTGAAGGATATGTTTCTTTGGAGACCTGTATTTTCCTTTTGATTTATTCATATAACTTAAATTAAGCCTCTCCTTTGAAAAATGTACCACCAGTTGCCTCAGTTCATTATTATTAGTAGTGGTGTTTTAAATGGAATGTTTGTGTTTTATTTTGGCCTCAGAGAGATGACATTTAAAAATCTTCCTGTTGTGTTACATTTACTGACTCTTGGGCGCCCAAAAGTTTTACTTATCTGAAACTCATACCAATTTTATATACCGACATCAAGGGAACCTCACACCCTTTAATTTTCTATACGAAAGTTTGTGTTTACTTGCAGTTTCATGGGGATATCATTTTCAATTTTCAGCAGATTCTCAAGGGAGTTTTAAAAGTTGTGGGAGGAATTCTTGCTAGTGTGGAGTTTTCTATTTTTCATTAATATTTCTGGCATAGGTGGGGCTTCATTTTTATTTCCATGATCATCTTGTTATTTATTAAATCTACTACTAAACGTTGTTACTGGATGGAATTGGCCTTTATTTTGAAGATATCAGAACCAGATTAATTTTACAGTGGAATATAGAAAAACTGTGACTTTCTCAAATTTAGCTTTGGTCATTAATGTTTTATATATTCATGTAATACTAATATATCTCATACAAGTCCATATCAAGCATTAAGTTTAGAGCTTCATTTCTGGTTTTCATTTCACATGCAAATAGTTTAAAATATTTGTAAATTACTGAGTCACTGTTTGATAGATCATATTCTGGAAATTTGTCCTTTTCATCTGAATTTTCAAATTTATTTGGATAAAGCTTATCATTAATATCCTGTTTATCTTTAATTTTTCTAGTGTCTGGTTATGTTCTCCTTCTTATTCCTGTTTTCTGTTTGTGCCTTTCCTCTTCTGTTATTAATTTATTCTACTAGAGGTTTATTACTTTTATTAGACTTTTCAAAGAACCAGTTGATGACTTTGTTTTTCCTTTCTATTAAAAGTTTATTTTGTGTGTCTTTAATTTCTGTCTTTAATTCCACCCCTCCCCCCACCATTCCTTCCCCTGGGAAACTTTGAAATCTTATGTCATGAATGCTTAGCTTACAAGTTTGTGGCTTTTCTTACTTGAAAAAATGTGAACATTTAAAGCTACAGCTTTGCCTATAAGTATTGCTTTAGCTGTGCCTACTTTAAAATGCTTTTCAAGTAAAAGTTGGATCATTGTAGCTACACTCAGCAGTTTATTCACTGTAGTAATAATACAATTGAAAGTACTTCAGTTTATTGTAGATTAAATATCTGCTGAATAATGTACAGTTAATGTTTAATATTTAATAAAGAGACTTACTTATGCCCTACCTAAAAAAAAAATCCAGACACTCTCAAATTATTATTAGTTTTTGATCTTAAAAAATAAAAAATATATATATATCACTTCTCGGCCTTTTGGCTAAGATCAAGTGTGAAAAATAAAATATATAGTCCTAAAAGCAGCTTAAGAAGTTTGCAGTCTTAACAGTATAGAGTTAAAATTGTGTGTTAGTGGCGCTATACTGAGATCTGTGCCTTAGGACAATTGAACTCTCTTTGTAGGAGAGGAAAAGGGATGTGTGTTTTTGATATTTTCGTAGAATTTTATAATTTTAGGGTTGGATATTATCAGGTCCAGCTGCTCGTATATTCATGTGTGTTTTCACTGACCTAACTCTACATGAATACTAAATGTTGAGTCTTTTAGATGTATATTGCTTTTCAAAGTGTTTCATGATTCAGGATTACCTGTCTTCCCATCATTACTGTCAAAACATTGGTTCTACCTGATGTTATCCTGCTATTAGCAAGATAAATCTTATTAGGACTTATAGGCAAACTGGTAACTCTAGACTTTTTTGTAAGAAGATGGTTGTTAAGACAGTTGAGTCCATAAATGATGCAATTTCAGGTAGCATAATAAAGTGGGGGAAAATGCAGTCATTTACGAGAAAAACTGTAGCATGCGCAGCACAGTTCCGATCTGTGGATTTTCCGCATTTGGCAGCTGCCTTAATCTGTTTCTTAAGCTTCTTCTATTTTTCTACCTTAAAATCTACACATTCTTTAAGAGATCCAAGCTTTCCACCATTGCTCTGACAGTAATTACAAGCATTTGAAAGGTAGGGAAGAGGACATTGCTTTCATTATGTGGTATGTGTTATGTATGTACTTTACACTTAGACTGGCCCCTGTAAAACAAATAGTATCGGTATTCGACCCTGGCAACCCTAGAATCAGCAAGGAGCTATTTAAAAAAAATACTGACACTTGGGCCTCACCATAGATGAATCAGTTTCTTGAAGGGCTTGATAAAGGAGAGTGGTAGAGACTGGGCCTTGGTTTGTTTAAAAAGCTCTTTAGATTCTTGTGTGCAGCCAGAGTTGAGAACCTCAGAGTTAGAGCATACTTATTCGCATTGCAGTGAGAATTGTTTGATTTTTTCCTCCAGTGCTAGCTGACCTAATGATTTTAAAAGTCTCGAATACAATACCTTATATTTCTAATATTTCATTTGATTTATTTTTGGCTTAATACAGAAAGAACACAATATTTATTTAATTGCGTCTGTTATTTATTTTACAGAAGAATTTAACAATGACCTTTAAAATTAGTGAATTCTATGTATTTAAGTGGTAACTTCATGAAAAATCCTTTATATAAACTAATATCCCTATGTAGGGAGATTACTGAGAATTATAGGTATGTTTCTATAATGAATAAATGCAGTTCTAGTAACTTTATCATGACTCAAACTTAATAAGCTATAGGTGATGTAAAATTTTCTTTACATGGCCTCTTACACACTAATATGTATACAGTTAAGTTTGTCATATCATGAATTCTGTGATTCTGAAATGTTTCAAAAATTCTAAATATCAGAATTATAATTAATAACATACTGATAAAATATGTATTTACTGATGATTTTTTCTATATATGATTAGAAAATTCCCTGCTTGTTTATATAGCCTTAAGTGGATGATTTCATGAAACAAACATCCTTTTTTTATATCCTTGGGTTATAATAGTAATCTCTATATTGTTGCATATCTTGATATAAATAATTCGAACATGTCAAAGTTTCATTATGGAAAAAATATTTCTTGGAAAATTTAGATGATAAATTAGAGAAAAAAGTATGGCAAAAGTAAATGTTTTTTTACTTAACTTTATAAAATTTTTCTGTGTAAATGTTTAACATTTCATATTCTTCAGTAGTAAAACAAAATGACCAGGCACATTGCTATATATTTTCATTGAGCTGCTTCTGAAATGTGAGGTCAACATGTTTTTCCTTAGTTGCAAAAGTTAAAAACTCTAAGATTTTACTATACCTACTTGAGGAATATTTGGAAAAGATAGTTTGCATTCATTTAGTAATAGTGTCCTATAAAACAAATTTTTCTTTCATCTTAAATTATTTTTAAAATATCAGATAATGTTAGTTCAAAATACATGCATACATATATATATGATGATCATCTATTTGATACGGAAAGTGTCAAAGTACAAGAAAATATATAGTAAACAGCAGTTTCTATATTAGGATTATCAGTAACATTAATAGTAGGAATACTGTAACATTAACAGTAGGAAACTGAAATTTAGCAAAGCGTGTGTTTTGTCTAAGGTTGAAAGAGTTTTAAAAGTTTGACGTTTAAAATAAATGGGAGGTTTGCTTGTGTAAGTAATATAAGGCAATGAATGATTAGAGGAAGCAAAACCTGCTTAGATGATGATTAGAAATTGTTTTTTATGATATATGTATCAGTAACTTTTTGTTTTTCTTGGAGTATTTCTAAGAATTAGTATTCGCTATTTCAGTATCAGACATTAAGTTTACAAAACACTTTTGTCATCATCTTCTATTGTTCTTAATAAATATCTGTTTTCTTAAAGCTTAGAAAAGCATTGAGTATAAATATTAAACATTTAAAAGTAAGTTCAATGAATAACTTAAGATTTTAAGTAAATTGTACTTTTCAATTTATTTGCCAATTATATAATTTTCAAAAAATAAATTCTAACAGGTATTTCTCCTTAAAGAAAAAAGTGAATAATATACAAATAGGTAAAAACATGTCTTACATTTACTTATTTCCCTTCCCAATATCAATTTACAGCTATAGAACATCTTGGTTTTTTACTCAGACATTTTTGGAATCTTTATTCCTTTGGAAGCATGTGCAGTTGTGGGAATGACATGAATTTTTGAGTAAGGTAGACCTGAAGTAGTAGCTTGTGGACTTGGCAAGGCTTTTTAACTTTTGAATCTCTGTCCTCACCTATCTTTCCTATCTCATATTGTAAATAAAGCAATATCTACAAAGTGCTTAGAGTAGAATTTAGTACATGATAGTCACTTAAAAGTCCCTCACTTGCTTATATGCACAGCAACATGGTAGTTTGTTAAAAATACTGAGTGTTGCCTCATTTACATGGAGATGCTTGATAAATGGACTTGATTGATTAGCTATTTAAATTCTAGGCCAAGGAAATTTTAATGATAATATTGTAAAGATATTAAGCAGCCAAAAATTATAATAAGAATTTAGTTCAACAAATATTTATTGAAACATTATGTGTAGACAGGGTGTGAAATAATGGTATGAGTAAAATGACTCTAACTCAGAAATAATGAAGTCAGTGATTTTTTTTTGAGGCCCACTATGACACTGTTATTTAGGATAAATATGAGAGGGAAGAGAATGAAAAAAGAGAAGAAGGCTCCTGTAATAATCTGTGTGAGGTGATGTGGTTTTGCACTGATTGATAGAAATGGAAAAAAGGAAAAAGTGGTGAAGCCAAAGGATGTGCAGGAAATGTTTTTAGTATAAAGTATTTACATGTCTATTTATTCATCTATATTTTGAGTTAATGTTGCTTCTTTGAGTAGGAATTACTGATTGAAGTTCCAAAAGCCTTAGGAGTGTTTAAAAGCTCTCTGAATACAGAATTTGTCTAGTTGGTGGTTCCAAATTATGGTCCAGGCACTAGCAGCACTGGCATCAGTATCAGTGCCTTCGCGAATTTGTTAGAAATATGAATTCCTGGGTCCTACTTTGTGCATACTGAATTGAGGCCCTGAGATTGGGGCCCAGCCCAGCAATCTATCTTAATAAGAATTTCAGGTGATTCTGATTCCTGACATAGTTTGAGAACCACTGATTTATAGGGTGACCTCAGATGACTTTTGAAATTGTTTTTTTTTTAAGATTTATTTATTTATGCATGCAAGCTGGGGTACAGGCCAGAAGTGTGGGGTGGTGAGAGGGTTCACCAGAGACAGAGTGGGGAGCAGAACAGGCAGATCGACCGATATAAACTGCTGAGGGGAACAGCGGGTGAGGCAGGTGAGATCTGCTGTACCATGTGGGAATCTCCCAGGCAGGGCATCAAACTCACACCACAGCTGCTGACAGCTCCACAGTGGTGCACTTAACCCGTTGCACCACCAAGGAGAACCCTGGCTGTTGAAATTGTTAAACTAGAGGTTGTGTCCATAATATAAAGAAACGAGGGTATTCTGTACATGGTCATCAAGTATAAAAAACTTCAGTCTGAATTACCTGTATCAGATAAAATGATTGACTGCTACATTTCATGGATTATTTTGACCTTCAGTAGTTCCCAAATGCAAAGTGAATTTTGCATGATAATTTTTCTGTTTGGGTTTTCCAAAGCAAGATAATAGTACAAAATCGATTGAATTCTCAAAGGCTGTGAGTTAAAGAAAAAAGAATAAACATAAACAAACCTTTACCAACGTTACGCTTTCTAATTTTACAATAGCTTCGGGTATTGAGACCGTATTGACTTCTTGTGGCTGTCCGTTATGAACATAACTCAATTTCCTATTTTAAAGCTCCTCAGTGACATTTTTTTGATGGGGACTTGATCTATTATTTAGAAGACCGTTTCTTCCAGCTTTATAATTTATTTCCTAAACCTCACTTCATTGTAATAATGAACTTTATCATTTTCAGAAAGTCGAAGATATACTTGCTTTGGAGAACTACAAAATTTTTTCCAGTTTTCCTTTATAGTGTGTGAGCACTATAGGTGCTCATATTACACAGATCTGCTCCATATTGTATCAGGGTGCTGGGCATGCCCCACATCCCAATGAAGCACCTGTGGACAAGGTATTGGCCAATCCCCTAGAGCCTCCTGCACAATATAACAATCCCATAATGACATTGTGAAGCCAAATGTGACCCTACTCCGGTTATGTTGACTTCATTACAGTGAAAGCACATAAAGTAACCTTGTCTAGCAGGCAGCTCATATTGGTCTGGCATTCTAGAGAGAGATTTGACTGAAGGAAGAGCTAAAGAAACCACCTGTTGGTATGGAATTTGAAATTGAGGCTATAGGAGTGAGGGATATATCTGCTAATCTTTTTAATCTGGTAGTGCATGGTTGCAAAGTCTAAGTTTCTTGTCTGCTGCCTTCTTAATTTAGAATAATGGTTTGAAGTAGATATGTCTCTGCCAGGAAATAGATGAGAAAACTGAGACTTGTCCAGGGTTAAAACTACTAAACGGCAGAACTGGAGCTGACAGTAAGGTATTTTTACTCTAAACCTGTACTTTTGCTGCAATACTGCATGGATTCATGTCAAATATCTCCACTTAACTTTTGAGGTCTGCACTATCTATGGCAGGTCTGCTACTGCAGTACTGACACTGCGGGGGATTCTAGGAAGCAGCAGTGTGTTTAGAGTTAAGAAATAGGCAGAGTAGGAAATCCCAATAAAAAGGAGTTAAAATGGAAGATGAAATTTTTTGGATACCAGGGTAAGGTGGCTGTTCTTTAGAGGACATTCAGTCATTTAACAAATATTTGACTGAAGATTATTTGCTCGGTACCAGATTGACTCATAAGAAGAAAATTATTCAATGTCTCCTGAATCACCTATATTGTCTGTATGGGAAGCTTATATACATGTTTGTATTTAAACTAAAAGTCTTGTAAACCAAAGTTAAATCAATAAAAATTTTAAAAAATTGAACATAGTATATTTACAAAATTGGCCCATTCTAAGTATCTTTGTCATTTGAGGAATCAATAAATCTTTAGCCTTTTTAAATCTTGATAATTATTTTCAGTAAACATGTTTTTATAAGATAATTACCTTATGTAACTTTTGCCTCCTCATATTTGTTGTCTGAGTGTATAGTAATTTTAATGTTAGCAATGACCTAATATTTTGAATGGTCTGTATTGAATGGTCTGAGATACTTCTCTCTGTATATGAAGTCAGACAGAAGCTGAGTAGGTAGAATTTAGGTCAGTTACTGCTTTCAAAATGTATACAAAAGCTCTTCTGATGATTGTAGCTTAACCTTTTCATATTTTTTCATAATTACTGTTTTTCTAGTATGGTTTTCCTTATCATCTTGAGTAATTGTGAAAACCCTTAACAACTTCTTTCTTCATCCTTAAGCATCAAATGTTAAAGATAGTAGATAAAAATAAAAAAAAATGTGAAAAGACTCCTCACGCAATAAAGGTTGAGTTAGTCCTGAAATTTGTCCTCTTTGCCTGTTCCTGTCCCTGGTCATCTGTAAGTGATTATCTTTACCAAGTAATCAAGAAAAAAAAAAAACAACAGAATTGTAGATTAGTTTGATGATTTGGGGTGAATAACTCTATTAATCTTACTTTAATAGAGTAATAGTTTAACCTGAGTTTAATAGGGTAAGAAATATGAATGTGTTATAAATCTTTCTGTGCTAACATTTTTTTCTGGTTATGGTAAGTCCATGATATTTTAAAAATATTTGTTTCAGCTACGAATTTGTAAAATACCTTAGACAGCATATATGCGACACTTTGGGGTCTATGATTGAAGAAGAAATGGAAAAGTGGATGTCTGATCAAAATCAGGGTGAAGAATCTGGCTATGACACAGTTGTACAGCATGTTACTAAAAGAACTCAGGAATCTAAAGAGTAAGTACACCCACAATAATATTACAAAGTAAGTTTTCTCTCAATAGGGCTTTTTGAAAGCACCCGATCCCCTACTATCCACAATCTATTTCCTGTATAGCAGCTGGAATGATTTTTTAAACTAGTGAGTCAGATCATGCCACTTTCCCCCTCAACCCTCTTCAAAGCTTTCTCATTTCATTTAGAGTAAAATCCAGAGTTCCTTCTGTTGCCTACAAAGCCCATCATGAGAATTCTGCTTCCTCTCCTACCCTGGTTCTTATCATCTTCCCTCTCATACTGCTTGGGCCAGACTGGTCTTATTTTTTCTCAAACAGGCCAAACAAAACCCTTTGTCAGGGATTTGCACTCATTTTGCTTCTGCTACCCAAATGACCCTTTCCTTAAATGTCTGCAGGACCTACTCCTTTGCTATTTTTTTTAATAGATTTTATTTTTTAGAGAAGTTTTAGGTCATAGCAAAATTGAGAGGAACTTACAGAGATTTCCTGTATAACCACTGCCTCTACACACTCACATACTTCTTCATTATCAGCATGTTGTAAATGGGTGATATATTTGTTTCCATTGAGGAACCTACATTGACATATCATTATCACCCAGTGTCCATAGTTTATGTAAGGACAAAAAAGAAGCCCAGCTTGTCATTTATTTCACAGATCATGCTTTAAGCATAATATTTAAAAAGCCGTTTCCAAACCCATGGTCATCTAGATTTTCTCCTGTTATTTTCTGGGCACTTCATAGTTTTGCATTTTACATTTAGCTTTGTGATCCATTCTTAATCAGTTTTTGTGAAGGGTATAAGATCTATCTCTAGATTGTTTTGCATATGGATGTCTAGTTGTTCCAGCACCATTTGTTGGAAAGACTGTCTTTGTTCCATTGTATTATCTTTATTCTTTTTTCAAAAACCAGTTGACTTACGCTTTTGTTTATGGGTATTTCTGGGCTTTCTAGCTGTTCCACTTAGCTATTTCTCTGTTTTTATATTTTTGTCATTTATCCCACACTATTTTGTGTACTATGGCTTCATAATAAGTTTTGAGGTTGAGTGGTATCTGTCTTCCAACTTTGTTCCTCTTCAGTATTGTGTTGAATGGAGCCACCATTTCCCCTTCTCCCTTTATATCAATTTGGGACTTTCCTGAACTAATTCTCATCTTTTTAACAGTTTACTTTTGCATGTCTTTCTTCCCCTTCTCTATTATTCCTATTCTGTTCCCATCTACTTCTAATGTTTTTGTGTTTTCTCATAATTCCTGGGACTTTAAAGTATATATAATACATATATGTATTATATTACATTTATTTAAGACATATATAAATTATATATTGTTAAATGTCATATTAAACTTAAAATGACATTTAAAATTATATATACTATATATACTTGATAACATACAATTTATATTTTAAAAAATTCCTCTAAATTTAAAAATACCAGTCTACTGTTTTTAATCTAAATTCCCCAGTGTAATTTTATTATTTTTATGAGAGTAACTTAGCTCTTCTTCCTTTGATTTGTGCAGTTACAATGACTCATTAGTTAGAAATATAAAGAAAATATCTGTGCTCATTTTTCTAATGCATTTCTATTTTTATGATAGGCAATATATATAGTGCTTTATTTTTGCAAAATATTTCACATATATATTTCTCATTTTTTTTGCTACAACCACATGAAAGGGTTAGATTGTTGTTTTTATAAAAATATTTCTATAGTTATGGAAAATGAGAGTTGTTTCTGATAACAAAGTTTGTAAGTAGTCAGCAACCTAACCCAACTTTTCACATTCCAACTTTTTTTATTATGTTTATTTAAATCATTTGGCTCTTTTTTTTTTTTAACATAGAAATTTCAATGGTCCAAGTCACATATTCCTTATTTGTAAAATAAAAGGCTAGACTAGATGGTTCCATTTAGCTCTATAATATATTTATTCCTAGGACGCTTGGGAAATCTCAAGTCCAATAGTAATATTAATGAATAGAGAAATTTATTATGTTCTTGAATTTTTTAAACCCATAGAAATGAAAATTTAGACCATAGAACTGATAACATAATTCTTATTATGTAATTCTGCTGTGGCTCTGTATGGCTGTAGATATTAAAGGTGGGCAGAAGAGAAAGAAGAAAACAAAATAGAGGAATGGAGAATAGAAAGAGAGGAATAAAGTGAAATGTGAAAATAGGCTCTGTTTTGTTAGTATGATAGTAATAGTTGCCTCCATTGCTAATAACTGAAATCCATGCCATTGAAACATTTTGCCTTACGTTCAATTAATTTTACTACTTTGGCCCATATAACCAGATTAAAAAACAGAAAAATAATTTACCTATTAGGTTCCCTATTAATTTCTATTCCTGTCTTGTGATTTTCTTTTAAAGATTTATTTATTTATGCATACAAGGGCTGGGGTGCAAGCCAGAAGTGTGAGGGGGAGAGGTGAGAGGATTCACCAGAGGCAGAGTGGGGAGCAGAACAGGCAGATTGAAATTCATTGCTGAGAGGAGCAGCGGGCAAGACCGGAGAGGCCTGGGGCGGGGCAGGGGAGTGGTGGGGCAGCGGGATCGCATTGGCTGTGGATAGCTTCATAGTGCTGAGACTTAACCCATTTTGCCATCAGGGAGGCCCCATCTTATGGTTTGTCTGTTTTTTTTTTTTAATTGAACCATTTTTTCTTTAAGAAAAACTGACCTAATTTTTTTTTATAGAAAAATTATCAGGTACTTTAACTTAGTTTAATGTTTTATTGTGTAATAGTCTTTTTCTCATTAAGACTGTTTTGAATTTTAAGATACAAAGAAATGATGCATTCCCTGAAGAATGTCATGATGGTAGTGGTGGAATCTATGATTAACAAGTTTGAAGAAGATGAGATACGAAGTCAAGAGAGGCAGAAAAAAATTCAAAAGGCAAAAAGTGATAGTTACTGCACAGACAATTGCTCTGATAGTGATTCGTCATTCAATCAGGTGTGTTGTTTAGTTTTTCACTTATGTCTTGAAATGATGTTTAATGATCGCTCACTTCAATACATCCTTTATTAGCCAGAGTTTTCTGCTTCCTTATTTTAAGATTCACAAGAAAAACAAATAATAAAATAACCTAATATTGAAGATTAGTTTATGAAGTATCATCTTTTAGAATTTTTTGTTCAGTGAATGATTACATTCTACCTGAGACAAATCTTATGTAGAAAATAAATGGATTTTGGATTTTAAGAAGGTAGTAACACTTGATAACAATCTACCATCAATTAAACAAAACATATTATTGCCAATTAATCCTTATTAACCAAAGATTATATTATGGATGAAATAGGGGAAAAACACATTTCCCTTATGTATCCTTGGGATATGAAGATTGAGTTGATTTGATGTAAAGAAATTTGAGGTTTCACATTTTCTCTTTCTAAGTTATTGAAATCCTGTCATTTGGGTACAGCAGAGATAAGGGAAAGACCAGTGACTAGGTTAGTCCTAATAGAAGACAAGGGGCACTAGTTATCCTGGAGCCTATGACGTTCCACATTGAAACAGGCCAAATGGAGTCTCTCTGACCTTTGTGTGAATCCTACCTGATATTTTCAGTGAAACGTTTTTTACTTGACTTAGGTGCAAACTATAACATAAATCCTATACCAGAAAGAAATTTGAGACGCTTGAGGGGGAAATGAAAAAAAAGTGTGCATATTGGTTATCTTTGAGGCAGAATTTAAAAAGTTGCACTACTTCGTCCCCACAGCGTCATTTAGCAAAAGAGATTGTGCTGAGTTTTCTCCTTCACAAACCCATTCTTTGGTACCTGTGGTATGCAGAAAATGACAGAATCCCTGGAACATATGTTACCTTATATGGCTAAGGAGACCTTGTTAGTTGATTAAATTAAGGTTCTTGAGATGAGGGGGATTATCTTGGATTGCCCAGCTGAGCCAAATGTAATCACGGGGCTGTATAAGAGACTCAGGCCGTTTCAAGTCAGAGAAGTTTCCGTGCAGGCTGAGGTGGAAGTCGGGTGATGTGTTGACTTTGAAGATGGAAGGGGACCCTTGAGCCAAGAAATGCAGCATATTTCTAGAAGTTGGAAAAGGCAAGGAAATATTCTCTCCTGGGGTCTCTAAAGAAACCAAACCCTGTTAATATATTTTATACTTTTGACTTCTAAAATTATAAGAGAGTGAACATGCTGTTTTAAGTCACTTAAGTTTATGGTAATTTGTTATAGTATCAATAGGAAACAAAAACAGTTATCATATCGTTACCAGTTTACCTGTGTTTTCCACCCTACACACAAAGTCCAGGGTTTGACTTTCCTGTTTTTTAATTTCCTGGAGAAGAAGATCCTGTTATTTTGACTTTGTGTTTGAATTGCCTTCCGGAACAAACTCAACTCCCTCTTGTTGTTAGGCTTTGAATTCAAGTAAGAATTTTCCGAGTAGCTTTTTTCCTTTATTAGATATGTGACCTTTCCCTTCTTTTCAAAATGTGTTTTCAACTATACGAGTTTAACGCCTCAAATTTTCAATTGAGTACCTTGAGTTAAACCCATCTTCTGGTCTCACCTTATCTCTTCAACGTTTTTAAAGTGCTTTTTAGTGAGGAATTCTGATTTTGAGGATTTCGTACTAATAAGGGGTTATAAGACTCTCATCTCTGTTCAGCAACATCAGCCAGAACAATAGGATAAAACAGCCCAAACTACACGTCACAAGTTTCTGCATGTCTGGATGTGCTGAACTGATAAGATTTTGATTATTATTTTTTGGCTAGATAAGCAGAAAAAAGCTGGGACCTCAAATTTCAAATAAATAAAAATCAAAGAGGAAGGTAGCTGAGAGTAGAAAAAATGGACATAGCAGGATATATAGTGCAGCTGCCTGGATTTCAGCCTGAGACAGACAGATTCTTTGGAAGCATTCGGTGTAGGTACGCGAATTTGTGCTTGCTTGCTTGCTTGCTTGCTTGCTTGTTTGTTTACTAGTAATCTCTTGTGAAGACAGTTTGACACAGGAAAAGTAATTTATTTGATTAACAGTGCTGATGGTCTTTATGAATATGTACAGTTTCTTTATACTTTAAAATATTAATACATTTTAGTTACTACCTTTTTTAAAGAGAAGAGTGAAAGTTCTTTGTTTAAACATAAAAACATTAAGGAAAATAACAAAACTTAGCTTTTCCATTGAAAATGTTTTTCAGATCTTTTCTTTTTGAATTAATAACTTTGTTCTGCATTTAAGCTTAAATGGGGGTAAGTGCATAATTTCTAAAGTTTTGTGTGCACTAAAACTTAAAGAAACTCTTCTACCTAGTGCTAATTCATTCTGAAGCTTGGAAACAAATCAATAAACTCTACCTTTGCCATTGATGATTTGTGCACCTCTCTCAATGCCTCAGTTTTCTTAACTGTTATAATGGAAGTGGTAAAGGAACTTAAAAGAACCTATCTTATAGTTCTGCTTTATGGATTTAATGCGTGCAAAGCATTTTGAACAGTAGCTGGCACATACTAAGCACATATATAATAAGTGTTTGCCTGTATCACAGTTATCATGGTTGGGTGGTGGTTTTTGAATTGGGATGAAATCATGATACATTAGATAGATATTTAAGCATGAAGCGTCACAGGCTCACTAGTTAAATGTTTCTACTTTTCATTTCCCATGGCCATATTGTTCCGATAACATTAATAGTTGTCTTCTTTCATTGGCTGTATGTTCAGTGGCTTATGTAATTTTCAAACTAAACACTTAAAATAGAGATTTCTAAGGTAAGTAATTTGAGGGTTATTTTTAAGTGTAGTGGTTGAATAGTGTGAATATTCTCCAGTGGAAATGTTGTAATAAAGCAATTGAATGTAATATTTATGTAAGGATATGTTCCACAATTTTTATGTTCACATTTTTCATGTGAATTGCATCTGACACAAATTTTGTGTTGACATATAAAGACCTTTAAGTTATATAGGACAATAGAAGAGGATCAAATACAGTTTAGACAATCAGTCTATCCTATTTCTTTTCCCTTTACAGTTTGCTTGGAAGTTATTTGCTTAGTTTATACTTTGACACATGTAAATATGCTTTTTAAAAAAGTTCCTTTCAGAAGTATCTATCTATACTGATAACAGCAGATTTTATCTATGTATATCATAACATAAAACAATCCTGTGTTGCTTTATAAATCAAGTTGGCAGACATTCCTTCCCTACTCAGGAATTTTCAGTCTAAGGAATATTTATAACAGCTGAAAATCTAGCAGATCCATATTCAATGGAACACATTATGTTCTCTAGTTTAGTTATTACATTTTGTTGCTATGGCAGTTATGTCTATCCCCTGATATACACAATGAAAAAAAAAAGACCTTAAAAAAACATAGGTAGCCTTTAAGGTAGGTATTAGACTCCTTCTGATTTACAGTGTAATAAAAATTATCTCATTGCTTAAATAAAACTTTAAAACAGCTACATTATATTTAAGAAGATAAAGAAATCTTATAGGGTAGGAAGAAGATTAATAGGATTGTTCAAACTAAGTAACTATTAAAGACTGTGCTTTTCTAATATGCATTATATCTGGTAGGAAGGGTGTGGAGGATTAAATGGGAAAATAACTGTAAAGTCTTTTACTTTATTGCTATTAAAATAAGTAAATCTCATTTCTTCAGGAAATTTTCTATGAGAAAATATAACTGACTTCACCTGCCAACTACCTCCTGTCTTTTTTTAAAGACATTGATTTGAGATACCAGAAATTCCAGTGGTATAACTGGTAGTTGAAAATGCAGATAACAGTGTGAGTGTGAGTCATCTTTGCAGAGGTGTTACTACTGAATCACCTGAAGAGGTGCGATTTTTGGAAACACATGATGTGATACTGAGGGTAGGGTAAAAAACTACAGGGTCACAGTGTTAGTTAGGTCAAGTTAGAGTATTGGGTGAGGACTGGAAATTAAGTTTAACCAAAAAACAATTCATGTTCTCAACATTATGCTTTGTTTTAATGAGTTGAATGGCAAGATATATTAAACATAAATAATGATCTAGTTAATGTCAAGATGGTAGAAGTGGAATAAACAGGAGATATCAAATATACAAGAAAAAAGTAGAAGGGCCAGGTTAAATTAAAAAAAAAAAGAGCTTGTCTAACTAGCAATATAATTGAATGAGTATATATGTGGATATCTACTCTATTACAAATTTTAGTATATATGTATACATATGTAATGTATATCCACTTCTGTGTATACATGTAAGCATCTGTGTCTAGTATTACATGTGCATACGCATATATGCATATGTAAAATATATCCTTGTGTTTATATGCTATATATTAATTTAAGTTACTGTATATTATCTATGTCTGCATAATTTTTTCTATTAGGCAAGACACTCATTAATTTTAGTGTTTTATGCAATATAATGAAAAGTAAAGTTATTGAACATATAATACTTTCAACTAAGCAAATATGTGCAAACTTTTCATCAGTTGAACTATATGAGAAAAATTCAGGGCATATTAAATAATTTTTAAGAAAGTGTATGTTTAATATGAAATATAGGGCTGTTTCATGTTTTTTATGGAGTAGATCTTTGTAGTCTATATCTTTTAATTGCATTTTGAGAATCATTTAAAATTTTATTTACCCTGTGTTGTTAGAGACAATGTAACATGTTGGGAAGACTGGTTTTAGAATCATTCTTATAAACAAATATTTATTGAGAGCTTATCTGTATCAGGCACTGTATCAGGTACTGGAGATACATTAGTGAAAAAGACTGAATTCTAAGTGATAAGAGGACAGCAATGAAAAGCTCTGGAGAAGGCCCACTGCCAGGCAGGAAGAAACATATTGGTAAAGCATCTTAGGCTAATGCAATCATGGCATCTTTTAGAGATAGAGAAAAGGCCAATATGAGTATAACCTGAAAGCAAAGAGAAAAGTGGTATGAGTTAGCAGGATAAGCAGGAGCTAGAGCGTGTAAGTAAACTTCTATATTTTGAGTAAAGTTGAAGTCTTTTGTGGGATTAAAGTAGGGAGATGATAAGATTGGAGTTATAATTTATTTTAAAGATTTATTTATGCATGCAAGCTGGGGTACAGGCCAGAGGCGTGGGGCAGTGAGAGGGTTCGCCACAGAGAGAGCGGGGAGCAGAACAGGCAGATCTTTGGAAATACACTGCTGAGGGGAGCAGCAGGAGAGGCAGGAGAGGTCTGCTGTGCCATGTGGGTATCTCCCGGGCCGGGTGTTGAACTTGTGTAACCGCTGCTGACAGCTCTACAGCGCAGCGCTTCACCGCTGTGCCACCAGGGAGGTCCTGGATTTATAATTTTGAGACGCTCCATCTGACTTGCTGGAGAATGGATGGTGAGGTGCGGTTGTATGGGCTAAGAGTAGAAGCAGGGAGACCAATTAGAATGAAATGAAGTGGTCTAGACTAGAGTTGATGGTCCTTGACTTCAGCTTTTGGCAGGAAAGTGGAAACGGGTATTTGGAGTTAAGATATGTGAACTTGGGAGTTGTCTTACAGGACCTAATGATTTTGGATGTAGAAAATGAGAGAAAATGAGGAGTCAAGATTAACACTTGTTTATAAGCCAAAATCTGAAAGGATGGTAGTGCCATTTACCAAGATGAGGAAATTTTAGGGAGGAGCAAGTTTGGAATAAAAAAAGTCAAGAATTCTACTTGGACTTGTTAAATTTGAAATGCTATTAGACATCCAAGTGGAAATGTTGAGAGGATAATTATATATGTAACTTTGGAGATGAAGTAATTCATGGAAATTTGAGTTATCATGATATATTTTAAAAAACTGTATAAGAACACTGCAGGATTTTTATTGGAATAGCATTGAATCTGTAAATTGCTTTTGGTAGGATTGCCATTTTGATGTTAATCCTTCCAATCCATGAGCAAGGGATGCCTTTCCATTTTCTTGTGTCTTCTACTTCTTTCAACAGTGTTTTATAGTTTTCTTTGTATAAGTCCTTTATGTGTTTTGTTAGATTTATTCCCAGATATTTGATTTTTTTGTTTTCGATTTTGAAAGGGATGGATCTCTTAATTTCTTCTTCTTCAGATTGGGTGTTTGCATATAGGAATGCTACTGATTTTTGTGCATTGATTTTGTATCCTGCTACTTTACTTATCTGGTCTATAATTCTGAGTAGTTTTTCTATGGAGTTTTTAGGGTTTTGTATATATATTATCATATCGTCTGCAAATAGAGACAGTTTAATTCTTCAAAGAAATAGATTGAATACTAATGAAATTCATATGGAACCACAAAAAGCCTTGAATAGCTAAAGCCCTCCTGACTAAAAAGAAAGAAAACGGAGGAATTTCACTCCCTGATTTCAACCTGATACTACAAAGCCATAATAATTAAAACAGCATGGTACTGGAACAAAAACAGACACAAAGACCAATGGAACCAAATAGAATACCCAGAATTAAAGCTGCATATCTATAAACAACTAATCTTTGACAAAGGGGCAAAGAAATGCAGTGGAACAAGGACAGTCTATTCACTAAATAGTGCTGGGAAAACTGGACAACCACAAGCAAAAAAATGAAGCTAGACTACTACCTCACACCCTGCACAAAAGTCAACTCAAAATGGATAAAAGACCTGGACGTAAGACCTGAAACCATAAAATTTATAGAAGAAAATATAGGCAAAACTCTACATGACATACATCTCAGCAAAATCTTTAAAGACACATTCCCCAAAGCAAAGGAAGTGAAGGACTAGTTAAACAGATGGGATTACATCAAAATAAAAAGCTTCTGTACAGCAAAAGAGACATTAACCAAAACTAACAGACACCCTACCAACTGGGAAAAGATCTTTGCACACAATACAACTGATAAAGGACTGATAACAAAAATTTACAAGGAACTTACACAACTCAACAAAAACAAAGCCAATAATCCAGTCAAAAAATGGGCAGAAGAGCAATAAAGGCACTTCTCCAAAGAAGAAAAGCAAATGACCAACAGGTACATGAAAAAGTGTTCAACATCACTTATAATCAAGGAAATTCAAATCAAAACCACAATGAGATACCACACCTGTGAGGATGGCACACATTAAAAATATAAGCAACAGCAAATGCTGGAAAGGATGTGGAGAAAAAGGAACTCTTCTACACTGCTGATGGGAATGCAAACTGGTCCAACCATTATGGAAAGCTGTATGGTGATTCCTCAGACTGCTAAAAATGGAGCTTCCATACGACCCAGCAATACCACTTTTGGGAATCTACCCAAAGGACACAAAAACACTAATTCAAAAGGATACATGTACCCGCATGTTCATTGTGGCACTGTTTACAATAGCAAAGGTATGGAAGCAACCCAAATGTCCAAAAATGGACGATTGGATCAAGAAGATGTGGTACATATACACAATGGAATACTATTCAGCATTCACAGAAGATAAACACATGCAATTTGCAGTGACATGGATGGAATTAGAGGGGATCATACTCAGTGAAATAAGCCAGAAAGAGAAAAATAACGAATGGTTTCACTTATAATAGGACCATGAGGAAACCAAATAAGAGAGAGACACTCTACGGGTGGAGGAGACATGGGGGGGAGAGGAAGGAAAGGGCACGAAATGGAGTAGAAAAGAACACAAGGGACCATGGAGATGGATCACTGGTGAACCGGTGGTGGGTTACCCAAGGGGAATACAAAATGTCAAAGATATAAATAACAATAAAAATATATACATTAAAAAAAGAGAACACTTCCGGAGTATATAGCTAGTGAAGAGAAAAAGGTATCTAAATGTGGATGGGAATCTAAGTTCCAATAATCAGGGTGACATGGAGAAGCTATTTATACCCTTGTTTTCGTATTTCTCATTTCACAGGTTCATTGTAAATTAAGATTGTGTAGGGCTTTTTTCCATCATAAATAATAAGTGGTAGTTGTTATTGCTATTTTTGTTATTTTTAGATGGTTATATTGAGTATCATTTAGATTGCTTTTGGGAAAGAAAAAGACCCCCTTCCTTTTCTAAAATATAGTCTACTGGAAATTTCTTTCTGGATAAAAGTTTTTACTATAGAAATTTTTCACCAAAAAAGAGGCATGGAGAAAAGTTAAGGAAAAGTATAGGAGAGAAAAGAAACAAGGCTCAAGCAGCATTGCAGCTATGTTTCCTATGTGTTAGTGACTTCTTGCTTGTGTTATTTTACCCTTCTGTTTTATTCATCTCGTGTTTCTGGGCACAAACCATTTGGTTTTATGTCTTTTGAGTTTTATAATTTTGTACACATTGCACTTGTTCAACAAATAGTAATTATTTTCCTATACACTATTAAATTGGGACATTCAGTTCCCATATAAATGCCTTGGGAAACAAAAATGCTAAGTTTGCTGCCAAATCAAAATGTTATCTTTTCTCAGTCCAAATGTGTTTTGTGCTTGGAATTTATTAAACAATCATTTATTGCCATTCTTCTAAAAGTTTACTTTCTGTCAATTGTTACAGAGTTATAAATTTTGTCAAGGAAAATTACAATTGATTTTAAACCAGTTGGAACCTGGACAGCCTAAAGAGGTAAGTTTAAAGGATTGCTTTCAAATTCAGTCAGATATGTCTATTTTTAAACATATATGTATAATTTATTTATAATGTATTAAGTTACAATCAGTAACAGTGGATTGTCTTGAAGTTTGTCCTTTATTATGGCAATGTACACTGATATGCCTGTTAGACTTTTTATTATTGAAATAAAAGTTCACAGAGTGTAAGGGAGGCTCTCCTTAGAGAATTGTTATTCTTTAGAGGAAATTTTATTCCACCTTTCAGTTTGGAAGGGATGAAGTGATAAGCAGTTGTCCTCTAAATTGTGCCTTTACTATTGCTTTGTATGAAATATTTTAGTGACTTTTTTGAAGAAAAAAATCTTCACTTAATATTTTCTACTTCTAGAAAATATGAACAATTTTAATACATATGTTTGTTATATCAGAGATTTTAAAGAGGCAGTTATATTGAATTGTGCCTGTTTATATTTTAAAAAGGTTGTGTAAGTATTGTTCATGAAATCTTATGTTATTTGAAAGTCAATCATATATAGAAAATAAGATAGGATCTTGAAGTACTTAGACTTCAGTATGTTTCTTGCCATTTTAACTTTGGAAATAAATCGTCTTTCTTCAACATTTTAAGTGAAAAGATTATTTACTCCCACTGAAATTTTTATAAATCGCAGAAGAATTTTTTTTCCTCAGAATTTTGTACTCTGACTTATTGTCTAGTTTTTTAGTAAATAGTTAGCTTTCTTCAAAGGGTATTGGAAATGGAACTTGACTTTTATAGCAATTTTATTGTTTTTAAGTGGATTATTTAAAAATCTATACCACTTCAGAAACCTTTATTCTACTTCTGCAAGTAGTAAATTCCTAATGAGATCTTCTACTAAAAATTACCTGAAAAGCAGAAATTATTTAATGTTTAAACTTTTCCATTGTTTTCTAATCCTTATCACAAATGAGTTATATTTAGTTCTTTCACATAAACATATAGACATTTTCAAATAAATGTGTATTCTGTCTATTTTGATTTGCCTAAATTTTGATTCAGCGTGTCTGGATTCCTGAGGTCATAGCTTTTGTCTCCAATTCTTTGCTTTTTTATTTTTTTAATCTCTAGGTTTTAGTTGTTTCAACTGGTAAACAGATTTTGAGACACAGGCTAGAGTCTGTGTTATTATCACTAGTTGGAGAATGAAGAGGGGAGAAGCTTTCCTCTGTTCATGATTGGAGTAGAGCTACTCTCCATTGCTGTTCCTTGGTCATAATGTTTTGAATAAATTATTGTTGATTTTGAGATGAATGATTAAGAAGCAAGCTTTCTGTGAAAATACAGAAATTCAATTTTGCGTTACACTGCTGAATGATTCCTCCCTCCCTCCGCTCCCCCCAACACCTCAGTGGTTAGAAGGTCAGGAAATACAGTGTGACATCAAAAACAAGTTCAAATTGTTTTGTGAAAATTGTTGTTATATGCTGGAATGGGACTGCTTGCCTGGGCATGTCTGGACAATTCTTTAAAATTAAAGCCTTCAAACTGAGGACCACTTATGGGGGACCTATTCAATGGGGAAAGTCTGTGGGAATAGCCCATTGGAAAGTCTTGCCCTGGTGATTCAAATTCAGCTACCATCCTTCCTCTTGGTTCACATGAACTTGTGATCTATCATCTCCTAAAACACTTTGTTTCAGTTTTTGCTTTACAAAACAAACATTTTCTCTGTTTAGCACTTACTTTAAAAGATGAATTCTTTAGAATTGTTTTATAAAAAGTCATTTGAGGGCCTCCCCATTGACTCAGTGGTTTGGTGCTATGCTGTGGAGCTGTCGGCAACAGCGATCCCTGTTTGACACCCGGCCAGGGAGATTCCCACATGGCGCTGCAGACCTTTCCTGCCTCACCCGCTGCTCCCCTCAACAGAGTATTTCTGTTGATCTGCCTGTTGTGCTCCCCACTCTGTCTCTGGCGAACCCTCTAGCCACACCATACCTCTGGTCTGTACCCTAGCTTGTATGCATGATAAATAAATCTTTAAAAAAGTCATTTGATTCTCAGAAAATGGCTCTTTAAAACAATCATTCTCTACCTTTCAATAGTTTGTTAAATATTTAAAGAATTAGTATTCTTGAACCTGGCTATTAATATACTTCTTTTAAAAAATTATAGGTGAGATATGAAGCCTTGCAAACATTATGTTCAGCTCCTCCATCTGATGTACTGAACTGTGAAAACTGGACCACGCTCTGTGAAAAACTGACAGTGTTTCTTTCAGATCCCGATCCTGTGTTTAGTGTAAGGAAATGGTTATAACAATATTAAAATTTGTGCTTTCCCTTTATCCTAGAAGGAAATAGTTTTTGCAAATAAATTTTTAAGTTTATTTACCAATAAATTTCATTTTCAGCTTTTGAATTGTCAAAAAAATTTTAAAGGAATTAACTACTTCATGAATAGATTAAAAGTCTCCTTAATATGACTCTTCATTGCCAAATAGTATTAGCTTGTTACTTTGTACATTTTTGTTTTATCTTGTAAATGGATATCCATGTGTGTACCATTTTTTTGACTTAGGAAAATATGTGAAAAGATATTTAAATATTTTTTGAAATCATGATATATGAAAATTTGAATTCAGCTAATTAAAATTTGTTCTAAAGGGTCCATAAGTATTTTTCTTATGCATTTAAGTGTTTTATTCAGATCGTTTAACTGCTTAAAGAGAAATTAGAAAACTCTGAAAATAAAAAGTTTAGAAGATAGTTAAGGTGAATCATAAAGCAAATATAGAAAATTACAAAAATGGTAAAATCATGAAATCAGTTGACATGATTTTATGTGAAAATTGATTTTCTTATGACTTTTCAGGAGCAATTATTAAATGACGAGAAAACTAAATATATTTGAAAGTACAGTTAGTTCTATGGACAAAGTCGATGTTGTGAATTGAGGAAAGACTATCATAGCATCATTTAAATACAAATTACGTATGTGTGTTTAGAGAGTTTTTTTTTAATTGATATGTCATTGAAGAATAATTTGGCTTTAAAATTGACATGGTGTTATGTACACAATTCAAGGTATTAGTAAAACTTAAATTTACTAATTGTTTAACAAAATATGTGTTGTAAACTTATACTGTGTATTGTTCTAGTTTAAATGCTGGAGTACACTGAGAAACACTGAAGTTTTTGCTTTTTAGAATATACAACCTAGTAGAGAAGACAAACAGTAAACAGTAATAGAAAATATATTTTTTAAAAATCATACTTTTATCACACATCTTTCACATATCACCCATATCTTTCATCAACAAAAAATATAATTTTACAGGTAAACAGAAGTAGCTTGTTTTTCAAAGGGTGGGGATGTTTAATTATCTAATACCTAGATGTAGTTCAACCTTACTAACGCCAGAGGGTGATGCAGACTTCAGTAAAAACTCAATGATGCAAGAACTTAAAGGGGGAAAAGATAGAGGGTTACCTTTAGTATTCTAAGGATGACAAGAAATATAATGGCAAATTTCCCTACATCTTTCTCTTAACAAAGACAGAATCATGACTTGGTAGGTTTCGTTTAATTATTTAAATTATAACATTATAAACATAGTAAAGATTCTAATGGAGTTAGATATAAAGATTATATCTAATATCTAATAAAGATATACACATACAAATAACTAAGCCATATTAGATATAAAGATTCT
The DNA here is from genome assembly GCA_004024925.1 of Scalopus aquaticus. NCBI lineage: Eukaryota > Metazoa > Chordata > Mammalia > Eulipotyphla > Talpidae > Scalopus > Scalopus aquaticus. The sequence goes on along the minus strand of PVIJ01000023.1, from coordinate 211,152 downwards.
ACTTTGAGTTTCTTTTTAGCCATTATAGAATTAATGTCAATACTTAAGTTAATAAAATTGGAAGAAATTGTTATAGAAGGGAAATGGTAATAAAACCAGTCATTTTGGACTAGACCACTAGATCAAGCATTTTGACTTTTGGGGTTTGATTCTGTTTCTTCATCTCCTACTCTAAGAGACTCATACCTGTAACTGAGTGAGGGCAATAGTGATTGAAAAATGTGACAGATTGCTGCAACTATAGAAGCAGACTTCCCAAAATGTTTAATATCCTGCATGCACTAGGAATCTCTTGAGGTTGTTAGATGTTTTTCAGTTACTTGGATAACCATTGCTTGTGAATGTATTATCGTGATATTTGACATAGACAGGGTTATTAATTTTTGTCTTACAGAGTAGAACATTTGAAGGAATTTAATGTTTTTATTCAGTAAGAAATTAGAATTCATTACTAGGATTAGTCTCATCGCAGTACTAAAGTTGGTGTAATTAAAGTAATAATAGCCATCATTTTTAAAGTACCTATGAACACCAGACATTTTTCTAACGACATTGTTATCTCATGTAATTCATTTACCCTGTGATAGACAAAATTACGAGTCCTAAATATTTAATTACTGAAATACTCATAAAGCAATTAAAAAGACAAATAAATGAATTTTGAGAGGAATTGTAATTTTACATTTAGTACTGCCTTCTCTGTTGCCTTGTTATTGATGCTTTCACCTTGTACCTTCCTCTTAAACCTCTACAAGGCAACCCCCCTCCCCAGGTCTGTATCCACTGTTAGCAGATTTTATAGCAATATGTTGGTGTTATGAGATCTACTGTAGTTTTGGTGAATTTTATTTGTTGTTCACCACTACAAAAAGATCCCCCTTTTTATAGATACTTTCTACTCAAAATTCTCAGTGGTTACCTTTCTAGGTTTTTTTGTTTGTAAGAAGTAATTGTTTCATCTCTGTTCCATTTTTCTGTGAATCTTAGATGTAAATCTTTTGTCTCATTTCCATAGGACCGGATTTTAAAATTCTATGCACAGACATTTACACTTTCACCATTACATATGACCAAGGAGATTTATACAAGTTTAGGTAAGTTTATAAAATCACTTTTAAAAATGATTTTTTTCCCTTTTACCCTTATGACATAATGTAAACTAACATATTTTTTCAGAAAGCATTATAAATTAATGATATAATTTTAAATTTATTTTTTCTTTTCAGCTAAATATTTGGAATTATATTTTCTTTCTAGAGAAAATCATATTCCTACTCTTTCAACTGGTATAGATATAACTAATCCTAAAGTGATTCGCTTACTTAAAAAGGTATCCATTTGCTTTTATTTTTATTTAAATAGTTATATATTTATGAACTATAATGTTTTTGAGAGTTGTTGTATGCTGCATTGTAGGTTCGTCTTCTAAATGAATATCAGAAAGAAGCTCCAACTTTCTGGATTCGTCACCCAGAAAAGTAAGTCCTTCAGTTTATGCCCATGTAAGGTAAAGGTTTAGAGTGTTACTGTCTCACAATGCATTTCGGAGAGGAAAAGTAGAGATAGTCTTAACTGATTTCTGTGATTACAAAGGGATTAATACAGTTTATTTTTTTAGCTTTTCGTATTTTGTTTCTAGCTATGCCAAAGGCTCATGTAAGTACCATTTCACACCAGTTATTTATTACAATAAAGGTAAAAGAGAGTGTTATAACCTCAGGTGCTTTCTTTATTGAGCTTTGCTATTTTGGACAAGTTTCTTAAATGTTCTTTGAACTTTTTGCTCTAAAATTTTAAAATTCTTACTAGGGTTGTAAGAATATCTGAGTTCAAAATAGAAAGTTAAATTCAGAGATTAGTGATGAAGAAGAAAGAATGCAAGTTCTGAAAGCAGAAAAAATTGGGTATGAGTCCCACTTCTGCTATTTATTGAACTATAAAAAAATTGTTTCTAAAGATTACTTAACATTTTTATCACCTCATAAACACTTGATTTATTAGCAGCTTTATCTTTATAATTGCATTGATATTTTCTAAAATCACTTCTTTCCCAAACTGTAAGGTATATGGAAGAAATTGTGGAGAGTACTTTGTCCTTATTATCAGTTAAACATGATCATCTTGTCTCACAAAAGATTTTGGATCCAATCTACTTTCTTGCATTAGTTGATACCAAGGCTGTATGGTTCAAAAAGTGGATGGTAAGGAAAATGGATGTTTTTTATACCTCTTTATACATTTATGTTTTGTTTCAAAGAATATCTGATGTGAGGTCTGTGTGCTAAGAGTCCTCATCACATTTACGTCTTAACTCATTTAATGTCACACTCTATGAGATAGATGGTGGTATTACCACCCCACTTTACCGGTATAGCAACTAAGGCATAAAACATTTAAGTAATTTGCTCAAGATTGTTTACCTAGCTAAGTGACACAGCCAGAATAGGACTTTATGTAGAAATTCACGACTTACTGAAAATATGATTTTTTAAAAGATTTATTTATTTATGCTTACAAGCTGGGGTGTAGGCCAGAGGTGCAGAGGGTGAGAGGATTCACTAGAGACAGAGCGGGGTGCAAAACAGGCCGATCTACTGAAATACACTGCTGAGGGAAGCAGCAGGCAAGGTAGGAAAGGTCTGCTGCGCCATGTGGGTTAGTTCCCAGGATTGAATTCAAGGCATGGTGACTGGCATGGTGACTGGCACTTAATAGCATGAAACTTAACCCCTGCACAACCAGGGAGGCCCTCATGTAACAATTTGTATCAATACTTGAGATAAATGAGACAAATGACAAGAAAACTAGTCAATAGAAAATAATTTAAAAAGTCAGTTCTGCAAATGCACTCTTATGTTAATTAAAGCTCCTTACATTCTCCTACACTCATCTAAGGCAGAGGTTGGCAACTTTTTATCTAAAAGGCCAGACAATAAATATATATATATTTTTTAGGCTAGTAGAGCCTAAAAATCTCTGTTGCAACTAGCTTTCTGTTATAGACCCCACCATTTCCATCAATTATGTATAAATGAATGAATGTGGCTGTGTTCCAATAATTTTTTTTTTGACCGTTGGTAGTAAACTGAAGTTAGCCTGAGGACAGTAGTTTGCTGACTCTAGTGTGAGAGATGCACTATGAGGGTTTCTTTTCAGAACATAGTCATTGTAAGTGAACATACTTCTCTTATTAAAACTGAAAAAAGATTAAATGATTTTTGAAAACATTTACAAGAGTTAAAACTCAGGATTTTGGATTAACCCTCAAATAATCAAAACGCTATTTAATTAAGAATTATTCTCCGGCTTTCTGATAGTTTTTACTGAATATTTGTTCTGTTTAATATTTTTGATAAGTAAAATTAAGAAACTACATTGAATACAAATTTTATCTAACATAATCTAGCTAAATAATATTTTCCCCTGGCTTTGTGCAATGCATGTTTTTTAATCCCATCTGTATTCAGCTTTAAGGAACTCAGAATTTTTTTGCACTTTGAATCTTTTAAAAAATGATTAGCAGAGAATGGTTAAAATATTGTTCCTTCAGAGCATTTCAACCTTGACAAATTTCTTCATATGTAAACAATATAGTATTGTCTTCAGAATGAGAGTTGTGACCACCCCATTCCTTTATATCCTCACTTTTGTATCTATTCTTTAGGTTTGTTAAATATTGGTAATCAGATATATTTTTTGCTGGTGGTTTCAAAATAGCTTAGCATAGAAATTGGACACAATTGAAGAATAGAATGTTTTCCTTATTGTTAATAAGTGACCATTTTTTGTATCATTTGCATTCTTGTGATTGCTATGTTCATAATCTGTAATCAATTGTACTTACTAAAGCCTATTTTGCACTGATTACAGTATTTTAGAAGTAAGTTATTGTGTAACTTATATTGTTGGAAATGATGTAGGAAACAGGGATTTTGAGTAATATAGCTTGAATATTATTTTTCTCCTAATTTTAGCATGCATATTATAGCAGAACTACAGTACTAAGACTTCTTGAAAAGAAATATAAGTCTCTGGTAAGTTCATAATTTTGCTATGTTATGTTGAGAAATAATGTCACATAAGAATATATCATGTAATAACTTGAATGTGTAAAGTTCAGTGATAATTAATATCGGATAATGAAATAATCCACCTCATAGGTGATTTTTAAATTGTTGTGTGAAACAAAAAGTTAAAAATAGTACTCAAAATGCAGTCGGATAACATTATGGGATACATAGTACACAGCCAATTAGGCTGCTATAACTAACAAGTTCGTTTGAAAGAAACCATATTTTAAGTTTTATGTAATTTACTCAGATTAGGTATTTGTAAGGGAATTCTATAAAATAAATCCATGTTTTTTACTTAAATTTGTATAAAAATCAGAAAATAATAAATGATTTTGTATTTGTAAACATTGATCCAAGTTATACCAAATATAAGTTAATACTGTAAAATGTTAGCAAAATTACCTATTTTTATTGGCATTAGTAAGACAATGAATAAAGGCACTGAACGGAATTGAAAAGAAGGCAGCAAGTCTAGTATGTAACAATTGAAAAATAAGAAATTTATTAAGATATTTAAAAAGTTATACTAATATGACTTTGAGTTGATAAATATGGTTTATGTAGTAAGATGGAATCTTCAGTTTAGAAGTCAGTTGGAAGGATTATTTCCAGATATGTGAATTTTTGGGTGAGTGCAATAGAGCATAAAATGAAAAAGGAGACCAATAATTGTTTTTTTTTTATTTTGTTTTGTTTTGTTTGAGAATCAAGAGAATTGAGTGTTAGAAGATAGAGCGAGGGATACTGAATAATAGAATGGGAATTTATTTGTAGAGATAATAGATGTTTAATCTTTAGAGAAGCTGAATTGAAATAAAGTCCACATCTCATTCCTCTCCTATTCCTATTTTTAATGAAAATTTGTTGTTGCCATGTGAGCATAGACTGATCTTGATAGGACAAGAAAGGTTAGAAAAAAAAAGAGGATTATTTTATTTTTACCCAAGGTTTACATAGAGATAACTTACTATTGCTATTGCAGAGACCCCAGTGAAAATATTTCAGATGTGTTTCTTATAGATCTTTTCAAATAAGGATCAGATTTTAACCTGATCACAGTTAATTTTCAGCCTACATATAGTTACTTTATTTTAAACAATTTCAATATTTTGTCAATTTGGTTATTTTATCTTGCTTGAGAATTTAACTTAAACCCCACTTTTTCTTAATTTTGTAAGCATGAATGCATTTTATCAAACAATTTATGGCATTTTTAAAAAAGATTTATTTATTTATGCATACAAGAGCTGGGGTGTAGAGGTGTGGGGTAGTGAGAGGATTCACCAGAGACAGAGTGGGAAGCAGAACAGGCAGATCACCTGAAGTACACTGCTGAGGGGAGCAGCAGGTGAGGCAGGAGAGGTCTGATGCACCATGTGGGTATCTCCCTGGCTGGGTATCGAACTCAAGCTGCAATGGCTCTGGATAGCTTCATAGTGCTGTACTTAACCTGTTGTGCCACCAGGGAAGCCCAATTTATGGCATTTTGTTAAAATCAAATCATCCAACTTTTGAAAGGAAACTGGGAAATATGGACACAAGATTGTTCCCATTTTCTCTTTAGAACTGAGGATCAGATTTTGTGCATTTACAGTGAAAACTTTGTACCGCTCCATGAGTTTGGCTTTCATTTTGTAAGAGATCCTTGCCTCTGAATCATGCTATAAACCACATTACCTCATTTTAATAAAAACGATAGATCTTTGCATAAGGACATGAGTTATAGTAGCCTGTTTAGTATGATGACCTGCTAAAGCATTTCCTCTAGAGTCTCATTGGTACCTTCTGATAATATTTTCTGCACCAATAGAATATCTCCATTGCCTAATAGAGTACCGCTAGCTCTATGTGTCTACTGAAAACTTGAAAATATGATTAGCGAGACCGAGAAAAATAGAGAGACTGAGTTTAAAAATATTTAATATAAAACTAATCTATCTGATATGCAATTCTATTTGTTACATTTATGCTGTTTTCTGTCAGTAGCATTAGGCAACAAATAATGTATGTATATGCTGTCAATTTTTAAAGGACATCTGAGGGAAGTTAAGATAGCTTTGCTTCCATAGCATTGCAAAGTCATGAATTACTTGAAGAACATTTTGACGATCAGCATAAACAGTTAACCTTTTATTGTTAACAATTTGAATGTTTACCTAATCTACCCTTCAGGGAACAGTTTCTGAAATGGATTTATGTAGTACATTTCCTATTTTTCTTGCCCTTTCAAAGTCATTTTAAAAAACAGTGACAGTGAGGTTACTTAAATTCTCCCTTAGTTTTCCTACTTTCCTGTTATTCAGCACCCATCCCTCTTGCCCTATCTTTGGGATTAGCAATTAAGTGAACTGACTGTTAACATATTTGATAGTACAAGAGAATATATATCAAAATCTTAAAATTTATAATACATTTCTGTCAGTCTTTCTTGAGGTTTTGGAAAATCATTCTTTATGCCCTGAACTTGACTATTTACACTAGTATTTAAATTAATCTTTTATAGATATACTTTCCATTCCTGCAGTTTAAAGGTTACACTGGTCAACAAATTTTTACAAAAGTCATGTTATTGAAATACGATTAGTCATTTCCTATCAATTTGTTCGCGCTCAACACGAATATGACACTCAAATTCTAATTTTGGCTCTAGTTTTTTTTTTGTGATCTGCTATAAATTGATGTTTACATCATGAAATACATGCCAATAGTAATGGCCTATGGTAATGGCCTATGGTTAATACCTGTAAAAAATCAAGTCATAGACTATTTCTCAGATTTCTTCACTTGTCTCTTGTACAGCTGTTCAGGAATAGAATAGATGGAAGACGGTTTCCATTGTGCAAAAGCACAGCCTTAACACTCAGTTTCAGAGAGTCTAGAAAGAGTCTCCATTCTTGTGGGTCATGAGTGATTTCTGAGGCATTCATGAGGCCCTCAATATCGGAACAGAATACCAGAGTACTTTCCTTTCTGAAGAAGGGCTCCAACTGCTTGTGGTGCTTTCGATAGAAAGTAATTGTGACATCTTCTTCTGGAAGAGTCCATTGTTGGAGTCTTGATCCTATCAATTCTGCCTTGTTCTTGGATAAGTCCAAATCACGAACCAGGTCATTTAGTTCTTCCTGTGTTAGTCTGTGTGGGGTTGATGATGAACCACAGTGAAAATCTGGATCACTGCATGCTGATGGACAGGAGAAGAACAGATTGGCTCACCCTTGTCCTCATCAGATGAATCAAGAGAATATTCTGCTGGAGGTTGTGGAATAGGAAGTCCCTCACCATGTGGAACTAGTCTCAATGCAGATGGAATGTTTGGGTAGACTATTCTTGACTTCTTTTGCTTTGTTATTCTGCCGGAAAGAGGAGGAACCAAGCAGAAGGAACAGTCTTTAATGTGGTTGCTTGGCTGTCTCCACACCATGGGGACTGCAAATGGTATTTATGGTCATTTGCCATTGAACCACTGTGAAAGTTGTGTTGTACATGTAGCACAGCATATATGCGGGGCCTAAGGCCTGTCTTGGTCACCAACCTTGCATCCGAAGTCAAGATGATAAGCCTTCTTCACTTGAGAAGTGCTACTTTTCTTCTGGTTGGCAAATGTTACTTCCCCACAAATAGATCAGAAATTGCCCATGCTACTAACACACTTTCGAGGCATTTCTGTTCTTTATTGTGCCTAAATGGATGAAATAATAATAGTTCTATGGAACAGTAGCCTAAACTGTCTCGCACAAAGTCTGAAATATTTTCAATGCTCAACCTTTCTGACAGGGCTTTATCTAGTGCACTGCTGATGTCAGCTTACTTCAGCAGCCGCCTGGCAGTAGTATTGCATTGCATCAGAAAATGATGCAATCAACTCTCGATGATGTGTGCATGATGGTATTAATGCAATGCGATGTAATATTTCATCATTCTAGGCTGATTTAGGATATTGTTGCAGTCTTACTGGATAAATTTACACGGTGAAACATATAAAATGAATTATATGAAATATCTTGAAAACGAGAGCTAATAAAAAATTTTCAGGGTTATATTCATGTTCAGCACACCAAGATACTACAGATTAGGGCCTTTTTAATTCAGTAACAATCTCACTTTTGACCAGTGTTATTGATAGTCTATGAAATGATTGCTCCCTTCCCTCAATTGAACTTTTTCCTGTGATTGTTACCCTTTTATCACATCAGGTAGTGTGCTTAAGAAACTAGGACAAGAAGTAAAAGGAAAAGAAGTGGATGTAAGCAGGTAGTGAAGATGAAAGTGGATAGACATGAGTGCAAAGACAATGAGCTTCTGTAGGTTTGAAAGGAAGTGAATTTGAGTCTTTGAGAAAGGTTATTTTGGAGACAGTGTTTTAAGTTTAGTTAAAAGAAGTTGAAAACTTTAAAGGAAGAGATGTAAATTTTTTTAGATGATTACTGAAGTGTATTAAAAGATGAATAATTGAAAGAGAGGGAAAAAATCAGGTGTCCTTGAGTATCCCTCTTTTGTCTCCTAATTCCTTAGTGATTCTCTTAAGAAAATACCTTATTACTTTGTCATGTCAAAATTTACCTAATGGCAATTGTTATTCTAAGTCATGTTTTGTTTTTGTTGCTATTTACTAAGGTATGTGTAAGAATTAGGACTGTAATAGTAAAGTACATTGACACCAACATTATAACAGTACTACATTGTTTCCACCGATGTCTTCAGTATTCCCCATAATGATACCATAGTTAAAACATAACCAGGGAGACTGAGTTTTAGTGGTCTGGAAATCTAATCTTAACTTTTCCAGTGTATTTTTACAGTCTTAATTAACTTAAAAAAATGACTTGTAGAATGCAAACTTCTGGATTTAATAAGTTATTATTTTATTAGATAACTGCAGCAGTTCAGCAGTGTGTTCAGTACTTTGAGTTGTGTGAAACTATGAAAACTGATGTGATTTTGGGACATTCAAAGCATTGCGGTGGTAAGTATTATTTTCTGTTACATACATTCAAAATGGTAAATTTTATGAATAAAAGTAAATGCGTAATTATTTTTTAATAGTAGCATGGTAAATTAGGTTGCTTTTACCAATGTAAAATATTTTCCACAAATTAAAAGATATACCATAAAGATATCTTTTTTAAAGTTTATTTAAAAATTTTTTTTTTTTTTTTTTGTTCAAGCTGGGGTACAGGCCAGAGGCGGGGGGTCGGTGAGAGGGTTCACCAGAGACAGAGTGGGGAGCAGGACAGGCAGATCAGAAATACACTGCTGAGGGGAGCAGCGGGCGAGGCAGGAGAGGTCTGCCGCACCATGTGGGAATCTCCCCGGCCGGGCGTCGAACTCGCATCGCCGCTGCCGACAGCTCCACAGCGCAGTGCTCAACCACTGCGCCACCAGGGAGGCCCCTTATTTAAAAATTTTTTTAATTGAGGTAATAATTGTTTACAACACTGTGTATGATTCAGATGTATAGGTACACAACTCTGCATATGTCAACATATACCACACCCATCGCCAAGGCACACTCCTAGTTCATCATAGCCTCCTCTACATTTTGCTCCCCACCCCCACCCTCCCCCTTTGGTAGCCTCAGTTCTACAGTCAAATTTATAAGGCTTGTTTTGCGTTAGTTTTAACTCTTCCTTTGTTTTTATAACATGCACATTTGAAGTTAATGTCATCATAGTAATTTTCACCATATGCTTTTCTTCAATCATACTTGCTTTTATATGCTAGTCAGTTACACTGCAGAAATATTCTGTTCACTCTTTTTCCTCTTATGATTTGGTCATTTAATCAGTCTCTTAATCATTTTAGTAGAAGGAAAATTTCTGTAAGATGCAGTTTTTGTATTGGATGCCTCATGCTCATCCAGTATTCCTCTCTCCTTATCCTCAGACTGAGCTAAAATATTCTAAGTGTTTTCTAATCTGACCCTGCTCTCTCTGATATCATGTTTAGATATTACTCAAAGTGAATCTTCTCTTTCAAATATTCTTTTGTACACCAATACCTATAAACCTTTGTTACTCTTATTCCTACTGTCCATAGTACTCATAATCCCCATATACTAATATGTATCTTATTTACTGTGAAACAGTGAACTTTTCAAGAAGCCCTCTCTTCCTGTTCTGAATTTTTACTGCTCTGATACTTACATCACACAACTTGTGAACCATCTGAATTTGATATTTCTAGTTAACAGTTATTTTATGTTACTTCTCTGAGCAAATAATAAGTTCTTTGAGAATACGAAGATAGCTTATACTTTATCCTTGGGTAAATTCTTCACCTAACTCAAGCAACAGCAATGGTCAAAATTAAGAATTAATGACTTTCACAAGCTAGTGTTTTATACTTATACAGAAGTTATAGTAGTCAGAACTTACTCTTCAAGAAAAGGGAAAGGATACATGAATTTATATAATTTGTTCTTTATAAATGTACAGATTTTCTAATTTCTTAGCATTAAAATGTTTCATCTAGCTTCTCCCCTATACTCCCACCATTCTGCTAGCCCTTCTTGTCTTTGCTTTCTTACCTATCTAGTGAACACCTTAAGGTGCTTCACTGCATCTTTTGCCATTTCTTTAAAAATTCTTGCTGTTTTCTCTTTCAGAATTTCCTGACTATAGTTCCTCAACTTTAGATCAATCTTATGTCTTCTTTAGTCCTTGCCTCTTGCCTTGCCCTTGATCATTTTTTCTCCCAAGAAGTGACCTTACATTCCTACTTCACTAAGAGAAATGGACTAAATTCCTAAATGTCCTGCAACTAATGCATACATGTCATTTTTATATGCTCTTATCAAAAACCCCTTATTCTAAGCCATACTGAAGAGGTATCCTGTTTCAGATTGATCTCTTCCTGCATTCTTGATTCTCTTTCCACCTGGTGTGTTTTCTCTTTGTTTTGTAACCAGGACATTGCTGCATGTATGATTGTGTTGCCTTTCTTTTGGTAACTTCCCCTCCATCTTGTTAAGGTATTCATGTATCTTTCATATAAAAGCTGAACAAATTCACATATACTTTGCCTCTCTGCTCCCCTTCAGAGAAAAACCCCTCCAGGTATTCTATATGCATTCACACCTTGTTTCTTTATCTCTTACCCATTTTTGAACAAAAATAAGGCTTATATTTCTACCTTTCCATGACTTCTCATTATCGATCTCTACTCTTTCTTGTCCTCACTTTTATAATAGTGTTTTCCTCTGACCCTTCCTCTTTTCTTTAGGGTACCACTCTTTCTTGGACTTCTTTATTCTCATCTTAAACTTTTTTTAAAGTTACTTTATATGTTTGTATTCAAAAGCTTTTACCCTTTGCACTTTTCCATGTTAGTCTGTCTCTTGGGGGAGACCAGTCACTTTCATGGTTTCTAATATTATATATTTATGTGCATGGTAATTGTGAAATATTTAAATTTATATCCCTTTGCTGGAATCCATACCCACATATTCTTATCATACTTAGCATAATTGTCTGGATGCTCCAAGGGCACTTCAATATTAAAATATTAAGGCCTGAAATGACTTCTTTTTCTCAACCTTTGTTTTTTTCTTTAGAATTAGTTAAATTGAAAATTTTATTATGTACATAGCTATGAGTTAGGAACTTAAGACTTTTCTTTCATGGTTCACCTGTAGTCCTAAGGCATATTGATTTTGTGTCCTTAAACATTTATTTTTATCTCTGCTCTCCTCTCCTTTCTTTTTATTCATGAATTTTTCTAATGAGTATTTCAAGCTTTGACCTTCTTCTCTTCACCTTTTATGCTGTCAGAGTTATTTTTCTACATGCATATTTGATTGTTATTTTCTGGCTTACAGCCCTTTAATATTACCCTAATTGCTTCTATGATAAAACCCTTATTCCTGTGCAGCTAAGTCCTCTGTGACTGTCTGTGCCACCTGTCGCCACTTGTTTCTCTCCCCTGTCCTCCTCTTGCTCTGGTCATATACCATTTGCCATCCTCTGAATTAGACACAAATTAATATTATTTTTATTGTTTTTTGATGCCAGGAAATAATGTCTTGTGTAAATAGACACATAATATTTCTTGAATGAATGGATGAATGAGTGAATGACTGATATATATTGGAAGTTATTTCATTTACTAACATAGTTTAAATATAACGTTTTGTGGTAGTGACTTTCAGTTGGTAGCATTAAACTGTTCAACTTCTCTCTCCCTTAATTTGAAGTGTCTCTGGATGACAGATAACCATCCTATCTCAGCTATTTGTTTTGGAATGAACACTGTACATGTACATTATAATTTTCTGAATTTAAAAAAAATAATAATGAATACTTTTCCTCAGACAAAGGTGTTAAAGGATTTTGAGAAAAACAAGAAAAAAATATTATACTGAATCTCCATTGTAGACTGCAACCTTGTTTAGTTTTCAGAAGGAAATGAGTACAGGCATTATAAAGAGTGTAATGACATAAAAATAAATGTAATTGTTTACTTCTCTTTCTAAGGGAATAAACAGAAGGATTTCTACTACTCAGGACAAGAATTGCAATATATATATTTTATTCACTCACTGTGCCTTTTAGGAAGATTATTGGTCTACGTACAGGGTAGAAAGCTATTTCCTGTAAAGCTGAAGAATAGAAAAGGTATGTATAGTTAGGAGAAATGAATATGTTCAAGTATGGTAAAATTTATGTGCTATGGATTATTAAAATTTGGAAATTTGCCCTAATCTCTTCTAAGAGATTTTCTAGTGACACAACTTTTTAGTCTGTTGATAGCTTATTCACTGTTGAAGCGCTGTTTTTTCTTTTTCAGTGTATATTTTTTCCTATATATGTAGGTTTTTTTTATTTTTTCAATTTCTGCAGCCATTAATGCTTTTATTTCTTTGCCTTTCAAAATCCTAGTCATAATGAATAATCTAAATCGAGATTAAGGACTAGAAGACTTCATTGGGAGTCTTGTTCCCCTAAACGCTAGCTGTGATCTTTTGAGCAAGTCACTTAAATGCTGTTTAATTCTGTAAAAATGGAATAATATATCAGTAATTCTAGAATCAGAATTCTTATAATGACTAGAGAGGTTATCTTACATACTGATTTATAAACTGCAACTACTATTTTATGAACTGCAAAGCTCTGTACCATTTGTTATATTACTGTGCTCTTACACTAAGTCCCAGTTTTAAATATCAAGCTTAAGCACATTTGTTATCTATTAAAACTTTTAAGTCTATACTAGGACTATAGTATAGAGATAAACGAGTTTTTCCTGTAATATACCAGGTAGTAAACATTTTGGGTTTTGTTGGCCACATACTCACATATTGTCTTTGTGTGTGTGTGTGTGTGTGTGTGTGTGTGTTGCACAACATCATGTGCAAAAAGCGTTATTACAGAATGCCTGAGACTACTGTCCTTAGAAAATCTTGCTTGCAAGGGTGGACCTTGACTCATATCTGGATACTTGGAATTCTCATTATTTGCAGAGGTGATGAGTGACTTACTGTGCCTCGACTTTTTGCCACACAATGTGATTTATGCTGTATAACTTTTTGGATAGGAGTGGGTTCTGGAATCCTGGTATGTGCTATATGCTCAATGCCTAATAAAAACCTTGGGCACTGAGTCTCTAATGAGCTTCTTTGGTAGATGAAATACACATAATTTGTTTCTGAAAGACTGTACTGGGAGAGGACCTTGGACTCTTGCCCCTGACCTGCTCCAGACTTGACCCTATATACCTTTTTCCTTTGGTTTTGCATCTTTTGCTGTAATAAGTCGTAACTAGGAGTATGACTATTTGATGAATCCTGTGAGTCCTAGTGAATCTTTGTATCTGGTCCTGACGTTTTTACATACCTTTAAAAATGTAAAAATTATCCTTAACTTTCAATGTTTACAAAATTAGACCAAATTTGGTCACAATGTCTGTAGTTTGCCAGTCCTGTTATTGGACTCTAATCTTCACTTATGACTAGTTGTTGTACTTAATGAAATCTTTTCTCTGTTAGATTATGCGCTCCTTCAGAAAAATTATTTTATATACTTTTTCCCCAAGGTAGCATAATTTCGAGCATATTAGGCACTTGGTAAAGGATTTACTTTCAAGGAAAAAAATTACCATTTTATAGAATATTACGAATTTCACAAAATTAGAGAGGTTACTGTATACTTGTGATATTATTGTAGGTATTCCTTATAAATTTATCATCTGTAATTTATTTAACACTTTATATTGACTTTTATCATTTGACCTATGAAATGTCACAGGTCAATCACAAAAACTGACAGTCTAGAGAGATCTATTCTACTGTACTAGCAGTAGGTCAGTATTCACCTTTAAATCTTATGTACGCTTTCACCAGAATCTTTTTATGTAAGCTTCTGCAGCAGAGGGGGTTGATAAACTGCAGCCAATGGGCCAGAACTAGCACACGGCTTTGTATGACTTATGAGCTAAGAAGGGTTTTTATATTCTTAAATTATTGGAGAGAATTAATATTTTGAGATATAAAAATATATCCAATTCAAATTTTATGTACATATAGTCTTACTAGACAATAGCCACAGTTTCTTTGCATATCTTCCATGGCTATATTAGTGCTGTATCAGCAGAGTTGATTGTGACAGATAATTTGGCCACAAAGCCTAAAATACTTACTCTCTGGTCCAGAAAGTTTGCTGACCTCTGTTTTACAGTGCTGTTTAGATAAATTAACTGGATCAACAATATGAAACTGAATTTTTATCAGTCCTAGTGGAATAAACTCAAGCAGCCCTAATCAAATTCACAGATATGCCTATGAGAAGTTTTTATTAAAGATTGCTTCAAGAATAAATGGTAAAACTGCACCTTCTCAGTACCTACTGTATCACTTGTCAGTTATCTTCTATCTTATTATGGCTAGTTTATTCTTTTGGAGTCTTCTTTCTTGGATTATAGCAGCCTTCTCCTTGAGAGTACCAGTCTCTATAAAAACGTAGTGGCGGAAGAAGGAAGCTCTGTTAAATTTTGCTAGTTCTAAGTGTATGCTTGAAAATAACTTCTCTCTTTTCCTTTTTGAAGATTCAGTATCCCTTACAGATCTGCTTGTTTTGTTTACCCAACTTATCTATTACTCACCAAGTTGTCCAAAGATGACATCAGGTAATTCCGTTTTTATTTTAAATAGATAAATAGAAAACATCCAGGAATATTTAAATGATTAAGTTGTCCATATGTTTTGAGTGTCTGACCTAGTTTAGTAAAGAAGTTTCATAAGATGCAGTATCCATGACAGATTATATTGACTCTAGAAGTAAACCATGAAATTTAATTTTGTTCATTGATATTTTAAGATGTTCCTGATCTATTTTTTTTGAGTCAATTTTGCTGAGAATTTTAATGTTCTTTAAGATCACGGTGTTCCTAAGAAATTATAGTAAGGGAAGTTGGCTAGGTACTAATGTGTTCGTTCTTGTTTTATATTGTGTAAACTATTCTGAGTGTTTTGATTAACTTTCTTGTTTCAGCTTACATTCAAAACCCCAGGGTCTTCTTTTTATTGAAACAATAAATAAATAAATAAATAAATAATAAACCACTAAATATATCTTCATGCCATTTAGTCTTTAACTGTTAACTGAGTCTTAAAAAAATGTTGTAAGATAATTAACCGTTAAAAGATAATGTATTCCTTTGAATATCAATGAAAATTTCCAAGGCAAAATCCTTAATAACAAAACACATAATTTATAGACACATTGTCCTCCCTTGATATACTGGCACAGATTCTGGGAGAAACTCAAATGAATCCAGGAAAAAATTGGTTTGGGCCATAAATTAGGTGGTAAAGTATTTAGGCAAGTACAATAGTCCATCAGTCCTAGTTTTCTGTCTTACAGCATTTACATGTATAAAGTACTAAGTTAGATCCCCAGTTTTATGCTCCTACAGCATGCTGTGTTCTTTGTGATAAAATTTTCCTTTTATAATTGTTACTATCCTGGTTGATCATGTAGTAAACTTTTCTTTGTCTTATTTCTGTCTACTGTGGCCTAGCTTAGCATCTGGCACACAGTAGGTACCGCAAAATAGTAGCTTATTGAAAGAATGGCTGATCAGACTTTTATTAATACTGTTTCTCTTGGCAAGTTGGATTTCTAATCTAAGCTAGTTTAAAAACAATCACTGAACTTTCCTTTTCCATTTTCTTTTTGTCAGATATTGATTTAATTTCTTACTGTATTTATGGAGTATAAGATATTGTAACATAAATTAAGAACTGGTGTTACTTTCAACATTGTGTCTTACTACTACTATTTTACATAGTTAATCTTTGGTACCTTCCTTTCCTCATGTAAAACACTGCCTTGTGAGTAATTAGAAAGTTAAATAATCTGAAAATGCATTCATTTATGAAAATTTAAAATGTACTTATTTTAGTCACTGTTCCATGTGTTCCATTTATATTTATGTTTTTCTGTCTTTATTTTAAAAGAAAAACTCAAGAATGCTTACTCATTCATTTCATTGGTTTTATGGTGATACAAGAAATACACTAGTCTCCATGTGTGTTTCCTTTTTCCCCTGTCTAATTTTTGGTTGTAGTTTTATCTTAATCATTAACCTCAACATCTGGATATCTTTTAAGAATAAAAATGTTTGTGAGAAGCAGAAAACTTGTAAATTTGTTTCAAACTATATCCTTCCTATCAGACAGTGATTAATGTCAAACAGTGAATGATCTTATATTGTTTTCTTTTTGGCATTCATATTTGTCATTTACTCACTTGTTATTAACTTGAAGATATGTTAAGCTAATTGATATCCCCTGAAGTTTTAGGTTATAATTTGATAGTACATCATCCTTTGGACATTGAGTTGTGTGATTTTCAAGCTATTTGACATTGATGTTGACCATTTTGCAATAGCAGTAGCTAATGAACATGTTTCAACTATGCAAAATAAACATGTGCTCAGCATAAATAGGAGATACATTAAATATCCCATGTTCAAAGTTTTTATATTTAAAAATATTTCTTGTTTAGCAGACAGTTATTCTCCTGCAAGTATGGTGACTGAAGTTCTACGGATCCTGTGTGATCAAAAAGAATGTGCAATCGAATGCTTACATAACAGCACTGTGATTGAGGCACTTCTTCAGCCTATTCATAATTTAATGAAAGGAACTAAGGTAGTATTATTTACTAAAGAGTGTCTCTTAACAGGGCATTTATGAATATACTATAGGACTTTATTTTCTAAGTTTGATATATTTGAAATATTTTATTATGTCATTCTCTCATATTTAGTTATACTATCTGCTTATATAGATTTTTATTTAGAGAAGGTGGTAGTGCATTGCATCCCATGTGTAATAAACTTAGATTGGAAGTAGGGGAACCCAGTGAGTGGGATATAAAAAACAAAGTGGAAGTAGAGGAGCCACTGCTTTTGTCAGTCAGAATTACATATAAATTGTAATAGAAGCAACAGTTCTTATATCTTAATAACTAGTTTAGTTGAAAAATCTGTATGTGTTTGCCATATCAACTGTGTTGGTAAGAATATTAGGACCAATTTAATTCATACAATACAAGTGTAAATAAAAAATCATTAACTTTCTTTTAGTTGTGGTAATATAATTTTATTAGACTGTACAACTACCTTTGAATTTTAGTTTGATATTTCAGCATTGTAATAAAATGATGTGATTTGTTTTGTTACCTGTTTCATATATAGGCTGCTCCAAGTTGCTCTGAAACAGCTTTAATTCATATAGCTGATATTTTGGCAAGAATTGCATCTGTAGAAGAAGGACTTACCTTACTTCTCTATGGGGAAAATATGAACTCTTCTGAAGAAAAAAGGTATATGCCTATGACTAAATAATTTGTGGAATTTTTATCATATTTTCTCAATCTGTTCAGTTTTTCAAAATGGCCTGCAGTTAATAATGAAAATCCGGATAACTACTCTAGGTATGGTCAGATTTCTTGGTCAGCTGTGAATAACAGAGTAGCTCTTGATGTCTGTAATTTTAAATTAAGAATAGAAAGATTCACCCTATGTGGGATATTTTTGGCTCACTTGCAGTTTTCTCTTTCAAATGTTTAAAGTCATACATTGTTGATTCAAGTCAAACTACATCAAAGTACAAAGAGGAAAAGTTGACCACTTCCCAGTCTTCCTTCTTTTCCTCATTCATTTCCACTTCCTGGTTTAACCAAAGGTAACATTTTGGTGTTTATGCCTCTAGACTTTCTTTGTGCTTTTAATGATGAATCAAACATATACATATTCATAGAATTTTTATCTTTATAAAAAAGTATCACACTATATGTGTGTGTGTGTGTATTACATTGTCTTTTAATGTGTAGCCATCAACATCTTCCTGAGGACAGAATGAAACATTTTAAATAGTTCCATAATACTTTTTGATATGTATTTAGTGTAATTTATTCAAACTTTCTTCCTATCAGTGGATATCAGGTTATGTCTAGCACTCAGTAAAATTCTTTTATCCTGTTGGTGGATTATAATAATAGATTTTTAAAATATTGAACAAGCCTTGCATACCTCAAATCCCACTTAGTTGTGATAGATAGTTTTTGTGTACATTATGGGATTTGATTTGTTAATATTTGAGGATTTTTATATTTATATTCAAGAGGGTCTTTATGTAATATATGTGAGGTCAACAGTAAATTAATGAGTATTTTCTGCACTTCTGTATTCTAGAAGACATTGCATGGAATTGATGTAATTTCAAATTGTTTGAAACTATTCACCAGTGAATCTACTTGGTACTGGTGTTCTCCATTTTGGAAGGTTATTATTGATTTGATTTCTATAATAGAAAATGAGGTTATTTGAATTATTTACTTCCTCTTGTGTGAGTTTTGGCAGATCGTATCTTTCAAGAAATTGGTTCACCAATCTAGTTTATCAAAATTGTTCATAATATTTTATTACCCTATTTTTCTATTTTTCTTCATTTTTGTCTCCGGGGATTTTTTAAAATTTCATTTTAATTTCCTTTTGACCCAGTGATTGAGAAGCATGTTGTTTAATTTCAACATCACTGAGGCTTTTTTTTTTCTTTTCTTTTTGTGATTGATTTCTAGTTCTACAGTGTTTTGATCAGAAAAAAAAAAACTTGGTATAATTTCAGTGTTCATAAGTTTATTGACACTTAAATTGTGTTCTAAAATTTGATCTTTCCTTGAGAATGTTCCATATGTATTTGGGAAAATGTAAATTCTGCTGTTTTGGGTAGGATATTCTGTAAATGTGTATTGGGTTCATCTGATCTAGCTCATCATTTAAGGCTATTGTTTCCTTATTTATTCTGTCTTGTTGATTTGTCTGTAATTGTGGACAAGTGGGGTGTTAAAATCCCCTATTATTGTATTGTTAATAACCTTATTTATTTCTGTCAGCAATTGCTTTATGTATTTTGATGCTCCATCTTTTGGTGTATATACATTAAGTATTATATGTTGTGTTAAGCCCTTAATCAGTATATAGTGTCTTCTTGTCTCTTATTACCTGTTTTAACCAGAACAAAAAAGGGATGAAGCTTTTTTTAATGTACTGCTGTGGAGCTAGTTTCCGTATATACTGTTAGTGAGGAAACAAAACAGAAGAATATTTACAGAATGCTACCTATTGTATGAGGAAGGGAATGCAAATAGATAATACATGTTTATATTTTTCAAAAGGGAATGATGAAAGGATAAACTGAAAATAATTCAAGAAATGGAGAGAAAAGTGATGGATGTAAGACATATGGAATTATACCTTGTTTGCACTGAGATTTTACTTGGAATTAATTAGATGTTTTGCATATTAAATGTAAAACAAAATTATATCAAAGAGAAAAAACAATGAAAAAATCACAATTTCAAAATGGAAATGAGTGAACTAAAGTTTTAGAAAATTAAATTAGTGTCATACTCATGCTAAGAAAAAAATTGCTTGACCAAATTTCAATTGAATATTTCTAGTAGGATATACTCTAAGATTAAAAAAATTCTCAAAGTAGTGCCTCCCTGGTGGCGCAGCGGTTGAGCGCTGCGCTGTGGAGCTGTCGGCAGCGGCGATGCGGGTTCGACGCCCAGCCGGGGAGAATCCCACATGGTGCGGCAGACCTCTCCTGCCTCGCCCGCTGCTCCCCTCAGCAGTGTATTTCTGATCTGCCTGTTCTGCTCCCCACTCTGTCTCTGGTGAACCCTATCGCCGCCGCACGCCTCTAGCCTGTACCCCAGCTGTATAAATAAATCTTTAAAAAAAAAATGCCAATGAGAATAATTTAAAAAAAATTCTCAAAGTAATCTTAAAATGCACTTAATGCATTTAGAAATGGTTACATTTGTATAATCATTTGCACAGATAAATCCAAAAGATAAAAGTATAAGAATAGGGCCTCCCTGGTGGAGCTGTCAGCAGCGTGCGATGCGGGTTTGATGCCCAGCCGGGAGAATCCCACGTGGTGCTGCAGACCTCTCCTGCCTCGCCCGCTGCTCCCTTCAGCAGTGTATTTCCCTCAGTCTGCCTATTCTGCTCCCTACTCTGTCTCTGGTGAACCCTCTCGCCGCCCCACGCCTCTGGCCTGTACCCCAGCTTGTATAAATAAATCTTTAAAAAAATATATAAGAATAAAGAAATTAATCTTCAGTCTTAATTTCATAATGGAATATAAGTGTAAACTTACTTCTCTTAAAAAATGTATTTTTTCTAGCACTACTACCAAAAAGACTTAAAAGTAATGACAACCATTTGGTAATGAGTTTACACTCATATTTGTGGTCTCAAGTATTTTTTTGATCTAAGAAGATCATTGATGAAATTTTTCTCAGTTGAGTTAGGAAATATGCAAGGTGATCCTGGGAGAATTTAGCGTTCTAGAAAGTAAAGGAAACTACTTTGGGATAGTAGCAAAAATACTTCAAAACTACCATGAACTAACTGGGAGGGATTTCCTGCTGGTTTAAGAGGGACAATTTTGACAATTTTGAGGATCAAGAAAATAATGACTGCCATGAATCAAAATATATAAATTATATAAAAATATATGGGTTTAAGATAGAATAAAATTTTAAAACTCAAGCAAAAGACAGACGTTTTCTATTAGCCACTGAGAATGCTAAGGCACCAATTTATTAATTTGCATGTAGGTAAAAAGATGTAAACAATTTTTCAGTTTTTTCTGTATGAGTTTGTTTTCATGTAACTATTAAGTTACTGAGGACAAATTCTTCATTGAAGACTTTTAGCATGTAAATGCAAAATACATAATTAGAAAATCACCATTTGGTCATTTCTAGTGAAATGGTGGATATAGAAAATTTATGTAATCATAAATTGATGCTAGAACTACTAGGTGAAAGAATAATGGGCAGAGAATCAGGCTGATCTCTTTTTGATTTTTAGCACCTCTAAAATTGAGACAAGCAGATGAAATAAGACAATATGATGAAATAAGAGATATCACAACAGCATCTACTTATGAAATTAGTCAAGAAAGAAATATAAGAATACAATTGGAACTTAAATATAATTAAGCCACTAGATCTAATTATCATTTTGTAGAAAGTATAGGGAGCTAAAGGAGCAGCATATTAGATGACACCATGGTGAAGCAGTTAGCCAATTAAAAAAATGGATAGGAAAAGTAGCTGTTTTCCTACAAATCAATGGCATGGTTTAAAAAAGTCTGAATGGGGCCTAACTGTACTCTATGGACCTTGTTTGAACCTATTGTAAGACAGGAGAATTTAGATATGGACTATCAGATGATATTAAAGTAATAAATTTTGTTAGGTGAGGACTTGATATTTAAAGTGTAAATCTATATCATTTAGAGATACATTCTGGGTAAAATGATTTCATGTCTGAGATTTATAACACTCATTTGAAGGGGACAGTAGGGAGGGCTGATCAGGATGTAGATAAAACAATCCTGGTGAAAGGTTAATAACTGTTGAAGATGGAGAAGGGGTGCATCGAGAGTTGTGACCTACCCCATCTAGTACTTACTATTATTTCAGCTTTTTAAATTGCTGTCATTGTTTTTAAAAGTGAGAAAAAAATAATTAAAATTGTACCCTTCTGGAGATTGACAACCCGGATTTGAGTCTTGGTTCTACTTTTTATTGGCCATGTGATATTGTTCAAGTTACTTGACTTCTTCAACCTTATGCTTATTTCTTATCTGTACAATTTGAAAAATAATAAAACTACTTCACAGGGTTATTGTAAGGATTAAATGAGTCACTACATTTAAAATACTTAATAAATGTTTATATGCTAGGCATTGTTCTAAACTCTCCCTTATTTTCTATTACTATTATTAATCTGTAAAACTATCCAAGTCTTTGAGATAGAGGAATTAATTTCTGTTAATGGAATGTAACCAAGTGTTAGAAAAACTCAGCCTTACATTTTTATTGTTGAATCAAGAATAGTTACATATATGTAACATATGGCATTGGACTCATGGTGTCTATAACCTTTTAAGTGTATAGTTTTTGTTTGTTTGTGTATGTATTCTTTCTGCTATTCTACTGACGCTGTTCTCATGCTAGGCATATGGGGGTACGGACATGGGTGGGAACACTGATAGTGACATGTCAGAGAAAACTTAGGGGAGGACTGGAAGGAAGCCAGGCAAATAGTTTGTAAAAAGACTAGCCTTTATGGAAGTGCTTTATATGGTTGGAGTCACTTTTAAATATTGTCTTTTAGTCCTACAGGTGCCCATGTCATTGCCCAGTTTTCAAAAAAACTTCTTGATGAAGATACTGCTATTTTTTCTGGATCAGAAGTGTTGCCTCTGGTTAAAGGAGCTTTTATTTCTGTATGTCGTCAAATATATGGTACATGTGAAGGCTTGCAGGTGTTAATTCCTTATAGTTTGCATGAATCTATAGCAAAAGCATGGAAAAAAGTAAGTATTTTCATTTTCCTGTTCCTCCCTGCAATATTTTTCTTCAAATATAGCCAGTATAATCATATACTGCAGTTAAAATGTTTCACTGTGGCAAACAGGACTTCTTTAGCACCATAATTCTCTAGGTATAAAATGTTTTTTTTTTTTTTAATTAGCCACAGGGTAACTTCAGTACTTCTCCCAGTAGGACAAAGTCCTCAGACCTAACTGGGCATTACAAAGTATTTTCTTTTAGTAGGAGAAGCTGTAGATAAATTACTTTTTTGTAGACTACCATTCCTCTTTAGATGTTATTTCTGAACATTTTTACAAACAGCTGAATTTTTGTTAGGGACACTGGAGATCATAATGCAGCAATAGTCAAATACAGTACTAGTGCAATAAGTCTCTTTTTTCTCCATTTATATGGTTTGTGAAATACTTTATATGATATCTAATTAAAAACCATATAATTAAAATGTTGAATTGAATTTTAATTACATTACAGACTAATTATAAATTTGTAGCATGAGATCTTACGAATACTACTATTAGTAAAGAAATGTAAATCACTTTGTATTTTAGACAAGTTTGCTATCAGAAAGAATTCCTACTCCAGTAGAGGGCACAGATTCTGTTTCTTCAGTAAGCCAGGAATCCCAAAACATGTAAGTACAATTAGATTATTCCACTTTTTACATTGCTGAATTACCAAATACTAAAATTGGAAAAAACTACCTAGGGAGTTCATAGAAATTATTTTCAAGTGCCAGTGAATATATTTGATTTTTTAAAATGTTGGGGGTGCATTTTAGATTTTGGCACTGGAAAATTATTTACATCTGTGTGCCAAATTATAATTTAAATGTCTATGTTTTTTTTAGGAAATCTCAATAAGGTGTGGAGTCAGAAAAATGGCTTTTTAAACTAAGATCAGATGAAAAAATGTTCCTAGATTTTCCTTTGAAATTATAGCTTGTGGCATAGTCTCAAAATGGAATTGGAGAAAAAAAAAATTTTCTTTTTAATTTTTCTTTTAGGTAGGCGTACTTAAGCAATCAAGCAAAAAGCCTTTCCGTTTCCCTAACACTGTAATGGTTTAACAAATAACTACTTTTCTAAAAACTGCTATAATTTTTTTCTGATATTGTTTTTTTAAACTTAAACCAACTATCATCTTTTTCTTTGCATGGGGGAGTGAGAAAAAGACACTTCTGTAATTAATTTATTAGCTTTAGATATCTTTTGACATTTCATTGCAAGTTCATTTTAAGTGAATCTTTTTTTCCTTCTCTACTTTTCCTACTTCCTCTCTTCTACCAATTTTTACTTCCATTGTCATTCCTCCTTATTCAGCAGTTAATGGTTTTTAACTTTTCCCCCTATGTTTTTAATAAATATTGAATTGGCATTTTGAGTCTCCCATCAATGATGATGGGAATATTACATACACAAAGAATCAGAAGGTGAACTGATTATATTCACACCTCTAGAAATGAAGCTGTATCCATATCTCATGTCTCCCTAGGCTTATGGCTTGCTAAAATCTCCAGGTTGGGGCATTTCTCTCTCTTGAGCATGAGTGTGCACTCTATCGCTTTAAATATATAAATGAGTATATTAACTTTAATTTCAGTTAGCTACATACCATTCCCTACTAGTCTAATTCAGTCATAAGTTTTAGGCAAGGAGCTCAGTGCTGTTCTTATATCTCATATGTAATTCTCCTAGTCTTTTCTATCCTATTGGAGCCAAATTTGACTTCCATTGTCAACATTCGTCTCAAAATAAGTCTCACTTCTTTGTCCTTCTTTGTCCATGGTGATATTTGTTTTGTATTTGAACACAGTTATATCTTTGGTCATTTCTTTGTGCTTGCCACAGAAGAATGTACGTCAAAACATGTAGTGATTGTTCCTTTTTCGATCAGAAAAGTATTGGATTTCAATTCACTTTAAATTAGTTTCAAAACAGACTTCCTAAACTTTTCCAGGGGAAGGGAGGGTGGCGGGCGCATCCTTTCCATACTCAGTTTCACTGTCTATGTAACATTTGATTTTGACGCATTTTAAATATTAATCCATAGTGTCTTTACAGGCAACTAGGACTATCCAGTAGGTAGTACATTTTTTCTTCTGGTACTTCAGAATGAAGTATTCATATTGCTTCTGAGATTCCAAATTCTGGCTCTTCTCAGTGTTTCAAGTTTTTTCCCCCACTGAAGAACACTACTGGCCTCTAAAAATTGCTGTGAAAAAGAAAATGTCATCTCCAAAAGTAATGTGAATTAAAACTTGGGAAAATAAAGAATAATGACATGCTTTTGCATTTCAGAAGATAGAAACTTTGTAATGAAAAGGAAGGATAGAGATCTTAAATAGTTGGGACTTGGGGAATCCAGGCACAATAGAATTATAATAGGAAAACTGAATGAAATTAAGGCATGTATGAGAGAGCCTAGGTGTAGTAAAAATGCTGATGTATACTGTTAATATTTGAATCATTCAATGAAGGAAAGTTACTAGAATAGAAGATATAAGAGTAAAAGAATTCACAAGGGAAGGGTGCTGCCTTTTATTTTATTTAAAAATATTGCCATGTTAAAAATATTGAAGTAATATGATTTATAACATTTTATAGATTTCATGTGTATTGCATTTTAATTCAACATCTGCAGATGCTACATTATGATCCCGACCAATAGTCTAATTACCACCCAATACCGTACAGTTGACCTCTTTTATCCGATTTGTCTTCCTTCATCCCCACTTCTGTTCTGTGACCTCCCTTTTTTCCTCATAGTCTGAGTTGGGTTGCAAAGTATTCAATAAATGTGTACAATGTATATTCTGTAAATTTGACAGCAAAATTAAGATGAAATATTTTCTTTTTAGTTTTGAGTATAATAAAATCACACCTTTCCTTTACATGTTTCAGTATGGCTTGGGAAGAGAATTTGTTAGATGATTTACTAAATTTCGCTGCCACTCCCAAAGGACTACTACTTCTTCAAAGAACAGGTGCCATCAATGAATGTGTGACATTTATGTTCAACCGATATGCAAAAAAATTACAGGTAAGAATTACCATCTGCTACAGGCAAAAGGAATTTTTGTTGCTGTAAAGCCATTAAGAACATAATTCTGTTTTTTTATGCATGAAGAGGTTTGTAAACCTCAATTAAAAACCCATATAACAATGTAATATTTAATTCAGTATTTTTTCAGGGACGCATTAGAGAATTGATGTTGGTATCTATGGTTATGTTAACAGGATTGGCAAACAACCAGATGGGATTGAGAAATTTAGTTAATCATCTAGATGTTTTGTAAATATGATGTCAAACATCTGGATGTCTTAAAACTAGGTGAGACTCTTATACAAAAATCTGTTGGATTTAAATGTAGGTCTCAAGGAGAGTTTAGACCTCAAATCTTAAAAGAAACTATTTGTGGAAGGAGTTTATTATTGCTGTTAAGTAAATTTTACAATTTAGTCTTCAACAGTCAGAGGTTACTGAGGTATATTCAGCTTTTGCTTTCATGGTAAATATACCTAGACTTACGGCCTTTTCAAGATTATAGATATACTTCCAAAAATGTTTTCTTCATCCCTGCAACTGTTTGTTTCTTAATGTTATTAGGTTGCCTGATTGTAAATATAA
Source organism: Scalopus aquaticus (assembly GCA_004024925.1). NCBI lineage: Eukaryota > Metazoa > Chordata > Mammalia > Eulipotyphla > Talpidae > Scalopus > Scalopus aquaticus. The sequence goes on along the minus strand of PVIJ01000023.1, from coordinate 184,529 downwards.
ATTTATTTGCTCTTTCTTACTCTCTTTAATTGTAACTTCTTGGTTTTTGTTTAATCCTTTAATTAACTCTTTTGAGTTGTTTTGCCTATGAAGAATGAAAAGTTATTGAGTGAGAGCCCTGACCAATTCTTCATTCATAAAATATATGAACATCAGTTAATGGGCTAATAATAGCTTTGTACATGCAGATATAAGTGCTTTTGTTTATTTAAATGAGGATATAGTTATTTATATGCTTCAGTTCATGGCATATTGTCCTTATATGCCCGTGCAAGATGATTGACTAATTTTATTAACCTGTCATTTCTTGATTGAGTTTTGCAGTTCCTTTTTGCCCTGCATGTATCCTCCTACCCCAGGCTTTCATAACAATGTGTTTGGTATGTGCAATAGCCTTGGATATATATACATTTCTTGTACACTGTTGTGTTAGTCCATTCAGGTTCTATAACAAAATATCACAGACTGGATACCTTATCCATAGTGGAGACTTACAGCTCACAGTTCTGTAGTCCAGAATTCCAAGATCATGGTGCCAGCATGGTCCAGTGAGGACTCTCTTCTAGTTCTCATACTTTTCAGTGCGTCCTCATATGGCAGAAGGAAATAAGGAGCTCCCTAAAATTTTTACAAGAGCACTAATCCCCTTCATAGTAACCCCATAACCTAGTCTCCTTGCAAAGCCCCACCCATTTACTAATCCCCTTTGGGGTTTAGGATTTTAACATGAACTTTCGGGACACAAACAACTAGACTATAGCAAATAAATAGTTTTGAGGTTTTTTCCAGACTTTTAAAGTTCACATAAATGAAATTGTGCTTTAATTTGAAATTCTCTGCTGGTGAGTTTGAGTCTCTCATGTATTAGCCATTACTTTCCATTTTTTGTTTTCACATATTTGAAAATATTCAAGCAGTTCAGATGTTTTGCTTATTCATCCTGAAGACTATGCTGACAAAGCTTCTATTATTGATACCCACCTAGAACCAGATGTCAATTTTCATATTCATAAATTTTAAAACAATTCAGTCTTCCTTTGTACCACATTAGTGGTTATAATAGAAGATATTCTCCCTCAGTAACTTACATCCTTATAATTTACAATACTTTAATGGAACTTTGTGCTATTCAAGACTTTTTTCTTAATTTAGAGTACAGTTTTCTTCTAAGAATGTGGTTGGATTATTAATTTTACTGAAAAGAAAGTGGAGACACAGGCTAGTTGAATGTGGACTTATGTTCACACATGGAGTTACTGACAACAGTAAGACTAGACCTCAGATTTGTCTTTAACTTTGTCCACATAGCTTAAGTCTAAATCTTGGTTAGTAACTTGTCTGAATTTATTTTCTGTCTCTCCCTTTTCAGTATTTAGTGAGACTTTCCTTTAGTTCCTATAGCAATTAATATCTGAATAAGCAGGGTCAGTGGGGGTGATTGATGAATAAGGGTATTTTTTCAGGTATTAAGGAGGAAGGCAAGTGGAAAAAAGATGGACATTTATCTTGCTGTACTTTTGTGTCACCTTACTGCAGAACTAATGGATGTAAATTAAGGAAAATTGAAAATATGAGTAGTAAAAATAGAAAAGGAAGGTAAATTTATAAAGACATGAGCAGTAGAAAATTGTAGATATTAACCTAATTCATTCCATGGTCTTTTAGTTCCCCTCTAGTTACTTTTTTTGCTTTTAAAATTAAAATGAATAGTTCATGGTTAAGAATTTGAAGTAAAGAGATCATTTCAGTTTTAATTGCATCATTTTTTATTGAAGTCAACACCCTTGTATGACTTAGGGGTGTAGATTCATTCCTCTTCAGATACGTTACCTCACTACAACCACCGCTGAAGAACCCATAATCCTTCACCGTAGTGTACTGGACCTCCTCCCACTTTTACTCTCTTCCCCTTACCTGCCACTCTTCTAGTAACCTCAGTTACACAGTCAGATTTCTAGGTTTTGTTTTGGTTTACGTTTTGTCCATTCCTGTGTTTTGTTTCTTTATATTGCACAGATGAGTGAACTTATTAAGTATTTATCTTTCTCCTCCCAGCTTATTTTGCTTAACATAATCCCCTCTAGTTCCATCCATAGTTGTGACAAATGGCAAAGTTTCATCTTTTTTTATAGATGATATGGCCTATAAACCAACGGGAATGATACTCTTCTTTATCCAGTCAGCTGTCACTGAATGCTTAGGTTGTTTCCATAGTTTGGCTATTGTAAATTGTGCTTCAGTGAACATAGGCGTTCATATATCTCTTAAAATTAATTTTTTTTTAATATCTAGGAGTAGAATTGCTGGATCATATGGCAGGTCTATTTTTAATATTTTGAGAAACCTCTGTATTCTTTTCCGTAGGGACTAGACCATTCTACTTTCCTACTGACAGTATTAATGTTCCCGTTTCTCCAATCCTCACCATCACATATTTTTTCTTACTAATATGGATCATTCTTAACAGGTGTGAGATGATATCTTGTTTTTTATATTAATATTTTTATTTATTAAAAATCAATGCACACCAAACAATTTAATTTTCAAAAGCATGAAGAAATGAAGGGCAGATCTCATCTCATTAAATATGTGCCGGATGAGTAGGGGAGAAGGATGGGAATGGGGCTGGTTGGGGGGAGGGTGGAAATTAAATAAATTATTGTGGTTTTCACTTGCATTTTCATGATGATGAACATTTTTTCATGTGTCTTAAAGAAATCCTGTTAATGAAAATCCTAAGAAATATAATTTCTAGATGGTTAGCTCTATTTAAAAGTAAAAGATTTTATAAGCCATACCATCTTAATGTCTGTGGCAGAATATTTTATAATATCAATTATTTCTTTATTCTAATTTCTGCTAAGAGTTTACTCACTTCTAAGCTTTACTATAATTGCATGTGTAATGTTCTCTTTATGAAATACAAATTAAAGATTCCTACAGTGTCATTTAAAAACCTACGTGTTAATGATGAGGATTCTTTTCCTCTGTCTCTCATTCTATGTATGAATGTTCGTGTGTATATATATGTAATATATAAAATATATGGTGAGTGTATTCCCTTCCTTTAGAAAAAATCACATTGCCTCTAAAAATAATTATTTTAAAGCAGATGTCATTGTTCCTTTTGAAGTTGTTTGATTATTTGAAAGCCCAGTTTAAAAAATACAGATTTATTAGTCAATAGTTTATTACTAAAGAACCAATCTAAAGAATAAAATAATAGAGTTTGGAGTGGGAATGGATCTTGTTCTTCATCTAGTCAAAGTCCTTTATTGTATGTAAGAAGAGACACAAATCCATCCAGGGAGATAATTGACTTGTTCAGTGTGGAAAACTACTTTGCATTAGGGCTGGCAACAGAACTTAAATCTGAAATAAAATTGTCAAAAATACTATATTAGTAATCATACACTGCTATAATTTCTGAGTTTATTTTTACTGCTGTTGTTATCTTGACTTAAAGAAAAGTGTAGAATTCAAATTAAGAAGTTCAGTGACTCTACCTGAACCTAGCCACTGCTTCTCATTGTTGTTCCTTATTTATATTGATAGATCAGCAGGCATACAAAATTTGGCTATGGAGTTTTAGTTACACAGGTGGCATCAACAGCAGCAGGTGCAAAAGCATTAAAAAGTTCAGGTAAGTACTTTTTTCTTCAGTTGACATTACAATTTCTTAAATGAGCAAATCAGTGGACAATTTAACTGGCATGACCTCAAGTATCAGAATATTTATTTTTAAAGTTCTTTTTCCAAACTATGCCTTAGGTAAAAGAGAGCTATAAGATTTCCTTTTTTGTGTTTTTTTTTTAATATTAATATTTCTCCGTGAAATCCTGGGAATTTTTTTTCTTTGAAATATATACAACTTTGTTCTCTTTCTTCAGAACAGTGGCACCTAATGAACTAAATTAAATACTTAATGTCTTAAAGAAGTCTTCTTCTATAAATCAAAAGATTGCCACCCCTCTCTTGGTACAGTTGCATCTGATAGGATTTTATGGTGCTCACTTTCAGTGACTTACATCTGCCTCAAGGTTTATAATCATAGCAGTGATGACACAGATACCCTTTCCTTATTCCTTTTCTTTCTCTTTCCTTCTGGAAAGCTTCCATCTCACCACTTAGCTTTCACCACTATCTCTCCATTTGGCATGTATTATCCACTATGGATGGAAATTTTAAGAAGTTCAAACACTACGAATTTAATATATCATATCTTATGTCATATTTTATATATCATTTCTTCAGGTTATCTGAACCCTCTAATAGAGATACTATGATTTTATTTTTCAATGCATATTTGTAACTGAACGCTGATATGTTTGATTTTGGAGCCTCTATTTTATCAGAGGATGCTTTCTGCCTTTATGTTATTATGAACTTACACATTTTATGATTAGATGTTATGTTCTACACTTTACCATATTATTACCTTCATAAAGGAATTTAATAATCAAAATCAAAATTTAGAATATGTAGTTTCTAGCTCATGAGAATTTCAAGATTCAATGGAACTGAAAGATGTGTGAAATGGAGAATTTTTCTAAGCATATGGAATACCAAAAAAAAAACAAAAACCCTATGTTAAAATAAGGGAACCCACTTACATACTCTTTGGCTTCCCACCCTGTATCTTGATACCTTCTTTCATACACACATTTGGTTCATTTGCAACCTTTTATTTTTTGGAAAAACCATTCCATTATTGGCCAAAGGATAAAATCTGGAACTCAAAACTCAGTTCTCCAGGGAAATAGTCTTTCTGAGTTTAGCCATTACATAGTTTTATGCTGAGGTATAATAAAAGCATATTAATAATAGCAGATAATTTCTACCAAGGTTAGAGATTATTTATTATACAAGATAGAAGTATGTGTCCTCTGTCAGTGTGAACTAGTCTTGTCGGGGATAATTATATCTCTTCTCCATAAAGTAGATATATATTATACCATAAGTATGATATGAAATTATTATTCTTAGGGTTTATTAATGCACTTATAAGTGAATTATGGGCTAATCTGGAATGTGGAAGAGATGATGTTAGAGTAACCCATCCTAGATCTACTCCAGTGGATCCAATCGATCGAACCTGTCAAAAGGTAAGAACTATCGAGTTTCTAGTATTGTACAAATTTTTAAGTATATTCCTCAGAAACTATTTTATCCAAGGTTAATATTTAAAAAAATTTAGCAGCTTTTCTGAATTTTTCTTTTGCTTTTTCATTAAAAAATTATTTTCAATATAAATGTAGTAAATGATAGGGATACCAAATATCCTTTTTGAATTATGTTTTATAAGGTTATTTTTCTTTTGTTATATTTTTACTGAATTTTCCTCTAATAAAGAATAATAACACAGAGACATTACTGAAAAAAAATGAACACGAAACCAAAAACACACTGAAACAAAAATCAACCAACCCAAACAAAGCAGAACAGAAGTAAGGAAGCTTTCTGTACCCTTGAGCTAAAATCTAATAGAAAATTGTCAGTATTATTTGAAAGAGGAGTTAGGTAGAGTTAAGATGCTATCATTTAGAGTAATGTGGTGAAAAAAAAAATCTGAGATAGTCATACAATGTTCTAGTATAATGTATTGACTTTATTTAAAATGTTCTCCAGACTTCACTAAAATGAAATAATTCCTGTTTTCATGGAAGCCTGGGCAGTTTTCATTCAAAGGGTCTTACAAAATTATAAAAAATAACTTGGAAGTTCTTCTTTATGTAATGGTGGACTAGCTGCCTCAAATACAAAACACAAACTCAGGAAAAATCACATTAAAATTAAATGGTTATACTAACAAGTAGTGTGACTGAAAATGGGCAGGAAGTGAGCAATGAGGGGAGTCATTTTACACAGGTAAAGGAATAGTATGGCTTAAGATTCTGGATTTAACAGGATCTTGCCTGAGGGCATGTCCAATTGGTGCTCCACAGGTAGAAATTCACACTTGAACAAGCTTTGAAACCTGGAAGAAGTCTTAGGGGGCTACAAAGCAGCAGGAACACAGAAGATCCTGGAAAGAAGCAAGGCACATATGAGGCGCTCCAAATTCAGTGTATATACTCTTCAAATATATACCTATCTGCTGGATTTTAAGTCCTTGAACTTAGAGATAGCAAATGCTCTTACACCAAGTTTAAATTTAGACTAAAATTGGAGTTTAGCTGTATAACTGGTAAATTAATCTGCACTGATTGGGAAATTTAAAGATGACAATAGAAATAGTTAATGAACATGAATTGGCTCAATAGAATTTATACAATTTGAAGAGCAGAAAAAAAAAAGTGAAAAATTGTGAATTTTGAGGCCATATCAAAAGATTTAACATATGTGTGATTGGAATAACAGAACTATAAGAGAATGGGGAAGAAAATATTTGAATAAATAATAGCTGAAATTTCCACATTTATTCAAAGGTATAAATTTATAAATAAACTTAGTGAATCCCAGGGGAGAATATGTGAAATTGAAAATACAAAGGAAACTACAGCAAGGAAATCATAAAAGTCGCCATTGAATATCACACATAGAATCACACATAGAGGGCAACAAAAGAAAAGCTTTTGGATAATCACATTAGAAACAGTGGATGCTAAAAGACAACATCATTCATGTGCTTAAATGTAAAAACAAAAGTCCTAGAATTCTATACTAGCAAAAATATTCAAGGATGAAAGTGAAATAAATTGTAACATAAATGCTAAAAGAATATTTATAGCAAACATGCATTTTAATAATACTAATGGAGTTTCTTCAGGTTTAGGGAGAATGATACCAGATAAATATTTAGATTAATCAAGATGAAAATAAGATATTTCAAATAGGTGAGTGAGTATAAAAACCTGTTATTTTTCTCTCATTTTCTTGTAAGGATGTATGACTCCAAAAGATAACACTGGTATATAGTGAGATTTGTTTTATACTTAGAGGTAATATATAAGACAGCTTACCATACAAGGCAAGCTAGTGTCTACAAACATAGGTGTTTACAGGTTCTTATATTTTATATAAGTTGGCACAATGGTTATTCTTAATCTCTAGGAAATGTTTCTAATTCAAATTTAAAGTAAGGAATTCTCTCACCTTCTGTGAATTAGAATTGTCAATGAAAACTGACTTCTCATTAAAAAGAAATTATATATTCTATAGATACTCAACGATCTAGAAATAATGAATCTTATCTTAGTGTTAACTATTACTAGTGCCCATATATAGTCCTAAAAATTGTTACTTAGGGGTTCTTTTTATTTTGGAATATTTTTTGTCTTTTGAGTTGTAGAAAACAAAAATAGGTAATTAATAGATAATTAAAATATAATAAATATATAATTAATAAACAAAATATATAATTAATTGTATAAAACAAAATATGTAATAATATTAACTAATATATTATAATATAAATGATATCAATATATAATTCATCTGATATTAGCAACATCTTGTGTTATGTTTTTGGGAACCAATGATTATATCATAAATTTTTGAGTTTTGAAGTGTTTAACGCATCATAATTTTACAGTATGCTAATGTCTTTTTAAAATGCTCAGTGTATGAGAAATGAATTTTTCTTATAAACAAACTGCTGAAATCATAAGTTTCTTTAAAACTTTCAGGTTACGTTTTTTTAACTTTCAGGTTATTTTAATTCAAATACAATTACTGAATTGTTTTCATCTACCTGATGGTTTATGTGGCCCAGATTGCTTTCTTAGGTGGAAGTATAGAAATTCTATAAACACCAATGGGCTTCTTCATATGTAAATAATTCAAAAGCCCTCATTGTGGTCTTTATAAATCACATATATCAATAATGTTTTCATGGATGATGGCAAATGTCAAAATGGACATTTATTAAAAGTTGTTTTGTAATCTCTTATGTTTATAATAAATGGGAAAGAGATTTTAAGTATAAAAGATTTGATAACAGTATCTAAATATTGCTGAACTGATGTTAAGAATGTTTATGAACTATTTATATAGTTAAATTAGAAGGCATTTTTTAGTTTGTGCTTTTTAGCATCTTATAAAATCTATTTTATTAATTATGTTTCTAGTTAACACCCTAGTAATTAGTGAACTAATTTTGTAGTATTTTCCTAGGTGACATGAACCCTCTAATTTCCCTATAATTAATTTTATATGTAATTAATAACATATTTTTCTAGCATCCCTTCCTCAATATCATTTTTCTTTCTCTATGGTGCATACCTAATATAGCATTCTCTTTAAATAGACATTGGATAAATGCCAATTAGGTTATTAAGTTCTACTTTATGATGATTGTATTACTATCCAAGTGGTATTAGCTTTAAAATATGAATATGGGTTTATTTTATTCTTAGAATTATTTAGACAGTATACCTTCATTTTGTGGACTATTTGTGGAAAAATAGGGAAACTTTGAAAAGCTTAATGTGAGTTCCTTTTTTACCTATAACAGCATTTGTTAAAAACCATTGTGCATGAGAAACTAAAGACTACCTATAGGGTTGTTATACATACCATTAAATTATGGTTATGAAAAAAAATTGTTAAATATATTCACTATAATCACTGTTACTTGTTAAGTAACACTGCATTTGATATTATGGGAGGGGCATATGAAATGAACTTATATTTTACAGGTCCTCAAGCTACAACTATTGAGCAAGGGTGACCCTATTAAATATTTTCTGAAGATTATATTGTGATTTGTATTCAGTAGTAACCTTTGCCTGGAAGTAGGAAAATACAAATTATTTCCTCTACCAACTTTCTGATAGTTGTTTTTGACTAAGTCATTTCACTTCTGTACTATAAGTTTTCTCATTAAATGAGATTGAATTAACTGTTCTTTTAATTTTCTCAGTGTTCAGATTTTATTGAAGATTTTCAGTTTGTCTGATCCTCAAATTATTTGAGTCTAGTGAAAGATTTCTTTTTCAAATGCCAAGCAGAAAATTTAACAGTTACAAATAAATACAATAATATTGGTACAATGCAAAGTAAACACAACTATTGGCAGGAAATAGGGCTTGTAGATGTGGATTGTGTTAATTGGAAAGCCTTCTAGAAAGAACTGTGGTAAACTTTTAAAAGCGTATAAAGTGGGATATAGAGTAAGGAGAGCAGGAGGAACATGTTTTCAGTATAAGTTTGTGTATGTAGCTGTCACTTGAAGGAGGCTGGGGGCAGATTAGACTGACTAAAGAGGGTGGGGGGGTAATGGGAAGTGAGGGTTTCGAGATTGAAAAGAAGAAAGGTATTTGTTATTATAGTGAAGTGACTTGAACATCATGCTAAGGAGTTTAGATACGATGTTTAGTGATGGGTAACTAGTGCATGCTTTTGGGCAGGGAGACCAAAGAATGAAATGCGCATGCGAAAAATATAAAGATTGCTTTTAATAAAACAAAATGAGAGTGGGAATTAAAAAATTCCATGGAGAGATTAACTTGGTAAAATTGCCCCAGAATATGAGCTGGTATTGATAGGAAAGTCCTCGACTCTTAAAAAAGTAACTATAATATCTAGATCAGTTGTTTTCCAATGAATCTATTTAAAAGATAGAGGTAGCCTTGTAACCTGAGTGTAAGACTAGAATTTATCTTGCTGCTGAACCCTTATGCATGACTCGCTTGTATTTTCTTATGTGTCAGCTATAACAATGCAAAACACGAAGGTGATCATTTTATTTTTTTCTCAAAACCAAGCTTTTCAAGAGATATGTGACAATTGAAAATGTTTCCAACTCTCATATATATTGTGCTTTGTCAGTACATAGGTTATTGTTGATGCTAACGATTTTGTACTTATAGGTGTGTTTCACATTTATGTGGATTATATCAATGACTCTTCCATGAATGAAGCAGAAAATACGAACCATTTCAGTGATTGTTTTCTTCCTCTCCTTCCTCCTCCCCCCAACCCCCAGTCTTTTCTAGCACTGGTGAACTTGTTATCTTACCCTGCTATTTATGAGCTAGTAGGCAATCAAGATCTGCCCAATAAAGCAGAATATTCTCTTCGTGAAGTTCCGACATGTGTTATTGTAAGTAATTTTCTTTTAATGTTTAAGTAGTATAAATGCTACTACTTGAGATTTACAGTAAAAAAAAAAAAGGCAGTTTGACATAAAAAAGGAAAACACTGCTAATGGCATTTAAGGACTGATTTATTTAAACATGAATTATCAATTTCTGAATTATCTGTGAATCAAATCTTTGATCCAGGCTACCTAACAGTTGCAACACCTAGTGGAAGGTTAACTACTCTACTCAACCAGAGAAAGAGCCTTGGTATAAACAGAAGTATGTATATGAATGATTTTTAGATGACTTATGACATCATAAGTTACACTAATGCTGCTCCTTCATTGGTTAGGCAATTAATAAGTTATATTCAAGGAATCGGTACATTTTTCTGCTTATATTTTCATGAATTACATATTACTTCCCCATGAGGGCAGTATATACATACTTGTTTAATTTGAAATTTATTTCATATTCATATTCCAAGATGGGTAACTTGTTTAAATTATTCAGATATGTAGTTCCTCATTTTTAGTTTATGAATTAAACATACATGAGTACACACATAAATATGTGTACTTATGCATTAGTAAATCATAATTTTATTAATACTGCAAGTCCTTTAACCATCACTTTTTATTTTCTGGTCACTTTGTTGTTGCTGTTTTTTTTTAACCCTTTTGAATGTATTTTTAACCCTAAACACTTTAATTTTCAAGGTTTAAGTTTTCCCAAACTTTACTTTGGGAAATTTTTGGTAATTTATATTAAATAAAATATAAATATAAGTACTTCTATCATTAAACTTATATTCTCTTATCTTTTCCTTAAAGTGTTCCAAATTTTTCTTGGCTTATATCTTGACACTTCTTAAGTAATATTTCTAGCCATTTTTTTTTTTGGCCTGTTTCCCGTATTATCCTGCAAGTGCCTGAGAGTAAGGATATTTTAGTCTCCTTAGTACCTAGTACATAAATACATGTCCATTGAATGACAATTGAAAACAGGTATTTCTAATATTTTGCCTTTCAGTTATGGAAAACAAGTACAAATGAGTTTTATTTAATCTAGAACAGTGGCTCAATTGTTCATTCTCTTAGATTTTAATTGTATTCTACAGTGCATATTCAAAGATATCTTTCCACTTAGGGAGAGATTTGTCTATTTATTCTTAAAACACTTAACTGCACACAGTTTTGTTATTCCACCTCTCCTGATGACATTGCATTTTAAATATAACTGCAAGTTAAGGGAAGATCATTTGTCCACAGTTCTATTCCTTGAAAAACCTCCATCAACCACTGAAAGTTAATAGCCCAAGCAGTGTGATTGCTTCACTCCTAAATTTTAGGGTCAATTGGAAATTCTCATGGACCCTCTCATTGTTCAACCTTATTTACCCGAAGCCTGTAAGTGCTTAATTCTGGAAGACGTGGACTCTCTTTGTATACATGTTGTTTTTATTTTTTATTTTCTTTAAAATATATATAATATTTTTATTGTTACTTATATCTTTTACATTTTGTATTCCCCTTGGGTAACCCACCACGAATTCACCCGTGACCCATCTCCGTGGTCCCTGTGTCCTTTTCTACTCCATTTTGTGCCTTATCCTCCCCGCCCCCCCTCCCCCCTCCACTTAGTGTCTCTCTCCTATTTGGTTTCCCTATAGTCCTGTTATGAGATAAACCATTCAATATTTTTCTCTTTCTTTCTGGCTTATTTCACTGAGTATGACCCCCTCTAGTTCCATCCATGTCACTGTAAATTGCATGTGTTTATCTTCTTTGAATGCTGAGTAGTATTCCATTATGTATATGTACCACATCTTCTTGATCCAGTCGTCTATTTTTGGACATCTTTGCTATTGTGAACAGTGCCACAATGAACATACAGATGCATGTATCCTTTTGGATTAGTGTTTTTGTGTCCTTTGGGTAGATTCCCAAAAGTGGTATTGCTGGGTTGTATGGAAGCTCCATTTTTAGCACTTTGAGCAATTGCCATACAGCTTTCCATAGTGGTTGGACCAGTTTGCGTTCCCACCAGCATTGTAGAAGAGTTCCTTTTTCTCCACACATTCTTTCCAGCATTTGTTGTTGCCTGTATTTTTAATGTGTGCCATCCTCACAGGTGTGAGGTGGTATCTCATTGTGGTTTTGATTTGCATTTACTTGATTATAAGTGCCGTTGAACATTTTTCATATACCTGTTGGCCATTTGCTTTACTTCTTTGGAGAAATGCCTTTTTATCTCTTCTGCCTATTTTTTGACTGGATTATGGGCTTTGTTTTTGTTGAGTTGTGTGAGCGCCTTGTAGATTTTTATTATCAGTCCTTTATCAGTTGTATTGTGTGTGCAAAGATCTTCTCCCAGTTGGTAGGGTATCTGTTAGTTTTGGTTAATGTCTCTTTTGCTGTATAGAAGCTTTTTATTTTGATGTAATCCCATCTGTTTAGTCCTTCACTTCCTTTGCTTTGGGGGATGTGTCTTTAAAGATTTTGCTGAGATGTATGTCTTGTAAAAATTTGCCTGTATTTTCTTCTATAAATTTTATGGTTTCAGGTCTTACGTCCAGGTCTTTTATCCATTTGGAGTTGGCCTTTGTGCAGGGTGGGAGGTAGTACTCTAGCTTCATTGTTTTTACATGTAGCTGTTCAGTTTTCCCAGCACCATTTATTGAATAGACTGTCCTTGTTCCACTGCATTTTCTTTGCTCCTTTGTCAAAGATTAGTTGTTCATATATATGCAGCTTTAATTCTGGGTATTCTATTTGGTTCCATTGGTCTTTGTGTCTGTTTTTGTTCCAGTACCATGCTGTTTTAATTATTATGGCTTTGTAGTATCAGGTTGAAATCAGGGAGTGAAATTCCTCTGTTTTTTTTTTTTTCTTTTTAGTCAGGAGGGCTTTAGCTATGTGGGGTGTTTTGTGGTTCCATATGAATTTCATCAATATTCGATTTATTTCTTTGAAGAATGTCACTGAGATTTTTATTGGAATAGTGTTGAATCTTTAAATTGCTTTTGGGAGGGTTGCCATTTGATAATGTTAATCCTTCCAATCCATGAGCAGGGGATGTCTTTCCATTTTCTTGTGTCTTCTTCTATTTCTTTCAACAGTGTTTTATAGTTTTCTTTGTATAAGTCCTTCACGTTTTTGTTAAATTTATTCCCAGATATTTGATTTTTTTGGTTTCAATTTTGAAGGGGATGGATCTCTTAATTTCTTCTTCTTCAGACTAGGTGTTTGTATATAGGAAGGCTACTGATTTTTGTGTGTTGATTTTGTATCCTGCTACTTTACTGAACTGGTCTATAATTTTGAGTAGTTTTTCTATGGAGTTTTTAGGGTTTTGTATATATATTATCATATTGTCTGCAAATAAAGACAGTTTAATTTCTTCTTTTCTTATTTGGATCCCTTGAATGTCTTTCTCTTGTCTTATTGCTCTGGCTAGGACTTCCAGTATTATATTGAAGAGCAATGGTGAGAATGGACATCCTTTCCTTGTTCCTGATCTTAAGGGAAAGGCTTTCAGCTTCTCACCGTTGAGAATAATATTGGCTGTGGCTTTGTTGTATATGGCTTTTATTATGTTGAGTTTTTTAAAAAGGAGAAGACAGGCCTCCATGGTGGTGCAGTGGTTAAGTGCTGCGCTGTGGAGCTGTCGGTGATGGCGATGCAAGTTCGAGTCCGGCCAGGGAGATTCCCACATGGTGCGGCAGACCTCTCCTGCCTCGCCCACTGCTCCCCTCAGCAGTGTGTTTCTGTCCATCTGCCTGTTCTGTTCCTCACTCTGTCTCTGGTGAACCCTCTCGCCGCCCCATGCCTCTGGCCTGTACCCCAGTTTGTATGCATAAATAAATAAATCTTAAAAAAAAATAAAAAGTATAAGACAATGTGAATAAAAAATCAGCACATTGAGAACAATCAATAATGGTTAATGGGCATTCAAATTCAAATTGTCCAACATTTTAAAGAGCTGGAGTGCCAGTTTTTAATTATTTTGAATACATTACAGAAGAACTTTTTGCTAGTGTGATGACATAATCTGAGTAGGTGTGAACCTATACCACTGAATCCTATATGGTATTATATAGCAACATTACCGTGATTAAAAAAATACAACTTAAAAAATAAAAAAAGATTGAGGGGAAAAAGAAAAGATAAAATGAATATCTAAACCACTGAATGACCTCTCCTTGTTCCTGAAAAACTTCAATCACTTATGCCTTCCTTTCTCATTAATTTGGAGTATGATTATCAATTCATTTACCTTCAGAGAGACAAGAGTAAATTCATTGGAAACTCCCTTTTTTCTTAAAATGTGTTGTTTTACTTTGAAGTGAACCTTACCTCGCTGCTATCCTGTCAGTAACCTTGAATTCAATGTAATTTTCCTTCTTACCCGTGAAGTCCTCAGCTGGAGGTTTTTGCCTCCTGCTCAGACATGGCTTCACCTGTGGTCTCTGCATAGCAGTGTTCCCAAGTAGATAGAAACTTGCTCTAGAGTTCTGTTTTGTTATTTCTTGTGAGTAGATGCTTAATGAGTTAGGACGGTTTTGATTCTGTAACTTAGTTTTCTTTGGGAGTACTATGGCAGGTATCCTAGAAGATGTACTAAGGAGCTATGTGGATTGTGGATGTGGGCACGCGCATGTGTGCATGTGCACACATTGTGGAATTACTTTACTTTCTGTGGTGGACACCCTCAAACTTACAGTATAAAAACATAGCATAATGAACTTCCTTAGAACCACCACTAAATTTCAACTTTTATCAACATTCTGTCAGTCTTCATCCGTCTATTCCCCTACTGTTTTCCAGTTTCCTCTCTCTTATTCCTGCTTTTTTCCCTGGATAATTAGCATGTTTGGGCCATAATGTCAGTTTATTTGTAAATTAATATGTATCTCAGATAAAGACTCCTTTGCTTTCGCCCTTTTTTTGGGTGGGATTGAATTATCACCCTGTAAAACATTATGATTTTACGTATCTAAAATGTTATCACTCCTTAATATCATCGAAAGTATAGTCTGTATAGAAATTCCCTTTGTTGTCTCAAAAATTTTATAGTTGGTCAAGTCATGAGCCAAACAAGTTCCACATGTTGCTTTTGGTCATTGAGTCCTTTAATTCCTTTTTATTCTAAAATAGTTCTCCCTCCCTTTTTTGTTTCCATGTTATCAATTTATTAGAGAATCTGGGCTACTTGTCCCAATTACACATTGACTCATTGCTCCAATAAGAGGTGTAAGATGGTGATCTAGTTCTGTCAATCTAAATGCTTGTCTCACTTTTTATAAATTTTCAGGGTAATCAGTTGGTCCTTTAGTAACCTCCAAATTGGTGCTGTACTAATCTCTGAAAGGGAGGTTTTATTATTTTTATTATTATTATCATTATGTACTTCTAGTTTTCTAATCCAATGCACATGTGATTATTGCTTTAGATGACCAATTTACTCCTTTATGGTTACTGAGTTCTTTTGACACACATATATTTGTGCTTGATATCTTGCTTTCTTATATAAAGCATTGAGTTCCAGGTTCATTGTAAACATTTTCTGGTTCAGGTCTGGAATCAACTGTCTTCAGTTTTTTGTTCCTTCTAGTAGGAAGCTCCTTTTACTAGGAAGTATGTTTAGGAACTATAATCTGGGTACTAGGAACTGTGGGTTATTAGTGGGCAGGTAAGAGGAATAAGTAGTTGTTACTCCTTTTAAAGAGAAAAATTAATCATGCACCTATATTGATATTTCTTCTTTTTCACTGAAAAGTTTGGTTCCTGATGACATGAAGAAATTACTTATTTTCTTTATTGTATAATGTACATATAATCATTTCAAAGTAAAATAAGACTTCAGTTAATTTTGTCCTTTATATGCCACTGATGATTTACAATAAAAATATTGTTTTAAAGTTACTTCAGATAAAGTAAATCTCTTTTCTGGCTCGCTATGCCACTAACTTGATAGATAGGATTGTTTCAGAATGTATTAAATTCAGAGAGATTATGTTAATTTTACTTTTTTGTGTAAATTTTGTTTTATCCTTTTAAATTATAGAAAAATATGTAATTCTAGTACATAAGGCATATTGACAGAATGTGTTTACATTTTAATCTTTTCATCTTTCCCTTTATGTTTTTATTCAATATTATAGTCAATAGCCATATATAGCTATTCAAATTTAATCACAATTAAATAAAACTAATAATTCATTTCCTTAAAATACTATCACCATTTAAAGTTTTCAGGTACCCACTAGCCATGTGATTAATGGCCACCACGTAGGACAGCACAGAACATTTCCAGAGCATTGCTCTGTAACAATTTTCGTTAATTTTTCCTTTATTCTTCTGTTGTCCTTTATAGAAGAATATATATCTCCCCTTCTCCCAGTTTTTAAAGTAAAAGATAATGTGCTATGAACACTGTCCTACTTCTTGCATTTTTCTTCCAATCTATATCTTTGAGATTTCCATAGCAATATATAGAGATCTTCATCCTCTTTTTTTACAGATGTATAGTGCTTTGTTGTGTGGATGTTTCAGAGTTAATTCAGTCATCAGTGGGTGACAATTGGGTTAAGTCTTTGCTGTTTTAGATTATACCAAAATATATTAACTTTGGCTTATATTGTATTTACCAGTGTATCTGTATTTTTTATATTGCTGCATAACAGATTGCTACAAACTTAGCAAATTAAAACAGCACCTATTTATTAACTCATCATTTTCTTGATTAGAATTCCAGCACTATTTGCCTGACTTTTCTGCTCACTGTATTACAAGGTCAAAATCAAGATGCTAGCTAGGCTAAATCATTATTTGGACACTCTGGAGAAAAATCCACTTCCAGATTGATTCTTTTTATTGGCAGAATTCAGTTTCTCACAGTTATAGGACTGAACTGCCTGGTTTCCTGCTGGCCATCATCCAGGTACTGCTCCCATGTCTCTGTCCGGTGGCCCACTTCCTGGCAGCAGTGAAGAATCTTTCTCATGTCAAATCCCTCTCGTGGTTTCAATCTGTTTTCTGTGACCAGCTATAGAAAACTGTTCTAAATGTTTTATGTGACAAGATCAGAGCCACAATCTATGCTAGTCAATTATTTAAGGACTGTTATTACATCTGCAAAAATATCTACATAGCAGTACCTATTAGCATTCAAAACCTGAGAATCTTAAATTCTTACTATTCTTAAAGTCTTAGAATTCTGCCTGCTATACTATCTTTAGACTATCTTTCTAGAAGTGGGATAATTAGGTTGAAAGGTGAAGCCACACATAATTTTCAAATATATTGCTAGATTTCTGTCCACAGGGAAAAATCCTGCTTTCCCATCAATAAGATTTTATAGTGCCTATTTCCTGGCAGTCTCATGTAAATGATTATGTGGTCAGAGGTTTAGATATTTTTCTGTCTGACAGGAGAGAAGTGTTAATTTATCTTTGACACTATTATATTTGTCATTATGAACAGAATATCTCTTCATATCTTTAAATCTTCATATGGACATTGATGTTTCTTCTCTTCCTGTTCTTTCAATTTATTTTTGTTCTTTTTTTTCCATTTGAATTGTCATCTTTCTCAATTTTAAGAAATCATTTTATTTTAGTGATAGCACACCTTAACTTTTCAGGGTCTTTTATTGGGTATCTACCAAAACTCTAAGCCTGTGAACAATTCTCAAGTAGTACTATAGTGAATTAAAGTTGAATAAAGCAAAATATTCTTTCCCTTTAACATATAATTTCTATTGCTTTTCACGCTCTGTCACTTTCAGTTATATAAGTGGTATAATAGGTCGATCCCCTCGGCTATTAGGGAAACTCAAAATAGTGTAGGCAAAGATTGAAATTTATTGACATATAACCAACTTGTATGAAAATCAGGGACAACTGGAAATTGTCCTGATTTTATTCAAATTTCTATCTCTCTTTTTGTCTCCCTACCTAGTTCCTTTCTAATCATTGCTCTCCAGTTTGACTTTATTCAGAGGTATACTAACTATAATGGTTAAGAGTTTGTATTCTGAAACCAGACTGACTGTACAGGATTCCTGGTTTTGCCTCTTACAAACTGTGTGACTTTAAACAAGTTAGACCTTAGTTTTCTCCTCTACTAAGAGTCAGAAACATTCCTATCTCATATTAACAGGGTTGTTGTGAGGATTAAGTTAAATACTAAAATTTAAATCACTGTCTGGCAGAGAAATACTTAAATAATGTTTGCTATAATTATCATTAGTATGTTCCTTTCTGCAGGTGGCATTCTCTAGTAGGAAAGACCTGTTCTCTAGGAAAAGACCTGTTACTTTATAAGTACCCAACTTGATTTTATTAGTGATAAACTTGTGTTAGTTTCCTAGAGGTACTATAATACATTTTCACAAACTGGGTGACTGAAAGCAACAGAAATTTTTTCTGTTTACTGTTCTGGAGTCCAGAAGCCTGAAATCAAGGTGCCAACAGGGCAGCATATCTTCCAAGGTCACAGCAAGAATCCTTCCACATTTCTCCAACTTCTGGTTGTTTTAGGCATTTCATAACTTGTGCTGCTTAACTCTTGTTTCTGCTTCTCTTTACAATACCTTCTCCTCTGTCTTAAATCGCCCTTGTCTTTAAAAGGAAGCATCACTTGATTCCGGGCTCACTTATGTAATCCAGGATGATATTCTCTCAGGATCTTTAAATTTAATTACCTTTGCAAAGACCCTTTTTCGAAATAGAGTAATAAGCATCGGCTCTAGGGGTTAGGGTATGGACATAGGTTTGTAGAACGTCTCTATTTGATACCCTGCACCATCAAACAGGAGTGTCCTTTTCCTTTACTTTCTTGCTGTAGACTGAATGTTTTTATACTCTCAAAATTCATATGTTAAAGCCTAATCTCCAATGTTATATTTGGAGGTTGGACCATTTGAAGTGCCTTATTTAAAATGACCCCAGGGGCCTCCCTTGTGGTGCAAGGGGTTATGTCTCAGCACTATGAACTATCACAGCTACTGCAGCATGAGTTCAGTCCTGGCTACGGAGCTTCCCACATGGCACAGCAGACCTCTCCTGCCTCTCCCACTGCTCCCCTCAGCAGTGTATTTTAGTCAGTCTGCCTGTTCTGCTCCCCACTCTGTCTCTGCTGAATCCTCTCACCCGCCTCCCCCAACCACTGACCTACAACCCAGTTCTTGTATGCGTAAATAAACAAATCTTTAAAAAAAAAGACCCCAGAAAATCCCTCACCCTTCTTTTTGTGTCAGGACACAGGCTCTTCTGGATCCTTAATCTTGGACCACCAAGCCTCCACAATGTGAGAAATGCAGTTTGCATTGTTTATAAGCCACTCAGTCTATGATATTCTTTTATAGTTACTAGTAGGGACTAAGATAGTCCTCACTTTCAAAAATCCCAAAGGACCTTAGCAGGCTAAATTTTGTTTGTTGATGTTTGTGAGGTAACCAGTCAGAAGCCACTACTAATACTGTAGATGCAGGAATGTTGACATAAGAGTTGACTTCTCCCTCGCCTGTCATCGGCCCTTTCTTAAGTAAAAGGGAGCAAAGTAAAAGGGAGCGATAGGACAGACAACCTCTTTGGAACAATTGTAAATAGACACACACTGAATGTGTATATATTTATATAGAATGGGTATTCCTTTGTTTTTCCAGTCTTCTCATTCTGTTCTACTTGATTATTGCACATCTTATTAAGTTGGACAATATCTTTTTAAAAGATTGAGTTTCAGGCCACTTTTTGTTTGCAAGTCCTAAGTCTTACTTGCAGTTACTTATTGCTGGGAAGCTGCTTGATTTCGGAAATTGATTGTCTTATCGACACAGGTTGTAGTGCTTAGAAACTGAAGTTATCCGTAAGGCAGGCTCCCAGGAGTTTGGTTTTCTACCCTAAGTGGTGATCCATCAATGTAATCTTCTTTGAAGAAGAAATTATTTACCGTAACATTTGTTCTCTGAAAATGCATTATCAGTGATAGATCACTGCAATCTACTCTTCCTGGTAATAGTCTTCTGTAATACACTCACTGTCTTTTTTATTCTTACAGTATCTACTTGTTAGATTTCATAACTAGAGCTTTGGAGTCATGAAGTATTAACTAGCTATCAAATAGTCTGAGTTTAGTATTATATCAAAAAGCTGTGCAAATTTCAGTCACCTACTGTAGTGTAGTCACTTCCACTAGTACCCTACTAATGGAGAGAAATCTATTGTAATTCTTTTTTAACGATTTATTTTTATTTATTCATATGAGAACTGGGGTGTAGGCCAGAGGTGTGGGGGGTGAGAGGATTCACCAGAGACAGACTGGGGAGCAGAACAGGCAGATCTACTGAAATACACTGCTGAGGGGAGCAGCGGGTGAGACAGGAGAAGTCTGCTGTGCCATGTGGTTCAGCTTCCTCACCGGGGATTGAACTCGTGTTGTAGTGGCTGGTGATAGCTTGATAGCACTGAGACTTTAACCCCTGAGCCACCAGGGAGACCCCTATAGTAATTCTTTCAGAAAGAACTGATTGGAAGTATCTCCCAGGTAAGAGAAGGCTAGTGATATAATCAAACCTATATTAATCTGTGAAGATTATAGAAAAATGATAGGTCATTTCTTAAAAATTCCAACATGGTGGCACAAAGGTTGAGCGCTGCGCTGTGGAGCTGTTGGCAGCCCGCCATGTGAGTTCAATGCCCGGCAGGGAGAATCCCACGTGGTGCAGCAGACCTCTCCTGCCTCACCCGCTGCTCCCCTCAGCAGTGTATTTCTGATCTGCCTGTTCTGCTCCCCACTCTGTCGCTGGTGAATCCTCTTGCCACCCCACGCCTCTGGCCTGTACCCCAGCTTGTATGTATAAATAAATAAATCTTAAAAAAAACATTTCCAATATTAAGTAGCAAAAATATCTGTTTGAAAAATCACATAGCAATCAAGTTTCTCCATGTGTCTACTGCAGTGATTACTTAGTAGTATCTAGGTGTCTGAGCATGTCAAAGAGAGCTCTGTACTCTGTCACTGTAGCTAAATCAGGACTGTCAGAGTGGAAAGATTAGGAAAGGGGTTGGGAGACAGTGTAACAATTAATGAGAATATGAATATGAAGCTGAGAATATGAATGAGTTGTTAAGCTCATCTTCTGTTCTCTCATAACGTTTGAAACAAGGAGAATCCAGCTAAGAAGCAGATGACAATGCAAAATTTTTTTAATATAGCAGTCTTTATTTTTCATTGTTAGTAGTATTTGCTGATTATCAACACCTGTGGTAGTATTTAAACATTTTTATAAGATCTCTAGGGTGGTAAATGCATTTTTAATGTTGGGTATAAATTTTCACTAGGTAGGTTTATACAAAATCCAGTTTTTACAAAATTTTGGTTAGTATTTTTTCAAATGTGATTTTTGAGGTTGTCATTATTTCCCCCTCCTTGCAAACTCGTTCCCTGCCTCTTATTTGATCTGACATTTGTACTGCCAACCACCTTAAATATTGTGTGGCTTTACTTAGCAAAACCGTCCTCCTTTTGCCCTGTTGATCACAGAAGTGTCTTGAATTTAAACTCACTAGAGAGTACCAAGTTTTTTGGCAAAGAAAATGAGCAATGAGAGAGGCAAATATTTACTAGGAATAAATTTTTTAGACCTAGACCCAAAGATAAATGCATTTATAGAAAGAAAGGTTTTCAGAGAGTGCTCAGAATTGGTCATAGGCTGAAATTGTGAGCGTGTGGGGCCGCCGGCAGTCATCAGGCTCTTTCTGTACCTGCATAAGTGATTTTTAAGCCAGTTACACATTGTAAAATTTGAGGCACTTTTTAAAGGACATTAATGCTGGAGTCATGCCGGCAGGGATGGTGACTTAATTGGTCTGGGGTTGAGCCTTGTCATCTCTATATATTTTTAAAGTTCCCTAGGTGATTCTACTGTTCAACAAGGTTGGAAACCACTGATTTACTGAGCGAGACTATCTATTAACAAAATCTTAAGTCTTTTTTTTTTAACTTTAAAAAAATTTTTTTTAAAGATTTATTTATTTATGCATACAAGCTGGGGTACAAACCAGAGGCGTGGGGTGGCGAGAGGGTTCATCAGAAACAGGGTGGGGAGCAGAATAGGCAGATTGACAGAAATGCACTGCTGAGGGGAGCAGTGGGCAAGGCAAGAGAGATCTGCCACGCCATGTGGGAATCTCCCCGGCCTGATGTCGAACCTGCGTCTGACAGATCCACAGCACAGCGCCTAACCACTGCACCATCAGGGAGGCCCAACAAAATCTTAAGTCTTGAATAGTTACTAAATAAAACTATTCAATCCCACTGGCTGAGCTTCCTATTTGTAGGTTTCCTATTTGTTTATGTAAGTAGTTTATATTTTTAGCAGTTTAATCTGTGTTTGACTGACTCCACGAGCTGTTTACACAGTACCAGTAGTAGGGTGTAAATTAGTGATTCTCTACTCTGGGTAAATGTTAGATGTTCAGTTTCATTTGGTCACACCCTTAATTCATAATCTCTAGGGTTGTGAATCAGGCACTTAGTATTTAAAAAAAATTTTTTTTTGTTCTCCTTGGTAATTCAAATGTAAAGCAAGGTTTGAGCGCCACAAATATATTTTTTGATTTGGTTTTATTTAAATGATATCAGTCAGACATCCTCTCAGTCTGATTCTTGTTTTCCAGGATATTATTGACAGACTTATAATTTTGAATTCTGAAGCTAAGATTCGTTCTTTATTCAACTATGAACAGTCACACATCTTTGGTTTAAGGTAAGGTGCTAAATTTTACTTGAGATATTCTCTTTGTTGCAACAATAGTTACGATCCTTACTTTCAAAATGACTTTAAGCTCATTTTAAAAATGTCTGTGTAAAAGTAATTTATCACCTATAATATTATAGAGTAAATTATAATCATCAAATTTCATACTATTTTGTTCTATATTTGTGGCATTTAGGTTCTATATTGTAGCATCTTCCAATTTTGTTTGATTTATTAGAGGTATTTGTGAACTTTCAGGTTACCCTGGAGTAAATTGGAGCTTCCCTCTGTTGGTTTTTTATTGGACATCTGCCAAAATAAAGTCTTTTTTAAAGATTTATTGATTTATGCATATAAAAGCTGGGGTGTAGGCCAGAGATTGGGGGGTGATGAAAGGGTTCACCAGAGACAGAGTGGGGAGCAGAACAGTCAGGTCTACTGAAATACACTGCTGAGGGGAGCAGCGGGTGAGGAAGGAGAGGTCTGCTGCACCATTTGGATTAGCTCTCTTGTTGGGGATTGAACTCATGCTGCAATGGCTTGCTATAGCTTCATAGTGCTGAGACTTAACCCCTTATACCTGGGGTTAGTTGGAGAGAGGCCCCAGCCAAAATATAGTCTTGAAAGAGGACTATACATGTGTGAAAAACAAATTTTTCTCCTTGATGTTAATCATTACTCTTTAACTTTAGCTTTTCCAGGATTTAAATTTTTTATCTGAATTTATATTCCTGAACATTTTATTTAGTATATTAAAATGGTGGGGGGAGAGAAGGACTAGAGTTGTTTGGATTACAGAGACTTACAGAATTTTTAGTCATAATCTCTTACCCTTATTTAGACATATAACTTCCCCATCTTTAAGTTGCTATCTTTGAAAGCACCTGAATTAAAGAAATTTTCTATTTTTCATAGATTTGTGATTTTCTCTTTCTACTAGCAAAGTAGTTTTTAGTCATGAAGGAGGATCAGTGAGAATGTTCTACCTAGGAAATAAGGCAATTACTTTTAGAATTCTCTGGTGGTAGTATAGATTATAGAATCACAAACTTTTTAGCCATTTACTAATAGCTGAGTGTCACTTTCAGACTTTTTAAATCAAAAAAGGAAGGAAAAGCTGTAGCTTTTTAAACTACAGTAGATAGTGTGCCTTTTTTCCAAAATGAATTTTCACACTAAATTTTAACTTTCAGTGTATAGCATGAGATACATCCTGTGGCACAGTGATGAGGAATACTAGAAACTATTCAGCAGAACCTCCTCTGCATATTTTGAGTCATAATTAAAGAAAATAGATTTGGCCTCTTGCTATTGAATTTTTTTCTCTAAGTTTTCTTTTATGTAATAGTATTTTTGTTAGTATTCTTTTGGCAAAAAAAAATCAAGTGAAATTTTATTGAGACATGTAAGAAGCAATCCAAAAAGTAAAATATTCCTGGAAAATATACTAATTTGTATAGTGTGTGCTCTCTGTAATGCCCATATGGAGTCATTTGGTGCTACACTAAGAAATTTGCCATTCTCATTGTTGATACATGCAGAGCAGTGCAGTGTAGTAGTTAGCAACATGGACTGCAGCGTCAGACTGGTTGCTCTATACCAATTGTGTGAGGTGGGGTATGGGTTTCTGTATATAAAATGGAGAATAATTATATCCCTCAAAGAGTTATTATGAGAATTACATATGAATATTTAAAGGGCTTATAACAGCATATAGCACATAGTAAACCCTATAAAAACGTTAGTTATGGCTGTATTGGTAGCTCAACTGTTTCTTGGTATGTACTTGTTCTATGCTGTTTGTATTCTACTATGAAATGAATTTTGTCTTCATTTTTCAATTATCCCAGTAGTCTTTCACATGCGGCCAAGTAATTTGCTGTTTACAGTGTCAGCATTCAGACAAGTGGCAAAATCACTTTGTGAGGAAAAGTATTTTGTTTTTATGTGTCTTTTATCAAGTTTTTCTTTGACAAGGAATTAATTTCATTGTATTTTTAAGTGCATTCTGGTAATAATATTCAATTTAGTTAAGCATTTTAGTTATGCTTTTGAAACTAGATAATATACTTTTAATTTCAGGCTACCAGTGGTTATTAATTTATGTCATAGTTATGTATTTTGTAAATCTCATGTTTCTATTTCTTTTGGATTCTGCCTCTGTCTTTTTTTCTCACTCTCAGTGTTTTTGCTTATTTCTCATTGTACATTCTTGGCACCATTTCCTTCAATAGATCATCTCATTAATGTGTTTGATGTTTAGATTTCACATTGTTTCATTCACTATGTTTTTCCCTCTGCTTTAAAAATCTAGAAGTAGCAGAAGGATATGTTTGCTCCAGGTCGTTTAGGAGTTCCTCAGCACTTAGATGAGACTATGCTAGGACTTAGTGAAATGTAAATTTTCACTTTTCAGCAGCATCCCATTCTGTTAAAATTTCCAGATTTTTATTTGCCAGGGTATTCTTATAGCTCTTATAGCGCATGACTGATATACAGGAAATTTGTTCCTTTGGTTAGTTCTATTCCCTTCATTTATTTTTTTGCTGTTGGTATCAACATGCAGACATGGCTTTATATGTCCCATTTACAATGAAACAAAACATACCATAACAAAATGTGTCTAAAACTGTCATTGATTACCTCTGTTGTCACCACATCCTACTTAGTTTTGACATTGACTTTATAATTGTCAGAACTGTACATTCTGCTCATCTTCTATGCTGATAAATCTAGTAAATATTTTCTTAATTCACATATTACTATAGCTATCAGTAGCATTTCAGAGAGTGGACCATTTCTTTCTGTGTGCAAATTCTCTTGCCTTTTCTTCTGTGACACTACACATGAATGGAGTTTCTCTGCTTTTACATTTTCTAAGCAACCTCTGAATATTGGAATACTTAGGATTTGGTCCTGGGCCTACTGTTTTTCTATGCACTCTGCCCCTAGTTTATCTACTTATACCTTTGCCTTTTATCTCTAGCCTAAACTATTATTTTGGGATAACAGACTCTTAGATGCAAATGACATCTCAATCCAGACATTTCTCAAACATCACAAGCTTAACAAGACTTAAACTGTGTCTCCTCCCACAAAGACAAAATAAATCTTTTATTTCCATCTCATTAAGTAGCCCAACCATCTATTGAGTTCCTAAATCCTCAGAGTCATCTTAAATTTTTTCTCTGCTTTTAAATATAATTTATCTTAATTAACTAATGCAGGGAACTAAATATAATAGAGATTCTATGTAATTCTGGAAATGAAATAACACTGAGGAAAAACATTCTAAGTATCTTCTATGCATGTACAGAGGAAGAGATACATAAAATACTTCATGAAAATGATACAACAATATAGCTTCCCTTTTAAAATCTAACTGAATTCTATGGAAAAGAGAAAGAAGGAAAGAAAAAAGAAAAGCCTAGTGAGATTGAAGGAATTGCATAATTTAATAAGTTGTTTTTTTTCTTTCTCTCTAGAGGTTATTTCCCCAGAGATTAATGTTAAGAAAGATTAAGGAGAGCCTCCTTGGTGGCACAAAGGGTTAAGCTCAGCACTGTGGATTTGTCCAAGGTGCTGCTGCGGTGCAAGTTCAACGTCCAGTTGGGGAGATTCCCACATGATGCAGCAGACCTCTCTTGCCTCACCCGCTGCTCCCCTCAGCAGTGTATTTCGCTCTATCTGCCTGTTCTTCTCCCCACTCTGTCTCTGGTGAACCCTCTCACCGCCCCACACCTCTGGCCTGCACCCCAGCTTGTATGCAACAATAAATAAATCTTAAAAAAAAAGAAAGATTAAGAGAACGTATCAAGTGGTTTGAACATTATACTTTATTTTTAGACTGCAATGTTTGTCAACTATGAGGATGAGGACATTAATGCTCTCATTGGGCTCCCACCTTACCTGTCTCCATTGTGTTAGAAGGATGTTTTTCTGCCATTTCCTAACCACCTTTTGAGTCAAAAATCTTATTTTCCTGTTTAACCAAAAGGGAGCTTCAGCAGGGTCTCTTGTTATAATAACATAAGCTACACAGTGCTTTTTATATATACTATAGACTCTGACTTATAATTCTTTTAGTTTACTCTTCTCTATTTACCCAGTCAGTGTTTATTGAGAACTTATATTCTGTGCTAGATATGAGGGATACATGATGGGTAAATAAGATATGGTACTCATTCTCTTTAACCTCACCACCTAGTGAGGAATTGGATATTAAAATAATAAAAAAGTATATTAAAATAATAAAAAAGTGAGGTAATTAATGCAGAAAAAAACACATCCTTTATAAACTACCTTCCCATTTTAAATAATCTGCATTCCTGATTCCTTTGTGTGGCTTTCAAGGAGCTACATGTCCCCATCTTTCCTCTATACATTTATTTCTACCTTTCCTCAGCCTGAACTAATGCATGGGGTTGGTTAGGCTTCTTATCTCCATGGAGCACTGCTGATTTTTGCCTCTGTTTCTTATATGTTGATTGTTACCTTCACTTTCATTCATGATATAAATATTTGACTTTAGGGCAAAGCTTGTTTTATGTATTACGTCCTCCATGACTTGACATAGGACACTTTGAGCTTGCTTTTCCCCTACATATGCTTAACATTTTTTTTATTATTCACACACATTTAATGTTTTATTTATTCCTCCTCCTGACAAAAATTTAAACTTTCTAAGTGAGTTTTCTCATTTTCTTTTATTTTCATGCCTACCATGTTACTAAGTATTTTGTCGTTACTTGGTTAACATTAATCTTTTAGTTGATCAAAACAGTTGCCTAGGAACTAAGCCCAAGGCTTAGTTAGCAGTTTAAGATTTTCTTAACAATCTTTAGCTTTTTTTTTAATATATATTTTTATTGTTATTTATGTCTTTTACATTTTGTATTCCCCTTGGGTAGCCCATTCACCTGTGATCCATCTCCATGGTCCTTTGTGTTCTTTTCTATTCCATTTTGTGCCCATACCCTCCCCCCCACCCCCACCCCCCGCTGAGTGTCTCTCTCCTATTTGGTTTCCTTATAGTCCTGTTATAAGTGAAACCATTCGATATTTTTCTTTTTTCTTTCTGGCTTATTTCACTGAGTATGATCCCCTCTAATTCCATCCATGTCGCTGCAAATTGCATGTGAATGCTGAATAGTATTCCATTGTGTATATGTACCACATCTTCTTGATCCAATCATCTATTTTTGGACAGCTGGGCTGCTTCCATACCTTTGCTATTGTGAACAGTGCCGCAATGAACATACGGGTGCGTGTATCCTTTCGGATTAGTGTTTTTGTGTCCTTTGGGTAAATTCCCAAAAGTGGTATTGCTGGGTCGTATGGAAGCTCCATGTTTAGCAGTTTGAGGACTCACCATACAGCTTTCCATAGTGGTTGGCCCAGTTTGCATTCCCACCAGCAGTGTAGAAGAGTTCCTTTTTCTCCATATCCTTTCCAGCATTTGTTGTTGCCTGTATTTTTAATGTGTGCCATCCTCACAGGTGTGAGGTGGTATCTCATAGTGGTTTTGATTTGCATTTCCTTGATTATAAGTGATGTTGAGCATTTTTTCATGTATCTGTTGGCCATTTGCTTTTCTTCTTTGG